>BCKM01000015.1:0-124259 GCA_039545415.1 Udeniomyces megalosporus | reverse complement strand
TTCCCGTCTTCTTGAAAAACTACAGAGGATTGGGAAACATCGTTCGACACTCAAATTTCAACATCAAATCATCTTGTCCCGGGGAAAGACGTGACTGTTCAGACGACTGAACCCATGTGGTGGTGTTGCGCTATTCGAACTTGGGATTAGATGCATGGGATTATATATCGATACCTTACCTATATATATATATCCCCTTGGGATTTTCTGCCACCAGAGATGAATTCACCACTTCCTCATCACTCCTCTTGTTCATATCTACGACTCAAATGAAATTACGCGTCCATACACATTCCTTCGGTTACCCTTGCTCTCTTCCTTTCTCCCTTCCTCCCTCCATCCCCGACTACAATCTTACCTTCCACTCTCATTTCAATTCAACTTCAAGTTCCTCCCCTTGAGACCCCCTGACGACATTCTCTGCCGCCAATCTAGCCATTTGGTCTCTCGTCTCGATCGTAGCTGAACCGATATGAGGTAAGATGACGCACCGATCGTCGAGGACGAGAGGATGGTCGGAAGGGATGTTGGGTTCACCATCAACGACATCTAATCCGGCTCCCATTATCCAAGATTGAGAGAGCGCTTTGGAGAGGGCGTTGGAGTCGACGATTGTTCCCTTTTTTATTTATTTATTAGAAAGACGAGGACAAACGATCAGATGAGACTTGTGACGTGAAAGAGGGTGATACTTGCAAGTGAAAAATCAAGATCAACAGGAGACAGAAAAGATAGGAAAGGCGATGTTTTTCTTCTTCTTCTTTCTTTCTTTCTTTCTATTTTACTCACCCTAGCAGCATTGACGACGATCCCCTTACCTCCACTTTTCCCATCCCTCATTCCCATCAAGAATTTTTCACCCACCAATCCCTGAGTTGCTTTCCCTCCCGCGCAAAGAACGATGATGACGTCCCCTTCGCTCGCCAAAGTTTCCAAATCAACCCAATCTACGCTCTCCACGCCCTGACCGAATTGAGCTGCGAGTCGGGCCGATTCGGAAGGAGGAGGTCGGGTTCGAGTGTGATAAATGATCCGAGGGGAAGGTAAAAAGGGAAGAAGCCGGGAAAGGACGGCGTGGGAGATTCGACCGAAGCCAAGGAAGGCTAGGGTCTTCTTGGAAATCTGAGGACCGGTTAGAAGGTTTCTGTCGCCGTCATTGTTAGCGTCGTTGTTGTTGGGGGGATTGGAGAAGGACGTAGGATGATCAGAGAAAGGATACGAAGTAGGCATAAAGAAACGAAAAGACTAACGGAGACCATCCTAGCGAGGACCACTTGAAGGATCAAAGTCAACAAAAATGCACAATAAGGGGGAGGTGTCAGTCTCCTCCGTTAAAAAAATCAAAAAGGTTGAGATCATTCAAACTGTATCACGGAAAGAGGACTATGATTTTCCTCTCTCTTACCTTTCCTTCCTGAACGGCCCTCATCGCTTCACCAGCGCGACGCATAGCCATCAAGATGAGCATCACCGTAAGATCAGCTACGGCATCAGTTAAAACGTCCGGCGTATAGCCAATCTTGATGGATCGAGAATGGAGAAGTTTGACGTCCAGATGATCGTGACCGACTGAACTGAAAGGCAAAGCCTTGGCTTTGAGTTGACAAGTAGGATTGGGAACTTTCGCAGATAGAAACTATTTGATTTACTGACTAAGTTGAGACAACTTTAAGTGAAGGTCCAGCTAGGTTCGTGTCGGACGTTGAGAGAGATTCGGTAAGCAAGCGGAGATCACAAAAGGATAGCTCTTTCGAGAATCGAACCTGCATCGATTAATTCCCGATCGACCTGAGCAAGAAGACAATACAGGGAGATGACATCAGGGACTTTCAACCGTTAGCTATTCTCTGCGCACACTATGGCAAATATAAAAGGACATGAGAACCTTGTCTGTGAGCATACACAACAGACCCGTCTTTCCCTTTATGTTTTCTAGGACCCAATGACGAGGAGCTGCTCCTTCTCCTTCCCAGATGATGAGTTGCTGGGGTAAGATTGGTTATATGAAGCTCAGTAATCTGGCGGTCAAGCGAACGAAAGAAGATGAGGAAGGATGGTCGAGAGATGATGATGATGACGCACGTCGGAATTGGATGCGATGAGATGAATGGCTTGAGGCGAGATTTTGCGGGTTACGAGGATGGCTCTGGACATGGTATGAGCTACAAGTAAGAGTTCGATGTGGTGGGAGTGTGATAGGAAGGAGAAGGTGAAAGTTCAGACGAAGACGGTGGTGAGCGCAGCCCTCAACGAACTGTTCAAGAAACAATTTCCTCAGTCACATTATTCAGCCTCCTCCTCAGATTTCACAACTGATCAACGTGCTCAGGCTAACAACAATCATGGATCTGGAATTCCAAGTCACCCGATCCCACTTCAGCGTATCCTTGCCCGATTCAACCCCAGATTGTCTCGGTCCGGCTTTCCTCTTTTTCTTCTTCTTGTCCTTCTTCTCCCATTATTACTTGCATCGCTGAGCGATGATGTTCGGACCATGTTCCCTGTACTCCTCCTTAGAGATCCAAAGCTGATGGAACGTTCCGAGAGAGGCGAGAATTGAACCTCCGAGCCAAGAAGAGTACCGACGTTCGACGGTGTGACCTGGAGCGTGGATTTTGACTTTTTGCTGTAGGTAGGAAGCGACGTGGAGAGTAGAGAGTGAGAAAAGAGGTTGACGCTGACGCCCAAACACAAGGGTCTTGAGAATGCTAAGGAGCAGAGGACTCACACCAGGAGCAACCTTGGCCATCTCCCAATTGAATCGATCCACAAATCCAGGTGTGAGGGAGCCACCACCAACGATGACAATGTTAGCGAGAAGACCTGCTCGGACGTCGAGATCGCAAGCCATGACGGAATCGGCAGCAAGTGCCGTCAGAGACTGCATCGTGGAAAGTGCACGAGAGTGAGTTGTGGAAGGAGTGCTTTGAAGGACGGGTGGGACAGGAGATTGCTGTGGGACGAGTCGACAAGGCAAGAGAAAGAGCACAAAATGAGATGACCGAGCGACATGAGGGACGCTTTCGAACTGTTCAACGTGACGACGGGACTACATACGTTGTTGAGGTAATTGAGCTGGAAGAGAGACTCGGTCAGACGGAACCTCTCTGCGCCATAGGGTGCTGAGTAGCCGTCGGGGAATTCATGAGGTCTCGTCGGGCGTTGATTGATGTATCTGTTCCATCCAAAATGAATTCCAGAAGTGATGTGAGTTTCGTTCGAATCTTGAGCTGGGGGGGATGGGCAAAGAGCTTACCGCTCATCAAACGGAACCTCGGAGACAGCAGCACAACTTTCCCTCCAACTCTCGACGATTTTTCCTTCAGCGTGATTCCGCCATGAAGCCGTAGTACCGGGCAGACGGTCTTCACGCAGGGTGAATTTGGGAGTTTGGAGTGATGGAACGGGTGTGCGAGATTTAATAAGTTGATGAGGACTGAGAGTAGAGCAGGTGAAGACAAGAGCAAAGTTGAAGTTGTCACATTTGCGATACGTGGTTCGATGCGAAGCGGAAGAACGAGCATACGATCAGTCATCACATGTGGACCGGGATTCGAAAGGGAGAACAATGATGAGATGACGAACGTGAGAGAAACTGGTGAGGGTTGACCGTTCTGTTGTGGTCTCTGTAGGAAAGTCTTGATCTGAGAGTGAATTAGAGCCATGCCTAGAGGTTGCCTTCTAGTTCCTGCAAATCAAGGAGGGGCAAGGATTGGACATAGACATGTCAGAACTCTGGAATTTGTCACGATTCAATCGATCTAATCACTCACCAGCCCTAAGGACGTATCCTTCGTACACAGGTGTGATGCTAACAAGATCCTGGCCGACGTCCACCACCAAGGCCGTTCCCTTGCCGGCTGCGAACGCGCTCAATACACCTTGACAGGCAACGTACCATACTGGGCAGCCTTCTTGCTCGAAGACGAGCTCGGCCATCTTTTCTCGGGAAGCAGGAGTCGCCCAAGCAGGCTCAGTTGTAAGCAGAGGGTGTTCGGCGGGGTTGACGTTGAGGCGAGTATGAAGAGTATGATGCAGCAGGGATGGGAGTGAGGATGCGTCGGCAACTGGGCGTATGGACAAGGTTGGTCAGCCAGTCATCCACATAAGACACATGGAGATCGTGAGCGGATAACGAGGAGGGCTCGGCATCGGGGAAGCAAGCTAGAATATGCATTCAACGTCTTGTTTGGGCCCTCCATCGGACGAATTCTTCCTGACGCACGTCTGCGTCTACCGTTTCCCTGCCTCGCGTCTCAAGTAGCGCACATCTCAAGCTGCGACCCCTCCGCCGGTGATCAGTCGACGACTTACCCACACCATCCGCCATCATCGTGCCAACCTCCATGTTTTCCCTCCAGACTCCTGCGCCATCCTCTCCGACAAAGAACTTGCGGACCTTTCCCCCTGAACCATCAGGCGCGTCGGAGTCGATGTAGCCGTGAGCGGTTGGGACGATTGATTTGGGCGTGTCTTCGCCTGCGTATCCGGCACGAGTGGTGTGTGAACCGATGTCTAGAACGAGGGCAGAGACTGGTTGATGGATTGGTTGATGATGGGAATCGATGAGGAGGATGGACAGCACGACGTTAGCTCGTAAGGACAGTGGTTGGGCGGAGGAAAGCAAGCTCGCCTTCATCTGCAAGGTGCGAAATAAATGATTGGGTCAGTCGGGTTCCATGTTTCGGGATTGAGATGAAGGGACGTTACCTCCTCCGTAAACGACCATATGAGCCGAGTATGCGTGGGGTGTATGATGGATGATGGAGGGCAACAAGCTGGAATCTCCCCTTCCCGGATGGACGCGCCCTTTGTTCATGGGTAACCATCACTTGACCGCAGCGAGGCCCTCGTACACATCAAGCACAATCCGTTCTACATGTCCTCTACTATCCTAGCATCCCACCTACACGTCAAATATGTCCAATCTCTCAACAACGTCTGTCCGAGTCTTGCCTTTTAGTCCGAACCATCTCCCTTCGATTTCGCTCAAACGCTCCAATTCTCTCAAACGCTCCAATTCTCTCAAACCCCAATCCCGATACAAGCAGGAATCTGACCTTGCCTTCCACCTATCCGAACATCTCCGCATGAACGGTATATACTGGGGTCTCACTGCCCTTATCCTGCTCGGTCGAAAGGACGCCCTAGACCGAGACGATATGGTCGCGTGGGTTCTGAGCTGTTGGAACGAATCACAAGGTCGGTGGATCTGCCCAAGAGGGTTCTGTTCCGACCCGACCTGCGCTGATACGACCCCATCATCTCTCTCCTAGGAGGGTTTGGAGCCGCTCCCGGCCATGACGCTCACGCTCTCACCACTCTTTCCGCCATTCAAATTCTTGTCATGCAGAATGCTACTGATAAAATTGACGTAGACCGCGTCACTACCTGTTTGTGTTGACCTCACTCCTCCCTACAGCCTGGCGTTGCCATGAGCTGGGACCACTTGCTTCTCACGTCTCGCGCTTAGACAACTCCTGACATTTATTTCTCTCACCCAACAGTCTTCCTGGCTCTACAATGTCCCATCACCGGAGCTTTTTCTGGAGACTCTTGGGGAGAGACCGACACTCGATTCGCCTACGTCGCCGTCTCTGCTCTTTCGCTCATTGGTCGTCTCGACAGACTGGATAGGAATAAGACCGTCGCATACCTTGTTCGCTGTAAAAACCTAGACGGAGGGTTTGGTAACTCCCCCGGAGCAGAGAGTCATGCTGCTCAAGGTAAGGTTGACCTTTGAGCGAGCCAGATCCCCACTAGCTCTTGGATTGACACCACACGTTTCGTTTCTCCTATGGATTTGTGCCAGTCTTCACATGTGTAGGAGCTCTTGCTATCCTAGATGGACTAGACGAGATCGATGTGGAGGCTTTAGGCTGGTGGTTGGCAGAGCGGCAATTGCCAAATGGCGGGCTGAATGGACGACCAGAGAAACTGGAGGATGTCAGTGCATGCAGCTTGTCCAGATTCGGACATTTCCTCGTTTCGTGCCTGATAGCAACATCTGTTTGTGTGCGCAGGTATGCTACTCGTGGTGGAACCTCTCAGCGCTTTCTATCATCGGCAAGCTTCATTGGATCGACCGCGACGCGCTAGCTGACTTCATATTGAGTGCACAGGTGAGTCAACATCGTCGAGTCATCTTGTATCTCTCGCGCACCAGTCTGATGGAACGAACGGTGTCAAATACGGCAGGACCTCGAAGGAGGAGGAATCGCTGATCGACCTGGAGATATGGTCGATGTTTTCCATACGATATTTGGATTAGCTGGTGAGTTAACCTTGTTCGTCTCGGACGACGTCTCGGTTTGTTTGACAAGGATTGTTTCTTCAGGACTTGCTCTCGTCGGATACCCGAATCTGACGTCGATCGATCCAGTGTACTGTATGCCGGCGGGATTGATTGAATCAATGGGTCTGAAGAAATCATATCAGACTTTAGATAAAATGTCTGTGTGAATTTGTGGATATCTGGGCATTGAGCTATGAAGTGATCGTTGAGATTCGAGCCACAGAGGATCCAATCGGAATCTTGCCTTTTCCGCCGTCCCAGCAAACACCCACCACCTTCCTTGCCCCAAACATCCAATGATCCGCTCATCGACGACCCGATCCCTCAGACGTATGTCTACACCTTCCTCAACGTTTCTCCTCCCACCTCAACCCTACTGATCCAATCTCACTCCTCCCGATCCCTAGCGCTGTCCTCCACTTCCCTTTCGGCTGCGACCCGATCCTCCCTCGTTTATCTCCCTTTCTTTCCCCATCGTACGCTCGCCACCGCCGCCGATCCAGCAGAGACACCCGTCAGGCGATATGGAGGACTCAAGGACCAAGATCGAATCTTTACCAATGTCTTCAATCGACACGATCACGGATTGAAGGGAGCCAAGGTGAGCGCTTCCCCCCCGGCTAGGCTTCCGAACGATCCTCGATTCCTTCCTCTCTCCTTCCCATTCGTCGCTTGGACCATTCAGCTGCATGATCAGCGCTCTGACCGATGCTCATGGATTGTGTGCTTGTCGCTGGTACGTTGCCTGAACTAGTCCCGAGGCGATTGGCACAAGACAAAGGAGATCCTCCTCAAAGGAGATTCTTGGATCATCGACACCATCAAGACTTCGGGACTTCGAGGAAGAGGAGGTGCTGGTTTTCCGAGTGGTCTCAAATGGAGCTTCATGAATAAGCCCGGATGGGAGAAGGACAAGAGGTCAGTCGGAGCGATCCTAGATGGGGATGGAGAAAGAAGCGTGTTGGCTCCGAAGCACTCGCTTCCTTCCCTTCCCGATCCCAGTTCTCAGCTCTGAGCGCTTGAAGCCATTTCGACTCTGACGGCAGCTGACGTTGAAACTGTTCAAAACGCGGCAGACCTCGATACTTGGTCGTCAACGCCGACGAAGGCGAACCCGGAACCTGCAAGGATCGAGAGATCATGAGAGGCGATCCCCATAAGCTCGTGGAAGGTTGCCTCGTGGCTGGTCGAGGAATGAATGCCACTGCTGGTGAGTCAACTGCGGCTTTTCTCTAGCATCGCTAAGTGTCGAAGCACAGTGCGTCTAATGACGCGAATCGAATGGTCGGATCGGTCCCCGCGATTCTGATTTATCATTACATGTCATCCCGTCTCCTCGACGTTTATCATTCCTGACTCGTCTCATTAAATCCTTCGCCATCACAGCGTACATCTACATTCGAGGCGAGTTTTACCAAGAGGCTTCCCACGTCCAGCAGGCCATTAATGAGGCATATAAGGAGGGTTTGATCGGCAAAAACGCTTGCGGTTCTGGTTACGATTTCGATGTCTACTTGCATCGAGGCGCTGGTGAGCGATCTAACTGTGCTCATTGAAGCTGGCTGTTCCATTCGCTCTCACTAACTCGAGTCGGCTCTTTCAGGTGCTTACATCTGTGGCGAGGAGACTGCACTCATCGAGTCGATTGAAGGCAAGCAGGGCAAGCCTCGGCTCAAGCCCCCCTTCCCTGCCGACGTTGGTCTTTTCGGATGCCCATCTACCGTCGCCAACGTCGAGACTGTCGCCGTTGCCCCTACCATCGCTCGAAGAGGAGGAGCCTGGTTTGCTGGCTTTGGTCGAGAAAGGAATCAAGGCACCAAGCTCTTCTGCATCAGTGGGCACGTTAACAACCCTTGCGTCGTCGAGGAGGAGATGAGCATACCGCTCCAGGAGTTAATCGAGAAACATTGTGGAGGTATCCGAGGCGGCTGGGAGAACCTCAAGGGGTACGTGTTTGCCTCTTTCGCTTTGTTGCGCCTTGAGTACTCTTGCTGACACCTCAGTCATTCATCTCCGTTGTCTATAGCATCATCCCTGGAGGATGCTCGGTCCCGGTCTTGCCCATTCGAGACTGTGAAAAAGCCTTGTTCGTGCCGCTTCTTACCTCCTTGGCATCGCCCACGCTCGCTTATGTTTCTCGTACTCTTCCCTTCGTTTGACAGAATGGATTACGACTCTCTCAAAGACTTCGGTTCCGGTCTGGGTACGGGGGCCGTCATCGTCATGGACAAGTCGACTGATATGATCGCCGCCATCGCCCGATTCGCAAAGGTCCGTCTGTTAAACCAAGGACAAGAAGATCGGTCACAGAGCTCTGGTATCGATGATTTAACCTGAATATTTGCTTAATCAGTTTTACAAGCACGAGTCATGCGGCCAGTGCACGCCCTGCCGAGAGGTAGGTCCTTTCCCTTCTCTTCGTCCATCCATCCCCCTCCTCATTCAGACAGAGCCTCAACCTGCCTCACATTGATTCCTCATGAACTAATATCTGCTCTTTCGGTGTCCTGCTTAGGGTACGACTTGGATGAGCAACATGATGAGCCGATTCGTTGAGGGTAGAGGATCGGAACGTGAAATTGACATGCTCCTTGAGCTCACCAAGCAGGTTGAGGGTCACACGTGAGTCTCAATCCAGCTCTGAAGTCTTCTCCTCTCTATCCGTCACCTTCTCTATCGTCGACAACAACGAACCAAGTCTTTTCCCTCTCCCCATCGTTCATCAATAGTGTCCTAATTTCCGTCTCCACTCCCTCGCTCGTATCCATTCAGGATCTGTGCACTTGGTGACGCCGCTGCGTGGCCAATCCAAGGTCTCATGAAGCACTTCCGACCCGAAGTCGAAGAACGAATCCGATCATACAGAGAAGTCAATGGTGACGTCCTCTTTGGTGGAGCACTCGCTTCGGGTCTCGATCCAAGACAAGCTATCTCCCCTCACCTGGGACAATACAAGGTTGAGGCTCCAAAGGATAATAGCCAGGGTGCCGTGGCCCCGCCTATGGCGGGTCAGTAAGGAGCAGGAAGAATATTGGGAGTTGACTGAAGAAAAGGGAACGTTGTAGACTCCTTCTCTATCTTCTTCTTCGTTTGTAGTAGTAGACTCTTTTTCTTTTCTTTTCCTCCCCCCTCTTTCCTTGTCTCATCCTCGCCCCTTTTCATCCTGATTTGTGCCTTCTACCTTGCTTTGCCAACTTGACTTGATTGTTTCTCCACTTCTGTCGCCTCGTGCTTTTCTCCTTATTCCTTTTCTCCCTTTTCCCTCTACATCTTCCCTTTTTTTTCTCTCTACTTTCCTTCCTGCTCTCGTTCTATCGAAGCTTCCTCAACAGCTCCAATCGACTCCAAATATGTTCATGATCATCTTTGGCAATCGCTTCCCTCTCGTCCACCGGGTCCGGATCTCCCATCTCCTTCTTCGTTCTCATCGATTGCTTAAATTTCCTGGCCAGACCTGGCTCGATCTCGTAATTGACGTCGAAGTATCTTTCCGGAAGGTCTATCGTTTTTTCGTTTTTTTTTTTTTTCGGTGCAATCGAGAGAAGGACAGAACGTATCTATGTGAGCACATGAACGTAGAAACGAAGACGGATCTACCCGTAACGTACGGGAAAGTAAATGGGGGGGGGGGGAATTAAACGAACGATTTTGGGATTTGATCGATGAAAACGACACCTCCTCGAAGTTGTTTGTTCGATGTGACCTGTCGTAGATCAAGCGAGGAGTAGAATCAAGTTCGATCGAGTTCGATCAGGTATTCAAGGGAAAAAAAAGAGGAAGAAGATAAGCATCGAATCGAGGTTTTCTTTGGTTTCGAAAAAAAAAAGGAAGAAAAGATGGACCTTGTGAGAACACCATGACTGGATCTCTTGAGCGAGGTTCGTCTGGTCAATGGACGAAGGACGATCGGGTTTGAGTACAACGTATGCTCTGATGATATCGAATTGCCGCAGCGAGAAACGAAGATGGAGAAGGATTGTCTAGTCAGCTCCATTGATTTTTGGTTTTCTTCACCTCGGCTCAAGTTGCAGTTCCGCATCCCCTCGATATCGTGCAGAATTGAAGATTTAGAGGGGACGGAAGATGTGAGGGGTCATGTCTACTCTCTACCAGGCAAAGAAACCTCACCTAGGGACTTCACTACCGTCTTTCTCAGAGTAAACGCCAATGACACCAACGTCGGCAACAAGCTCATGCGTTAGGAGGAGAGCTTCAAGTTCGGCGGGTGCGACTTGGTGACTTGATGGCAGGGAAGATGTTTTCAAGAGAAGGAGAAGTAAAGACAAGGGATCGACGTCGTTCAGCTTCCCGTCGTCCGATTGTGTGGAATGAAAACAGGCGAGAACGATAGTTGTCACGCTCACCCGTTGAACTTGATGAGTTCCTTTCTTCGATCGACGATGTACCAATACCCATCGGCGTCGACTCGAGCGATGTCGCCTGTCTTTAACCAACCGTCAGGAGTGAGGGTTTTCGCGTTTGCTGCTGGATTGTTAAGATATCCTCTGTCAGGATCGCATTGATAGGGGAGGAAGGGAAACCGAAAACCTCAGCAAATGGTTTCAGAGGTGAACGAAATTCGAGCTGCGGAGGGAGATCAAGCAAATACATCATCCCTCAGGGGAAGAAGGGACGACCAACTTCATGACGTTTTCGCCCTTGATCCACATTTCACCCTCGATGCCTTCTTCCCAGACCAAGTCGGTCTCTGTCTCTGGATCAACAAGTCTGGCTTGGACATTTGGAATGAGTCTTCCAATGGAACCAGGATGGGTCGGTGCGTCTGTTAATTGAAGGATATGGGTGACAGGCGATGCTTCTGTCAGACCCGAGCTAGAAAGGATTGAAATATAGGGAGATGACCAGGGATGAGGCAAAGAGCACGAAGCGATGAGCCAAGAGATAAAGAGGTGCAGCAGGTAGATGAGGATTTCTCAATGATCTAGCGGGGGACCACGAACCCTTCGAGTAAGGTAAGAGGATTGGAAGCGAAACGAGACGTGACGGATCGGATGATGGAGATAGGCAATGGGCTGTAGGCGATAGGGACAAGAAAGGTCTAATCGTCAGATCAATGAGTATCATCGGAACAAGATCTCTAAAGGCAAAAAAAAAAAAAGAGCGAACGCTGCGCCCGAAAGGAGCCACTCGAGGCTCGAGAGATTGTACTTGTCAACGATTTTGGAGGTGCCAAGATGAAGCTAAGGGAGTATGGTGTCTTCGTCAGTCCGTCCAAAGTATTAAGGGTAACGGAGAGATGCAAGGTAAACTCTGAGTTGAACGAACAAGAATTGGAGGTACGACGATGCCACCAGTGACCTTGTATGTCTCGATGGTCGAGCAGATGGTCTTGAGGTCGACTTTGGGTACGATGACGACAGGGAAGCCGAGCTGGAGTGGTCGAAGGATTACTGGATCGGTTCAAGCCAGATCATCCGAATCGTTATATCGTTAAGTCCGCTTATCGACCGACTCTCATCGTTCGAGTCAAGCAAGCAACGCGTACATTTAAAAAGGCCATAGATATGCGAGAAAGGCTAAGATAATCGGATAGAGTATGGTCAACTTTGAAGCAGCTAAAAACGAAAGGGAGGGATGCATGGGAACAAGGCGAGACTAAAGAGCGCTTAAAGCTACTTAGACTGAAGGAACGGACCAGGATTCCTAAAAGGACGTCCTTTCTCGGTTCGATAGTGGGCATGATGGGTGGTCGCATGAATGTACATAGGGAGGTGAGATTATGATGGGTGATTCTGGGCCGGTAGAGCAAAGGAATCAGGGTAAGGGGGAATTGGGTAAGCAGTGAAGTTACGTCGAAAGAAACGTACGATCGACAGAGGGTCTGGGAGCTCACTCAACGCCTTTCGAGAGACCTTCGGTACCGGAACTGAAGCATATGACTGAGGTCTTGTCGTAAACTGTCGACAAATCGTCGTCAGATATGGACGAATGAACATCAACGATACGTTGAGCTGAGTTTTGTGAAGACGGCGCGACGACTTGGTCCCAAGCCTTGTAGCTCCCTAGCGAGGGAGTCGAGGGACTGATCGAGGAGGAAGAGGAGGACGGTGGAATGACGATGATCCTGCTCGCTAGCTCGGCAGATGAGAGCCCATGAGGGATCTGAGAGAAGGCATCGAGCAGAACTGGAACAAGGGCTGAAGAGGTGATAACAACGCGAGGGTTGGAGAGGGCTAGTTGGTGAGATAGTTCTGATGATGATCTGAAGGTGAAGACCGTGTGCTTTTGAGATTAGAACAAAGTATCGAGCGATATCTGTGCATGAATTGAATCTGCTCACAGCGTCGCTCCAAAGAGAGCTGCCGTCAGTCCAGCCTGCTGACAGCCCACAAATGCAACTGGCCACTCGAGACAGTTCCCAAGGAACAACCCTGCCACCTTGCTTGAGCTCTCATCATCGCTGCTCGAACCGTCAGAGTCGAGGATGTCGGTTAAGCCTCTAGCGAGAGCCGAGGCTTGCTGCAGGACGTCACGACGCGAGAGCGTCCGACCGTCCGACGAGTCGATGAAAGCGGGATGATCGGGCTCGAGCTGAGACGGTTGTATAGATGGTACGGAAGGTGAGGAAAGGCTGGGGTGGGATGGGGTAACGGGAGGGAATAGATAATTGTACAGCGAAGTTCGGGGAAGTTCGGAAGATGGAATGGAAGGATGAGGAGAGGTATAGATGATTGGGATTGGAGAAGTTGATGATGATGATGACACGAGCCGGCTCGAGGTGAGTCTGATATGATGGCGAGAGCGGAGCAGGAGGGAAGACCTGAAGAGCATGATAGTTGAGGCGCGGAGAAGACAGAGGGGCATTCTGGGGTCTCTGCATTAAACGTCCCTCGTCATCCTTTTTGAGGAAGCATCTTCACCATCGTTGCCTTCGCACACTTATCTATAGACTTTCGCATTGAATCAAGAGACAAGATCCATTTGGGAATGACGTCCGATCGGAAGCGGAGGGGAGACACGCTCGATGGATTGAGACCGGAGTCTGATGATGACTCGTTGCTGCTGCTCAGATGGATGCTAGTCAATATCCCTCATAAGGCGCATATAAACGCATAATATATGGCCTGAAGTCACTTGGCGTCGACATCGAGTATCCAACGCCAGAAACAAAAAATCTTGTCGGAAATTCCTTTTCGTTTTCGAATTTTGTTATCCATTTCATTTTGCGTTTCTCCCCCAGCTTGTTCGAATCCATCGTCCCTTTCGGCTCTTCCTCCTCTCTTCCACCTCCCTCTCCGACTCCCTACCCAACCCCCTCTTCACCTTCTTCCAGGATGACTTCCGCCGCCGAATACTCGCATAATCCCACCCTCCTGGCTCCTTACCTCAAGCTCGACCAGGGAGGAAAGGTCATGGCTGAGTGTGAGTCCTCGTTCCAAGGCTCCCTCGTATTTGGCGCCCGCCTTCTCGCCTTTCAACTGAACCCATCCGACCTCGTTCCGTCGACTCTTCGCAGACATCTGGATTGACGGCTCTGGAGGTCTTAGGTACGTTGCCATTTCTTTCGGCTGGAGGAACAGGGACGGGAGGGGCACATTCAGCCGAGTTGCCCGAGACGATGTTTCCTTGCTGTGGTGCTGCCGTTTGGACGAGCTCTCATATTGACTTGCCTTTTCTTTTGGTTCATCAGGTGCAAGACCACCGTGAGTATTATCACGCTGCGCCATCAGAGAGGGTCGGGCGGTGCAGGAGTGATCGCGATTCCTGCTCCTAAAGCGCTCATCCAAACTTTCGGCATCAATCACCGACTTGGCTCTCTCTGCCTCCTTCTTGCAAGTCATGGAGGATGCGACCGACTGATCCCTTGTTTCTTTTCTCAGACCTGTGACCACCCCATCACCTCGGTCGCCGAGCTCAAGGGTGAGACCGAATAGAATCTCTTGACGTCATAATGCTTCACTTGGGCTCCTTCAGACGATTGACGACGTCCGCTCTTGGTTTTCTTCATCTTCCGTCTCGTCTTGTGCAACCCTTTCCCTTGGCAGAGTGGAACTTTGACGGTTCGAGTACCAACCAGGCCCCTGGTCACGATTCCGATGTCTACCGTGAGTCTGGATGCCACGACTGAGGTTGCGATGAGATCCATTCTGAGATGACCTCTCGCTGGTTCTGTAGTGAGGCCCGTCTCCATCTTCAAGGACCCATTCAGGGGTGGTGACAACATCCTCGTCTTGTAAGTCACATCATCTGGCCCTCGTACTAGTCAACTTCTTCACTCTCGGCTCATCACGTTCAATCACACCCGTCCACTCAGGTGCGAGACCTTCAACTCGGATGGAACCCCCAACCGAACCAACTACCGATACCACGCCAACAAGTCTATGGAGGCTACCAAGGAGGTTTGTCCTTGTCTTACCTGCTCACACTTGGTGCCCTCGCTGACGTCGGCGCGCACCCTTTTGTTTCCACTTGCAGCACGTCCCCTGGTTCGGACTCGAGCAGGAGTATTCTCTCCTCGACGCTGATGGATGGCCACTGTCGTGGCCCAAGGGTGGATTCCCTGGACCTCAGGGACCGTATTACTGCGGTGTTGGAACTGGAAAGGTCTTTGCTAGGGATCTGATCGAGGCCCACTACGTACGCAGACTCGCCATCTCCTAGCTTTTCCCTCCCTCTCCCTTCCTTCCTCTCTGCACCTCTGTGCCCTCTTGCCGATTCCCTCTTCGCTGCGTTGTCGCGCGGCCTCCTCATTCTGCGCTCTCGCCACGAGGTCGTCGCGACTCGTATGCGCCACATCTGTCGAGACGTCAAAAACTCATCCGCTCGTCGGGTGATTGTCTTTGCAGCGAGCTTGCTTGTACGCCGGTGTCGAGATTGCCGGTATCAACGCCGAGGTCATGGCCTCTCAATGGGAGTTGTAAGTTTGCCCATTCATCTTGTTCTTTAGCTCTGACCTCAAGATTTGCTGACCGTCTGTACCCTCTCCTCGACCCTTTGCCCCCTTCAGCCAAGTCGGACCCTGCGAGGGTATCGACATGGGAGACCACCTCTGGATGGCTCGATTCCTTCTCATCCGAGTCGCCGAGGAGTGGGGAATCAAGGTTACCGTGAGTAGCTTTGCTTGGTGTTTGCGCCTGGACGAGGTCGGCTCAAACTTACTCTTCCCTGCTTCTCTCAACATCAGTTCCACCCCAAGATTGTCGCTGATGGCGAGTGGAACGGAGCCGGTTGCCACACCAACTTCTCCACCAAGGTTCGTTATCGTGTCCTGGCTGTGACCAGATGACCGGGGATATCGATGCTGACCTACAACGTCTCTTTCCGTCACGTACGTCTTGATGAGTAGGAGATGCGAGCTGAGGGCGGCATGAAGCACATCGAGGATGCCATCAAGAAGCTTGAGGCTCGACACCTCGAGCACATCGCCGTCTACGGTGAGGACAACGAGCAGAGACTTTCCGGCAAGCACGAGGTACGTTCGCCTTCACGTCTCCCTTGCGTCACCACGGCCGGTCCTTGATCTTGGTGCTGACCGCTCACTTCTGCCGTTTTTGCAGACTGGCCACATCGGTCAGTTCTCTTGGGGTGTCGCCAACCGAGGAGCTTCGATCCGAATCCCTCGTCAGTGCGCCCACGACGGAAAGGGTTACCTCGAGGACAGGCGACCCGCCAGCAATATCGATCCCTACCAGGTACGTACTTGGTTCGACGAGCAGTCTTGCGATATCTGTTGAACAATCCCCTTACCCCTTCTTCCTCTTTCAGGTCACTGGTATCATGATCGATACCTGCCTTCTCTAAGAGTGCTAGAATTTCCAACTCGATCCAGGATCTCTCGCCTCTCATCTTTCTAGCTCTTTCTCTTTCCGCCTCACCTTCAACGCGTACCCAACCCTTCGCTCCCTCTCTCCCTTCCCCGCTTTCCCATCTCTGTCTGTAGACCGTTGTATAAAATGCAACGCGTTCGACTCGAAATTCTAGGCAGCCTAAACGGATTCCCTTCATGCGCGTGCGCTTGTATGTTTGTGTGTGTGTGCGTACTGACTGAGCGGCCAGTAATATGGTTTAGTCGTGTCGGTCAAGAGGTTTGAGAGAACACCCTCCTTGCCGATGGCGGTCCTTCCCTGCCCTCGCTTCCCCTTGTACCCTTCCGGTTGGGTTTGACGTTCTGGTCCTGGGACTCCCACGGCAGCACCGTTAATTCATTGTTGAGTCGAACTGGATGCCTGGTATCATCCATCTAACCAGAATCGGTCAGCTAGTATCTTACAATATGATGAGCCATGTGTAGCTCTTGCAATTCGAGGCAGCAGCACGCAAGCGTTCCGAAGAAGAAGAGGTACTCATACAACGAGATATTAGCGAAGCAGAAGCCCAACAGGGAGGAAGAATCGGAGGAGAGGACGTGACGACGAAGCGATGAAGGTCTAGGGAAGAGAGGTATGACGATGCAAGATAAGATGAAAACCAGCAGACGCGAGAGAAATGAGAGGGCCGATACCGGCAGGAACATAACGAAGAAAAAGTAGCAGAAACGGACAAAAATCACAGCTAGAACAGGATAGATGGGTAAAGGCGAGCAGGAGGAGACAAGACCGCGAAGACGGTCGAGGGGTTTGGTTGTACGATCAGGTTTGAATGTAACCGTTCAGGTTACCTTGCCTGGAAGACCGAATAGGAAGGAGATGGAGAATAGCCTCATGAATTAGGGTCTCTGATCCAGGTTCGTGGGAAAGCTTGAGAGAGGGAAAGGGACGAACGTCGCTCCTCGTTGAGGATCAGCCATCCGGATGATCTTGATGGCATTCGAAGTGACAACACCCGACATGTCTTGAGGAGTGATGAGGACTGTTGGACAGGTGCAGATCAGAAGGAGAGGAGAGGGTTACATCAAGTGAGATAGAGTCTGCACGTAGAAAGTCGCAGAATGACATACTGAATTGAGTGTTGTCTGTCGAGGAGGCGTTCTTCATCTGTGTGATATGAGAACAAGCAACGATAGGAAAAGATGTGTAGATCGGGACACGAAAGGATATCAGCTTTCGCATTTCTTTCGACCGATTCGATTGATTCGTGGTAACGGACCATCATGTTGAGCGTCTGTCTCCTAACGGTAGCGTCCATGAAGACGTCGAATTCATCGAGACATCGGATCGGGCATCCAATCGTCTCCCAGAAGGCAAGGAGGAGCGCGACGGTCGAGAAGGATTTCTCTCCTCCAGACAGCTGGTTCGCTGTTTTGTATTGACTACTGCTAACGCCTTGGGTCAAGCCCAGTTCAGATGTGCTGACCTGGACAAAAGGAAAGAAGAGGGGGAGACGATCTAATGCGATCAGGATGTGACCAGGTCGGAAGCTGGACTCGAGAGAAAGCAAAGGTCAGGACGGGGAACTCACTCTGAGCCTGAGTTCAGTCTTAGTATGGTCAAAGACAAGTTTTCCACGGAAGCCTCTCTTCTGAAGATTATCCTGGAAGTTTATCTTCGCCCTCATCGAGCAGTACTTTCGGAACTTGCTCCACGACGCTGTTCGACCCTGGAGCGATGCCCAGAGTGCCTGAGAGGCAAGCAAGAAGCAAATAAAAGTGATCTTAGTTTACGTCGTCCAGGTTCGGAGATCAGAACAGGATGAAAAGAAGTGCACACGTACATCGTGTAGCTGAGACATGTCTTTGATCTCCTGCCGAGCTCTGTTGTACGCGTTCTTGCTAGCATCAAATGCTCTGTGAGCATCCTCGGAGCTGATGCCGACCCTTTAAGGTTCCAGGAAGACGAGCCGGAGTGTTGAGTCTTGTCGTCAGCCCATGACGCCCGGATTGTCGACCAGCCAGCCAGGTTACATCTAGAACAAGAACTCACTCTCGATCGTGCTTCTCGATGTTTTTCTTGGTGATTGAGATTTCAGACTCGATCTGCTTCCGAGTTCGCCTCGTCTGGATGCGTTCACCACCTTGAGACTCCAGCTATGCAGATGAACACGCCGATGATTTGAGGAAACTCTGATCAGCACTTGTAACAAAGACACTATCAAGGAGAGGAGAAGGTCAGGCCGATGCACCACTCACGACTTTTGACTCCCAATCCGTAAGATCTTCGGACGCCTCTGCGAGTTGAACCGATAGCCCCTCAGTAACTTGACGCTGCTGCTCAAGTCTGACTTCAAAGTGCTTCTTGTCCAAAGTGGTCTTCTGAAGCTGCGTACTGGCTTGCACGAGTCGCTCCTGACGTGCGCCATGACGGGAAGGAGAGACAGGGTCAGCGTCAAAGGCAGGAAGTGACAAGGCTATAGTTTAAGAAGAGGATCGTTAAAAGACGAACCTCGTACTCAAGGAGGATACTCTGCGAGCGTTCGCCTTGAGCTATCAGTTCAGCCCTCTGTTCCTCGAGAGGTAGAGCCTCTGCCCTGAGTTGAGCATCCCGTTCTACATGAGCGTCCAATTGGCGCTGAGTGTTGGCGATGCTATCTTCTTCTTCCTGAATGGGGGCAATCGTCATACCAAACGCTGCGTGAGTGAAACATCGACACAAAACCGTATATGAAGTCTAAAACGATGTACGCACAGCCAGAGCTGATCTCAACGCGTCGAGGTTCGCTGGTTCCTCCTCCCGACTGTCGTCGATTGCTTGTTGCAGCCTGTTCTTGTGTTGAGCGAGTGATTTCATAAGACGGGCGACATCCTAGAGGAAAGCAAGAGGGAGTGTGGGAAGAAGAAACATATCGTCAACATGGAAGATGCATCTCGCCAGCTATCACAAAGCCAAATGAACCGCGCGGACGGACGCTTTGCCTCTGCTCCAAGAGAGGACCATGGTCCCGCATCGCGATCTCGAGGTTCTTCCTTTGATCCACGATATCCTCAAGGTCCCTTTGGATCGTTCGCACGGTCTGGGCGGCCTCCCTGACAACGGGAGAGAGAAGAACAAGGAACGGATGATAAGACGACGAGATACGAAAGTAACAGGAAAGGGAACGAGCAAAAGACGAACTCGATCTCTCTTTCCCTGTCGACTGGGAAGAGACTCGGGTTGTTGTAAGACGAAACGAAGTTGTTGTTTGTTCCGCTAAGGGATTGATTGACAATGCGTCAGATCGCATCCGAGAGATAAAAGTAAGCATCAGTCGACTCACCTAACTCTGTATAGTGGCTCTGCAGAGAGGACTGCGGTTTTGGTCTGGAATGATATGGCAGTGGCCTCGCCTCGAGTCTGACAGATGGGCGTTCGCTCAATCTTTTGTCGATCGATGAAGATGTCGCGAACGTTCGTATCGGAGAACTATCGTCGTAAAGCACGAACAACGTTAGATGTCGTGAGGTAGCCTCACCAATTACGATCAGATAGACTCACACTCAGGACAGATAAGAGTGTTGTCAAGCCCTGTGTGGAGAGATCTCCACTCGATATGTCCTTTGTAGGATCGGGCTTGAAGATGGTGATGGCAGGCATACCGACTCGGAATCGCCTACGAGAGGACAGAGCCATTCGGTCAGATCGATGGCACACCGATGTGAAGTTCGGCGGGAGAGAAGGAAAGTAAGAAGGAGTGGGGCACACGATTTAAATCTGTTGGCACAATCGGCGAAGATCCTCTTGAGTGGATTCAGATCCGCCGCATGCGAAATGGCAAAACTCGACATGAACGCTCCCAAGTTGGCCTCGACCAACTTCGTCCACCGAGGATCGGTAAGCTTGACATGGAGGCCTAGAGGTCCGATCGGCCTGATGCCCGCCCATCTGCACCGTCCGATCTCGTCCAACAGCTGGTGAAGATTGTCTCCGTAAGGAGCAAGGGGTCCTCCGCCTCGAGCTCCCACAGCATTTTGATGGGCAGCTTTTGCCCTGCCGAGTTGGTGTTGGATGTTTTGTTGCTGGTTGTGCACTTCCTGCAGTTGCGCCCGATACGTCTCCCGTCGTGATCGCTCTTCTTGGAGGCTCTGCTCGGAGATAGGAATCTGAACATTGATCTTGGTGATCTGGTTCTCATGGGCCTACAGAATTCCAAGACAGGATGGCGAGACGGATCTCGTGGTTAGGTTTTGCAGGTACGATATACGTGATGTGAGTTTGAGCCATGGAAGTGCGAACCTCGATCTGAGCAGCTTGGCGAGCCTTCTTCTCTGAGTTGTCGGCTGTCAGTCGAGCCATCTCAGCGTCGATCTGAGCTCTGTAGCCGCGAGCGGTGGATTGGTTCGTGCGGATTTCCTCTTGCATGTCATGCGACGCAGTCTGGCGATTGGGCGAGAACAAGAAAGCATGCGTAAACATCGACACGAATACACGGCTGCAGCATGATGACCTGGGATACTCACTCGGACCTCCTTGATCTGTTTCCTGAACTGCTCCAAGCGGCCTTGAATCTCTCGAAGCATTTCGCTGGTCGGATGGACAGAGCTGTGGTACTCGGTTTGTTGAGCTTCAATTGTGCCTATGGCTTCTTGAGTGGCTTCAGACGAGACCTAACGAGGACAGAACAGGCAGATGTCAGGGTCTCAGTCGATTTGTTTTCAGTCCATCGTCGGATGCAAATAGGTTGAGTAGATGCCACTCACCCTTAGCTCCTCGATCTTAGCCTCAATCTTGGCGAGTTTTCGATTAGCTGATCCTAATTCCTTCTCCAGACCAGCGACGCTCTGCGTTGTCAAAGCCGAGTTGGCGTTAGTTACATGCCTTCCGCACGATATCGATGTTACGTGAATCGTACCTGTTCCTTGTCGTTGATAATAGCCCAAGCGAGTTCTGCTTCGAGTTGAGCTGCTTTCGCCTGCAAATTGTTACTCAGGTTGGCCTCCTCGAGCAACTTCCTGGCGTCATCGAGCGCAGCACGCATGTCGGGAAGGATCGACTCCTTCTGCTTAAGCGCTTGCTCGATCAAACTGATGTTGACCTGGACTTCGTGGTACTCTTCGCTGAGTTGGGCAAGTTGAGTTCCTCGCATGAAGAACTGCATGGCACGTTGGATAGCGTCAAAGCCCCAAGTCAGCTTTGACGGGTGTCAGACTCAGGTGAGGAAGGCGGGAAGACGCACCTCGTACTTGGCCTTGTTGTCCGAGGAGACGAGGAAGGCTCGAGCCGCATCTTGGGAAAGGACGTTTATGGGGTTGTCGATCTAAGGTAGCCGGATCACAAGAGAGCCAGCAGTTCAGCCATTCTGCTTACACGTCCATTCGTTGGAGGAGCGTCGCGAGTTACCTGGATATTGAGGTGATCCAAAATCTTGTCGAGCTCCTCACGCTTTGTTGAAACTGTCTTGTTGTGTTTGGAACCCCTGATCTTATACCCACCAGTTCCGTGCTGGGAGACAGTCCTCTCGACGATGATCTCTTCGCCGTACTTCTCGGGACAATAGGCCTCTTCTCCCTTATTCTTGATGAAGACCGAGACCTGACATGCGCTGCGATAGAATCGACGACGAAACCGGAAGACAAATGCTCAACGTAAGTGTGCCATTCAGCAGATCCCGACCTAATGGGCGAATCAGACACCTACTCGGTTCCCGTCTTGATGAAGTTCTTGAGACCCTGGCCTCGACCAGTAGCACTTGCCTTAGCCCCCAGTGCGACAGTGAGTGCAGTAAGGACGGCTGACTTCCCACCTGTTAATGACAATTGGAAAGAATGAAGGCAGCCGATGATCGTCAGCTAATCCCACCTCACCGTGTACGCATTACGAGTTCAATTCGACGCACTTCCGTTGTGACCCGTCAGAAAGTTGATTTGAGGACCGAATTTGATCCTGTTGATCAAGGTGCGACATGAGCGAAGCTCATCGACATCGGCTTCGCGTGAGGGAATGCGACCTGGTCCTCGACGCACGAATGGAACTCACTCGAGATAGGAGTGACACATGAAATTGACGAGTTCGATCTTGGTGATGACACCACATTCTGCAATGGCCTGTCGTTGGTAGGTCAGATAAGCTCGGGTGATTCCTCTCCCCTTGTCTCTCGTCCTCTACTCACTACCTTAGTCGGATCGGATACTTTGAGCTCGTTCCGGATCCTCTTGCCTTCCTCGTGATCTTCCTCTCCCTCTTCCTCCTCGATATCCCCATCCATGTCGTCGTCATCCATTTCATCAACCTCGTCATCGTCCTCCTGCTCTCGACGCGACCTCTTCTGCTCGGGGAGAGACGCGTCAGTTATATGTAATTATGATGTGAGCGGAACGTAGTAGGACTAACTGATGATGACGGTGCAGATCGCTCGAATGCTTCGTCTGTGGCTCGCTTCGCCATCGAGAGACTGACGGGGTGAATGATCTGTGGTCAGGACGTGACCGAGCGAAATGAAGTTGGTCGTTCTTCTTCTCGCCTTGCCTTCTCATCAACCCTCGCCTTTCTCACTCGAGCCTTGTCGCTTTCATCTTTGGCATACGCTTCGATACTGACGATATGGTGCAGTCTATTCATATGCTGTACGAACTCACCGCTCTATTCTCCTTGACGTCGACACTCACGCCGCAATCCTTGCCTTGAACTCTTCTCTATCCGCCGCTGACCATGCAGGGGGATCGGCGCCATAGGCACCCTCCTCTCCACTCATCTTCGCCTTGCCCATCCATCTCTGCCCATCAGTCTCATTCTCAAATCCGATCATGCTCAAAGTGCCTTTCACAACCCTCCTTCCACAAGCCCACGTCACCCGGCATCCC
The DNA here is from genome assembly GCA_039545415.1 of Udeniomyces megalosporus. Classification (NCBI taxonomy): domain Eukaryota; kingdom Fungi; phylum Basidiomycota; class Tremellomycetes; order Cystofilobasidiales; family Mrakiaceae; genus Udeniomyces; species Udeniomyces megalosporus. The sequence continues at coordinate 101,355 of BCKM01000015.1, read as the reverse complement.
TGCGTCTTGCTACTTCGACCCCGCCATCCTCGATCTCGAACTCACACTACCGAACCGAAGTAATCCCGTCTTGCTCACAGTTCAGCTCAGAAGTCGACCCAATACTCAACCTCTGGACGACACTTAAATGTCCATCCATCCTTCCTTCCATCAAACTGCTCGGCCCACGTCTCTCCAACCGGTCCACCATCTTCCTCCTCCACAACGGCGTGGGAGTGGTCGACCAAATCATCTCAAAACTCTTCCCGAACGTACACGATAGACCTCATTTCGTGCTCGGTACTACGACACACGGCGTCCGAACTAGAGGTCCTTTCGACGTAGTCCATGAAGGCGTCGGTGATCTCAAATTTTCCGTCTTTCCATCAACATCGCCAGCCACATCGTCCATGGAGCACACACTGGATCTCCTCAACTCTCTGTCAGACCTCCACCCAAGCCACCTTCCATACAAATCTTTACATCCCCTTCTCCTGCGCAAACTCTTCCTCAATAGCATCATCAACCCTCTCACAGCCCTTCTCTCCGTCCCGAATGGCTCTCTCACCTCCCCAGAGTACCTTCCCATCATCAAAGCGATCGCTGCCGAGATCATCGACGTGTATGCTAGGCAGCAAGGATCAGATTCCGGAGGGCGGGTGGACTCGTCATCTCTGAGTGAATTAGTCGATCAAGCGATGGATCTGGCGAGAAAGACGAGTAGTAATCGAAGCAGTATGCTTCAAGACATCGACGCGGGAAGGGAGACCGAAATCGCATTCATCAACGGTGAGATCGTAAGAGAGGGTGAGAGGCGAGGGATCGAGGTTGTCATCAATAAAGCACTTATGGAGCTCGTCGTGGAGAGGAGCCGGATGGAACGGGGTAACCAGCAGTTGACTTTGTCAGGATTGATGGGTAGATTGGGTTTACTCGGGACTTGATGGACAATAAATCTTCCACAATCAAATCGGTTCTCTATTTGATCTCAGTCATGAGATCCAGTTTAAACGCTCCAAACCTTGACCAAACCATCGTCTCCCCCACTTGCCAGTAAACCCTCGCCGGCTTGTGTCGGACACCAACTGACACTATTGATGTCACTGACGCCATGAGCATTCGACGTTTCGTTGATCATCTCGATCTGTAGAGGAGAATCGGGTGGCTTGGACTGAGAGGGTAGATTGGGGTTTATGGGGATGGATGAAGGCGTCAAATACAAGTCTGATGATCTGATGCATGAGACGATCGAATCACCGACTCACCATCTGCCAGATGCATATACGTCCATCTCCACCAGTCGAGGCTAGACGGCCGACACCGTGACTAGCCGGAGTAGAGTTGGTCGGCGACCAAGAAATTGAGTAGATGGTCCGCGAATGAGCATCCTGTCAAGTGGAGAGGGATCTGTGAGTCACTAGCTGGCAAAGTTCAATCGGGTTGCAGGGCGAACCCTTTGGATGACGACTTCCTTCCACAAAGCCTCGATGCCTCCTTCCAAGCTCCGCTCCCAGAACCTAATCTCTCCTCCATCGCCTGCACTCGCCATCCATTTCCCGCATGGGCTGAACGCAAGCGTCCAGACAGTCCCCTCGTGTTTCTTGAGAGTCTGGAATGGTGACCAGTCAGATTGTACATCATCAGACAGGAGGAGGATGGTATCGTCATATGATGCGGTAGCGAGGATCTCCTCGTGCGGGTGGAAAGCGAGGAACTTGACGTCTTGAGTGTGTTCCATGAGCACAGCGAGACACTCAAAATCAGAGTCGGGTTGGACTGGTTCGGCAAGATTGGTTGGTACGCATCCGAGGACAGGGCAGTCAGTGTCATTGGGCCTCTATCGTTCTAGATACTTATTTGACCCGAACGTAGCGAGACCGGCTGTGTTTGGAAGTCGATTAGAGCGACAAGCTTGAGCGAAAGAGCTCACCTTCCCAAACCCAGACACTCTTGTCCCGACTACAGCTTGCGAGTAGTCCCCCGCTAGCACTCCAGGCAACGCACTTGCACTCCGAATCATGACCTTCCAGCGTGCTGACACACTCCCACTCCCTCCCTGAACCTTCATCATCTCCCCCGGCCTCTTCAGTCCGTTCCCAGATCGAGACGGTAGCGTCGAACGAAGCTGTTGCGAGTGAGCGACCGTTAGGAGAGAAGGCGATTTGTCGAAGTGTTCTGCTGTGACCTGTATAGAAGATGATACACGATTGAGGAACACATAGTTCGTGATCAAGGACAAGGCCGGCCGCACCAAGGGGGCATATACCCAAGGAAGCAAGCGTTCAGCTTCTGATTGATCGAAGATGTGCCTGTGTGACGACGAGCAGCACGTTGATACGGTTCGAAAGTTGGCGAGGACACTGACCAGTAGCTATGCTCGACTCGAGATCAAATCTGACGTTGTTAGCACCGTCCTTGCGCAGACGATAGAGCCGGACGGTCTTATCGGTCGAACATGATGCGAGAAGGGATTCAGTCGGAGACCACGTCACCGACCAACATCGATCAGTGTGACCTACAGAAGCGTTTCGGTTGCTTTGATTAGTGAAAAGCACGCCAGGATCAGAGTGAGACTATCTGACCTGGTAGTTCAGTAACGAGTTGTAAGGAAGGAAGCATCGTGGTCCGTAAGGAGAAGGGAACCTCCGAGCTCGAAATTACGACGTCAGAGGGATTGAGGTCGGGTTAGGTTTTGGATCAACATACATCAAGCCAGATGTACAAACGAGATGTCATACGAGTCTGAAGATGGATGCATCGTCGATGAAAGAAGAAGAAACAAGAAGAAAACTTGAGTCTCGAGACCCCTAGGTAAACGTTGCCGGGGTTTAGGTAGGTACTTTCCTTTACTTTGGCGCAAGCCATCATCATCCTTGATATCCATCGAATCCACCATGCTTACCGACGCTTATCAGCTCGTATAGTATGTTCAGCTCCTACACTCACGCCCTCTCGTTCGCATCTCGCTTGAATTGCGTAGCCCAACTCGTCTTTCCTCCTAAATCTAGCTGGCCCGAGATCCCAGGAAGAGCCGAACCTATCCGACTCTGCTTTGAGTATGCTGGCGTAGATTACGAAGACCTCTCTCAGTTGCCTGATGCAGGAAGTGCAGAGAAGGTGATGGAGCTAACGGATGGGAGTTTCCGACCTCCTGGTGAGTCATTCTTTCAAATCTGTATCTTACTTGACTCTCTCGTTGATCGAGGATCCGTATCGTTCTTCATCCGGTCCCCGTCGGAATAGCTGGTCAGATCGCAGCGTTTGCTTGTCCTATACTCCGACATGGTTCGACAATCTTTCTTTCGCAAACCCCGACCATCATGACCTACCTAGGTCCCAGACTCGGACTTGCGCCTTCAGACGAGATTGGGAGGCTTCAGGTTAATCAAGCTTTTGCGACACTGTCTGATCTGTAAGCCTGCTTGACGTTCACCTCGAACCAGCCATCTAGCTGTCACACGCTCACATCCATCTAGTCAGAACGAGTGTCATGACACTCATCATCCCATAGCAGTAGGCGATTACTACGAGGATCAGAAACCTGAGTCTCTCCGAAGAAGCAAGGATTTTCGACTCCATCGATTACCCAAATTCCTCTCGTGCGTATCAGATGTCGTACTAAAACTCCTCAACCCGAACATGGTATCCATCAGTCACAATATTGATTTGGCCTTTCCTTGATGACAGATACTTTGATCGCCTCGTCTCGTCTCCCTCCAACCCGCACCTGGTCGGAGGATGCACGACTTACGCCGACCTGATGCTTTTTTACGTCATCTCGGGACTCAATTTCGCCTTCCCAAATGCTATGACGAGAGAGATGCCAAAGTATAAGGGAATTCAAGCCGTAGTTGATGCGTTGGTCTTTCTTCCTTTTCTTCTCTTTCTTTTTTCGGCGCTTCTCAGAACCGTCCATTCTCTCACTTCTGTTTGATTGACCATCGTGTTGATCTGTGATTTGCTTCGACAAACAGAGTTGGAAATCACGCCAACATCAAGTCTTACCTCGCAAGCGATCGACACAGAGAATTTTCCAACGGTGTTTATAGGCGATATGCAGAGCTTGACGTCGAGGCAGATTTGAACGGTGACAGTGCTTGAGTATGCGACGAGCCCAAATTCCTCTTTCATACTGCATTCACTAGCCGAGCTCTTGACTGTTTGACGCTCTATGCTGCCTCTATCAATGTCTCGACGTCTGCTGTTTGTGCTACGTGGCGAGAGCATCACATCGTTCCGTACTCATCCCTGGCCCATTCTACCCTCCACCGGCAGCCGTCGACCGAGAGTACTCTTCTCCACGATAACTTCTACCCACCTCAACATCCTCCCCTTCTTCTGGACTTGAGATTCTTCCCGCAGCGGCCGACCCATATCCTACTCTTCTTGCATTCTTACTCCTTGTAGCGATCTCCCTCCCCTCTCGTTCCTCCTCGTCGAGTGCGTCCGGCCAAACCCTATTTGGTTCATCCACTGGCCCAAGTAGATCCCTCATCTCCCTGGTGTGATCTGGGAAAGGCATCTTCTCCATCAATGCCAGACTGAGCTTGCCTTTCCTTCCGTGACCATCCTCTCCCCATCTACCCTCTCTTTCGGCGATTAACCAAGGTTGGTCATCTCCATGACCCTCAGGTCCTCCTTCCGATTCCAACGTTTCCCAGAGATCAGGAAAAGCAGTCTTGAGTTTGAGTCGATACCCTGCCGCTTTACCCGGTCCATCCTCGAATTCATCCGCCTCGAACACTTTCATCCAACGACGAAAGATCTGAATCGTCTCGAGTGTAGGAAGAGGAGCTGGCGGTGAGCCGGTCTGACGACCCATTTGGTTGATACACTCGATCAGAGCTCGGTCGATCCAGCCCGTTCGAAGAAGGTTCTCGAGGTAGGAGTGCCAGTTTTGGAGTGTCAGGGGGAAAGAGCCGGCTCGAAGCCATTTCCAAACCCAACGAAGTCCATCAGCGTTGAAATGGAGGCCTAGGCAGTCCATGAACTGATGGAGAGGAGGTCGGAGGAGACGTAGGCAACATGTTAGTTCTCTCTGCCAGCCCGATCATCTCTTACATCCTTGATCCTCTTGGTCACTCACGATCGAGACCGAGGCATTGTTCATTGCCTCATTAGGATTGGCTGTCTCGGATATTTGCAACCAGCACGAGTACGCTCGCTGGGATTGACCAGTTCGAGTAAAGGCGTTCATGAAGGAGTTGATCGTTAGAACGTCGTGCTAGAAGTGACGTGAGCAAAACATCATCGAGCAAGATGGTCAGATTGATCTGGAGTTTCCCTCTCCAATGAGACCGATCCCAAGGATCTCGACTTACAGGAATGAAAGGATCGAGTCTCGCCCAGGCGACTGCCCAGGAGACGTGCTTCTCCATCTCCTTCATGATCGCTCGATTGTTTTCTCTATCCATCTGAGCGGCCTACACGACAACTCACAAGAGAGGGTGAAAGGATGGCCCAGGAAAGCGAACGTGATCAAGAAAATCGAGGAACGTTTAGTCGAAAGTCCACTTGCTAGCTTTGAATGCAAGCGCTTCAAAATTCAAGATTTCACGCACCGAGCTGTAACTGATCCGACCGTAGTGAGTCAAGAGAGTGACCAAGATCCTCTGACTAGGCTCGAAACCCGCTCTTCTCATATCGGTGATGATGTCAACGACTTGAGCGGGACTCGGAGCGATGCTCTTCGGGTAATCGGAATAGATAAAGTGCTTCGCCACCAAAAGGTATTCGTCTTCGCTCGCTGCCAACGCCCTCGGATCTGATTGGTAAAACTTGTTGTAGATTTCAAAGGCGGCTTTGTGAGAGCGAGAAAAGTTCATGAAGCGCCGGATGTGGTAGGAGGTTGTTTGGGCGTCGAATCGAACGCCTCGCATGGACATGTCGGCGAGGAGAGGCCAGGCGATGTCGTGACTGGTAAGTTTAGGGTCGGTGGCGATAGCGGTGAAGAGGAGATCGTACACCTCAGCCGTCGGCCCAGAGTGAAAAATTGGAGGGGGAAGAGGAGGGGGAGGATTGGTGGACATGAGGGAAGTAGATGAAGGTTGCTGTCCGGTCGTCGAGTGGTCCACCGAGACTGAAGGGCTAGAGGAGTTCAGAACCTGGTTCTTGAAAGCTGCTGAGGCCTGATGGGTAGTCTCAGCTTTGAGAAGATCATCGTACAGGTCGAGTGCTCTCCGCGAGTTTCCCTCTCCGTTCGCTGGGACGCAATATGATCGAAGCAACGGAAGGATCATTTCGACCTCGACTTCGACCTGATTCGTGAGTGCATTTTGGTAGATCTCGAATGCAAACTGTTGAGACTGTGCCGTAATCGAGCCGTTGACGTGAAGGATTCGATCGAGAAGAATTCCATAATGGGTGGAGTCAAGATCGAGATCGAGGTGATCTTCAAGGGTACTGATTAGGGATTTGACTTGTGAGGGGGATTTTATCTCAATGTTAGGGGAGGATAGGATAGCAGTCATCGTAGATGAGTCCGTTTCCAGGCCCGAAGCCTGCATGTTGGACACGACGGATAAGGCGACATCGAGAGAAGGTGAAAGGGGGGATGTCGAGGAAGATGCCGATGGGATGGTTGAAGAGGGAAGTCCTGCAGCAAGAGTGATGAGGACGTTCCAGGGGAGAGTGTCGGTGTTGGCGGACCCTTCGGCTGCAAGAGTGGATTCGAGCAGGGGAAGGTAACGTTTGATATTTGCCGTATCGCCGATTCGATGGAACCCCTGGATAAGCACAGCGTATGTGCGAGCGGTTGGTGAATACTTGTGTTGATTAATGCTGGAGAGGATCCCTTCAACGTCCGTCGAGAGACGAAGAGAAAGCGAGGGAGAGATGGTGATAGTGGCTGGAAGGTTGCCGATTAATGGATTGTCAGTCTGTTGAGGGTAAGTATAACCCATTTTGTCGTTTGAAACTGGGTGCGTGGCATATGACTTGAGGGTTCCATCGAGAAGAAGGTGGTAGGTTTGCAGGTCGGGGACAAGCTCCAGATATTGCAGCTGATCCATCGCACTCTTCAGCGCCTCAACGTCTCCGACCCTCGCTAAACCCTCCATCACAAGGTTAAAGTCCTGAATTCCAATCTCAATGTCCAGGGGGATCATCTCGAGTCTTGGAAACGCCGCCCTGGGCATCGGAGAGTGAGAAAGAAAGTAGATCAAGGCTCGATGATCGTCCCCACTCGGAGCGACATGGAAGATTCGGTGAACGTCCTCAAACATATCCTCCAGTAATCCCCACATCTGTTCGTCCTTGCTCCGACTAACGAGGAGGATCGCCCGACGAAGCTCCTCCAAGCGAATCGGAACATCACCCGTCTTCTGGAAAATCTCGACAATGGCTCTATATGGTTCCGCGAGGGCGTGGGCCTTGCCCGAGAGAAGTGATGATCGGAAGAGCTCGAGGGGTGGTGTAAGCCTAGTCGAGTTGAAGACGGGTTGACGTTTGCGTTGGGAAAATATTGGGGTTGTGGGTTGGCCGGTGGTAAGCAATTTGGTGAGGTGGGGAGCTATGCGAGAGGAGAGACGAGTGACAGGGTTGTTATAAACTGGCTGAGGAAATCCCTTCGGCTTAAGTGCGGGTTGCTCAGGCTTGGACGGAAGGTCTGATTTGAATCGAAGGAGGTGTGGTGCCGAAGTTGGACACTGCGATGACATCGAAGAGAGCCAAAGGCGAGATGGATGCAAAGATAAGAGCGTCGTGGGATGAGAGACTATTGAACTCGAGAGGCGTCTTGATCGTGGAGGACGGAAGGACATTATGGTGAAGTTAACGGGCTGAAGAAGAGGTGGAGATGGCGGAGACCGGCGACAAGGGAGATCTTCGATCTAAGTTACGCGTTGAGTGATGATCTTGAGACTAGATGTCTACAGATCCAGCGTGTCAGATCTGGCACTGATTTCAGCTGCAGGGATCGAGATGAACGTGACTCGAGAGAGAGAAGAGAGAAAGCAAGAGCAAGAGCAGGGCGGTACTGACCCGAGCGGACTTGATCTGTGAATTTTGACGATAGGGATGAGTTGTTGGAAGAGAGCTAAGGTACGAGCAGATGGCCCTTGGGGTGGAATGTCGAAGCTGAAGAGGATGGTTTGAGGAGGAGGGGGGTTCAAGACCAATTTCCGGAGCGGAACCCGATCCTACATTGCCCTTTTGCTTCTCTTTTTGTTTGTTTGCTTCGATATATTATCCTTCTTTTTGCTTTCTCATCGAGATACATGATCCGCATCGATAACCTCAAATTCTCATTCCTCCTTCGTCGTCCAGAAATCCTTTTCACTCTCCTCTCCTTCATCACTCGATTCCTCACCATCCTCAATCTCTAATCCACCAAACATCCCCCCGACCAGTTGACCCTGCGAGTCTGCCTCTTCCTCCTCATGATCACCGTCCCCTTCCTCTTCCTCGACCTCGCCCTGCGCGCTGCCAGGTTCACTGCCATCCTCCTCCTCGCTACTGCTCTCATAATGACTACTCTCCTGCTCCTCTTCTTCCTCGGACGACTCGTACACCAATTGAGCTCGATCTCCGAGCCAGATTCCTTGCTCCGGTCTGAGCCTCGCGACATAGGGTTCCGTTAATGTCTCGTCGTCGTTGGTCGGTGGAGCTGAGAAAGCCCAAGGAATACGACCTTCAGCTATGGACCGTAGAATATGGTTTCCTGCTCGCATCTGATCTGGTCGACCTGCTTTCGCAGTGACTGAGTGGTTCGGAGTGAAGATCTCTGTCAATCGTGAGCTCTTCGGACAACGTCTCGAATAATGACTCACGGAATCCCCTTTCCAGCGCCCATCCCTCCATGATATCGCCTGTTGACCAGACTTCCTTTGATCCTCCTTCCCAACCTTTACCAGGCTCCATCCCTTTTCGATAGGTCTTCTTCTGCTCTCTTGCCTTTAGCTCGAGATCTTCCTCCCATTTGAGGCCAAGTACTTTCTCGAGCGGCATGAGCGAAGCGGCGAGACGAAGGACCGCGGGCAGGGCAGGAATGTGTGAGATAGGAAGGATAGATGATATGGATTGAAGCTCATACGGTGTGAGAGATGGGATTACTAGCCCCGGTGTCTGTTCGATCATGATAGACTAGATGAGTCTAGGATCATCTTAGAGTAAACGCTTGGAGAATGCTACTTACGTCTGCCAATCTGAGGGTCGAGGACCAAAAGATTGTTTCTGTTTATCGTTGTTATCGTTTGTTCGTGTGATGTCATGTTCGAGTGATGTAAGGGATCAGTCCGCGTCTACAGAAGATTTAACGATGCAAGGAGAATGACCCACGGAAATGCTTTGTTTTCCCTGGCGTCTTAGATGCTCTGACTTTGGAAGCTCCAACGAGCGCGTTGAGAAGGGAACTTTTCCCCACATTCGGCTGACTGTTAGACAGGACACGGCATCGATTAATGTCAAGTCAGGGGCAATTAAAGGGGATATGCTTCGTCGATACGTACCCGATCAATCCGACAGTAAGGAACTCCTCTAATTCTCCCACCTCCTCACCTTCGACCGTGTCCAGGAGGTTTCCCTCAACAGGGGGCAAGTCATTCTGCTCCTCTTCCCTCTCGAGTCTGTCTCGCTGCTCCTTGGTGACCTCCTTGACTTCTCCTCGCTTGAGTCCTTCCCAATCGATTTCAGTTCGTACTCGAGGTCTCCACCTTTTGAGTCTCTCTGGGTCCTGGCTCAAAAAATCGGGTGGTGTGAGGAGACGCTCATGAGCCCTTTGAAGAGCGGTGATGAGTGTAGCGAGTTCATCTGGAGGCAGATGACTCTTGAGGACGGAGCGAGTGCCTGTTCGTGTGGATGAGAGGATCAATCAGAGTCTGTGCATTCATGAGACCCACCCGAGATACTCGCCTTGCTTTTTAGCTTCCCGCTTATAACTTTCCACACAAACAACGTCCCAACCGTGTTTGTCACCCCATTCTCGTTTACACCAAGCCTCCCACCCATCCTTGACGTCTTTCGGAACAAGATCGCACTTGGTAAGTACCAGGATCACCTCTTTCCTCGGCTGTAGGGACTGGACATAGTTGACGAGCGATGGAGGGAAGTGTAGAGGAGGACAGCGAATATCGATGAGGATGAGTAGGATCGAGGAGATTTCGGTCGTGCGCCAGAGCTGCCGCCAGACTTGAAGATTACGTTCAAAGAACACTAAAAACAGAGCATATCTGGATCAGGCCGGTTGACGGTTAGGCGTCGGGAAGAAAGAAAGAAAGTAAGAGGGGATCAGAGAAGCGTTATCTTCACCCACCTGTCGATCTTGGCCAGATTTCCCTGACAGGCTCCTCGATCCCTTCTTTCTCTCTCTCTTCCCTGCCAGCTTCTCTCTCCTCATCGGCCAGTCGACCTTCCTCTCTCCATTCTTCGACGCTCTCGTCGATTCCCTTCAACCATTTCTTGAAGATGCCCTCCTCGTTTGCCTCGACCTCCTTCTTGGTCATCTCATATCTCCACTTGGGCCGCTTGGGGATGGTGAGGTTCTTCTTGGAAGCGGCTTGTTCGATAAGGTGAACAGGGAAGACTGCAGCGGATTCTGGGACTGGACGAGGGAGTGGGAGGGAGAGGGCTGTCGTCCGAGATTTGGCAATGTACTGGTCCGAAGAAGGATTGGAGCCGTCAAGGTCGTCCAGATCGTTTCACAATAGACATATGGAGGAGCTTACTTCGGGCGTCAACGCTAGGAACCGAGAGGCCAGTCGCTTTGAGGTCGGGTCACTCTCTTTGTCGCCGACAGAGGCGAATCTGGGCTTGTGTGTCAACTTGATGGACTCGTTCTTGCGACTGTTGGTGAGAGCAGCGGCTACGTTGGCGGGGACCTCGTCACCTCTTTTGACTGCCCGCTTGGCTTGAAGCTGGACTGCACGTCATCAAAGGAAGCAGAGAAGGAATGAGGAGGGAAGAAAGTTCAGGGGATGATGACGTATACCGTTTGAGGCAGAAAATGGAAACTGTAAGGGTTGGTTAGCGTGAGGTATACTGACGCTTGTGCTGCTTTGATGATTGTGGCTTCTTTCGAGGCATCGGGACGGGTTCAATGTGGTTTGAGAAGAAGGAGGAGAAGAAGGAGAGGGAAAGGAGAAGACCCCTCGGACGGATCCGAATCTTTTTCATTTCCCTTTCTTTCCTTTTCTCTACACATGACTCAAGTGGACTACAAGCAGACTACAAGCGAAGGCCCTTTGAGGGAGTCACACAGCTATCTGCCCAAGGATTCGCCATAGACACCGCTCGCTCTAGATTCGCAACGGTCGAGTCATCCACGTCATTTTCTCTCTACTCGTCGAGTCATGCATTGTCAACAGCCGCACATCCATCCCATTTAAGAACACGGGTTGATAGATCAGGGTTTCAGACGTCGGGCAGAATCGAGTATGATTTCTCGACTCGCAATTCCGATAGCTCGAGCTGCTTCGAATACTAGATGCTACGATCTGAAACGATCGACAACAGGAGTCCTGCACCTGTCGATTTGTCTACAGACGGACAAGGTCCAGTTCGTGGACTGCTAGAGAAAATGAAGGACCAAACGTCAAAGGAGCTTCCTCGCACTTCCTCCCCTTCCTATGCTATCGAACTCACACGTGTCCAGATTATGATCTCAAACCAAAGGATCCTTCATTTCCCTCAACTTACCCCTCCACATCTCCGCCCTTCCACCTCTCCCCATCCTCTCCTGTAGATCAATCATCATCTCCAGTACATCTTTCCGGTCCATCTTTCTCCTTCTCTCCTGCTCGACCTCCTCCTCTGATGGCTCAGTCATCACTGTCACTAGCTCTTCATCCTTTCTAGGTTTGTTCCTCCTCTTGGATGGCCTCGTTTGCTTCTCCGCTATAGAGAGCTCAGACTCAGCTTCTGTTAATCGACCGAGCTCGAGATAGGCTCGGACGAGTGTGAGACGAGCTTGAAGGAGAGTCGTTGACGAAGTTGAACCAGATTCGATGAGATGAACCCGAGCTGAGAGAAGTGAAATAGATTTTGGGTCTTGGAGGAGGAGGTTTTGGACGGCTGGGAGGTTAAGGAAGGGTGAGATAGCACTGGACATGAGTGACCGGTTGGGCGAGATGACAGAGACTTTTGGATCGTCTCTCCTTCTTTGTTTTCTTCTTTTTCTCTATCTCTCTATCTTTTGTCAATCGACGGTGTTTCATTTATATCATCGTCAAGACTCATCCGATAGAACCTAGCGCGTATCCTCAGCCTTCCTACCGGGTTTCCTTGTCTCCAGGGCCCTCAATTCCAGATCCTTGATACCGGCCATGACATGAGAGCATGACCATCATTCCAATCAACGACTCGACGTGCAGCAAGGATAGACATCGTACTGCTCCGAGTCCCTGACAATGACAAGAAGCGAGCACGAGCTCACGAATTTATCAATGTCTTGGCTTCGTTGAAAGAAGAGATTAGCAGGGAAGACTGTACTGACCACTAAATCCAGTACCGAGAGAGAGTATGACGTTATCTGCATTGTTCGAACCAACATCGGACCATCAGACCATCACATGTCTTCTCATCAAAACATGAATGGGTGACTCACCCAACATGGCGGGATACCAAACGCCAAACTTCTGCCGGGTCCCTAACTTGTCGTGATCGACCAGAACCCATCCTAGATCCTCAATGGACTTGAGATATCTGCAAAAGTGAAAATTCGTCGAAAAACATCAGTCCGGAAGGTCATCCCTCAACCAGATAGATTTCGAGGCAAGTTGGAGGAGAAGGGTGTATATCGAGAACCAACGTTGGGTCTGCCTCGTTTGTGGTGACAAGTACCTTCCAATCTCGGACATCTTCGAACCGCACGAAAAGATCCTGGCGAAGCTGAGAAACGGATTTAATCATGGCTGGAAGTTGATCTGCTGGATCATCGAAGAAATTCAAGAAATCCCCTCGACCTGACAGGGAATCGAAGAAGCGGATCCAGACTGAGACGGGAGATGACATCGGCGATATGATGCGAGACTGAAATAATGCTCACGAAGATGCATCGTGATGAACTAAGGAAGACGAAGAGATCGGTTGATAAGCTTGATCGTTCGATATGCGATGTAAAACACTTCACGAACTAACGCGAGGTAGAGGGCTCTTGGCTGCGATGTTGAGCAGCGATCTGATAGCTTCCTGGGCAAGTCCCATGATATCGGGCGTAAAGTACAGATGACGACCGACAGAATTCCAAGGACCTATCACTACGTACAGGCCAACAAGACCAAGCGAGTATAAGCCGACGAGACCACAGTACAGGTCGACAAGCTCAACCTGACGGTGCGAACCTGGGTCTTCGTAAGTCGTATGCGTCCCTTCGCCACGCTCACTTCCGTAATAGAGGAAGTTCTGTAGAGCGCTTCAGTCCTTCAGTGGAAGAAGGAAAAACTTTCGCGCGAGCGAGCGATCATCCTTGAGAATCGAACTTACGATGCACAAGAGATCTTTACCATTCTCACCCGTCTCTGGTGGTACCCATCCATCCAGGCCAGGACCCCACGTTTCGTTGAGAGGCTTGTGGTTGAGATAGTGGATTTCATCGACCGACCTGAGGGCCTCTTGACTCTTCATTGTTCGGAAGTTGGCTAACCGTTCGTTGTTGGGTGGAGAGAGAAAGTTCGCGAGCGAGGGGAGTAGGACAAGACTGTCCACGTCAGGATGCTTGATGGTGCGAGGGAGAGGCGTTTGCCACAGATCTGATCAGGCATTGGATTCGTCGATCAATACGGGTAAGGGGTCATGAAGCAGATTCATTGATGAGAAGGAAACGAATCTTACCGAGCGAGAACAGTAGAGGTGTAAATGTCGCCTCTGGCGGTCCGATGGTCGACCAGCATCCCAGTCGCTCAGGGTATCTTCCAGCGTCCACCAATTCGTCTCCTGCCTCTCCTTGCTCGAGATCCTCATCCGGTTGCCTGACGAGGTCTTTGCCGCTCAGATAACTCGTCTCTTCTGCTCTACTCGAGTGACCCGGAACCACTCTCCACTCGTCCTTCCAAGCCAGTCTAGAAGTCTTTAGCTCGCTCCATTCCACGACACCGTCCCATCCCATAGAGCGCGAAAATCTGGCGAGGTCAAAGATCTGTCCAAAGGGAAGGAGTGGAGCTTCCTTCCTTCCGGCTCCAGGCTGAAGCTGCTCCCAGTTAGGGAAGAAAGGTGGCAGAACTGGGACATATTGTTGTGGGTAGGGGGGTAAGGACATCAGATGGGTGAGATGAAGGAGGTTGAGAATTGCGACGACCTGATTGTTGATGCCGTAATCGAGAAAAGAGGTCAAGTATCGATACTCTGGAAGAAGCCTATCTACAGAGGGATGTTTGGTCGTTAGTGAGGATGCTGTCATGATAAATCTTTCAGAGAAGCAAGATACGGGCTGGACCAACCTCGAAAGCTGCTTCCTTTCGACGAGATATCAGCCGGCCCGATATCCTGCCTGAGGACTTTGTAGCTGGCAGGCTGACTTTCGTCCTCATGAAGCTCGACGAGAGTGTGTTGAGGCTGAGCATAAGCTCTTGATGGAGGTTGAAGCTCTGATAGGGACGAGAAGGGATGCTTGGATGGGACATCCGAGTGGATGATGACCTGAACGAGCAGGAAGAGGAGGAAGACGACACACAGGGGAAGCAGGATCTGCCTACGAGCGAGGGTGATCATGCTTCTGATCTGAGATTAACGGTGGAGAATGAAGAGGAGAGAGATCGCGCTTGTGGTGTGTAGGTTGGGGAAAGGGAGGGGGGGATATCAGCGGGGCGAAACGATAGACAGGGGCGGAGGGCGGAGAGCGGGTAGCGTTCCGTGCGATCGTGCCCGATAGGGCGGTCTAGATCAGTTATCTTTGATGAAAGCAGATGAGTCTCTAGTGAGATGGGTCATGTTGGGACCGAAGGAGTATCTGGAGGCCTGCTGGAGGTCATAGGTGAGGGCGGCGATATGCGAGCGAGGCTGAATCGCACCAAGTCTCAAGAGATTCCCCTTCTACAGCCTCACCATTGCAACAATGAGCTCGACCCCACTCTTCCAAGGCGACATCGTTCGTCGAGCGTCCGGAGAGGTCGCCATGGTCCTCAGGACGCCTGCAGAGGAGGATCATCGTCCACACGTCCCTCCTCCGGGCGCAACACCTCATCCCCTCGACCGACCTCTCACCTCGAATGAAGTTGGCATTTCCACCCTCATCAGAGCTCCAGATTCAGAACCAGGAGAAAGTAATCTCAACATCGTCAAGTCCGACGAACTCGTTCTCTGTGATCGACTCATGCAGCCAGGCGATGTCGTCAAGCGAGATTTCCAGAGCGAAGAAAGTGGAATCGTCAAGAACGTAGAGGTCAAGTGCAGGCTCAAGCACGTGCTCAGTGGCCAGGAGCTCGATGGATTCATCAGCTCAAACGTTCTGGAGGGAGCTCTTAAGGTCAGTGACTGATTTGGATCGATCCGAATAGACTGCCCAAGGCGTAGGGCAGGCTCTGAACGGAACGACGTTGCGCTGACACGATCGATCTCGACGTTGACACTTTATTCCAGACCGAAGTAGGAGATCGCGTCATCTACCAAGACTGGCTCGGGATCGTGGAGGAAATTTTTGAGGAAGGCACTCTCGAGGTCCAATCGACTGGCCAGACATGGAAGGTCGCTGACATGTGAGTGAAACGCTAGCTTCGAGCGTACTCGCTGAGATCTGAAACGGAATTGACACCAATCTGGTCTTGCTACTAAGGGGTGCGATGCTTGATCACGGCCGACGGGCAGACGAGCTTTATCCCGATATAAGCACACTCCCTCCTCTACCGCAGACCGGATGGTTCGGCTCCTCCTCTGGTCCTAGGGACCCATCTAGGGAGGTTGTCGTCGAGATCAAGGCGACGGTCGTCAGTGTGGCCTGGATGGCTATCAACCAAAAGGTGAGAACTCTCCCCATTCACAGAGCGAAATAGTGACAACGCTAACACGAACTGATACTCGCGTCTCTCGCACCATGTACTCGTTTCATAGCTTCCGATCAACATGCAAGACTCTCGTCCTAAGCCGAAACGGTATTTTGCTGGTCCAGAGCTAACTCTGCTCCAACACGTGACGAGCCCTTCGGATCACCTGCCTCAGACGAACGGAAAGGTCTCTTTCCGAACTCGCGAAGCGGAACTCGGTACGTTGAACTGCCACGTCCCTTCACGCGTTGGATCGCGGATCGGGTGTTGACGCGTGATTTCGACTTCCTAGATCACGGCCTCATACCGACCACTCACGCTGGAGGTACCATCACACTCAATGCCATGTCCGTGATTGAAACGCAGACTTGGGTGACTGTCATGTGGCAAGATAATTCGGAGACGATGGAACGAACAACAGGCCTTATCCTCTTCATCAATATCGGTGTGCTCGTTAACGTATCTCATTGTCTGATCCGGTTCATCACTGAATTTGAATTCATCTTCTCCAGACGAGTACGCCTGCTGGCCCGGGGATCATGTCATCTTCAAAGGGGGAGAAGAGGAAAAAGTTGCCATCATCCAAAAAGTCTCCGTTGAGAGGACTGCCGAGATTCAGTTTGTCGGGTCAGAGGTGGGCTGTGCAGTACCTTGACGCAATAGATCGCTTGATCGGTGTTCTCATTTGCCTTTTCTGGTTTGTATCAGGGGGAAAACCCATCGACCCGAGAGAATGTCTTGGTGTCACTGCTTGAACTTGACCCGCACGGTCAACCACCGGGTATGTTGCTCAAACCAAATGATTCTCAAGCCTCACCTCGATCTTACTAATTTTTCTGGGCCTGAACCGCATCTTCTCAACACCAGATACATTCGGCGTTTCGCGGGGAGACTTAGTACTTATCGGTACATCCTCAAACGGCTGTCTCCCTCCACGAGTTCCTCGAATCGGCGAAATTTCCGAACCTTTACCAGCCGAGGAAGAATCGCGTCGAATCATGTCTCGACTAGCCTTTTCTGCCCAATGTAAACAAGCATGGGAGTCGACGAGTTCGATGATTGCCTCGACCCTCGGTTTCACCGTCCCCTCTCACGAGTCTAACAACGCAACCGGTGGAACTAATAATGATGGCACGCCGAACATCGCCAAGAAGGACTGGGGCTTACAGAGGGGTTCGCAAGTCGAAGTGGATTGGTTTGGAGAAGTCAAAGACCTTCGACTCGATGGAATGGTGGAGGTGATGTTGCCGAATGGCACGGTTGTCGAAGTTGAACTTGATAAGCTGAGCATACTCAACGACGAGGCAGACCCGCACGGAATGGATGGAGGCTCTGTTGGCGATGATGGAGAGAGTGCGATGGAGCATGATGATGGAGAATGGGAAGACATGGCAGGAGACGATGATCTGGTTGGAGACGAGGAATTAGAGGGGATCATGGAGGGGGGAAAGAGATTCCCTATAGAGAGAGATGACTGGGACACGTCTGGAAGGAGCGACTGGGAAGGCGAGAATGCGGAGGAAGTCGGGACTCAAGGTGACCTTCGGCTAACGGAAGTCGAACTCGAAGGGGGAGGAGAGGATATGGGACTTAAGAGGAAACGAACCGATACGAGCCAAGAGCAACCTTCGCCCAAGCCCCCATCAATATCGTCGTCGACAGTCCTTCCATCGTCAGCAGAGCTAGATCCTTCACCCGCCGACCCAAAGATCACTAGCAAGCCCACCGTTTCACCCTCTATCCCACCGCCAACAGGATCCCTCCCCACCATTTCTCAAGCTGCATCATCTTCTATCGACTTCTCCGCTCCTAAGGCATCTTCTTCGACTTCGTCTTGTCACGTCCATAGAACCGACGATCCCGCTTGGGAACGATTCCTCGTCTTAGAAGACGCACCGGAGGACCATCACTTCTATCGAGAGCCCGTCGGCAAGCCTAACTCTGCATTTTCCACTCGACTCCAGAAAGAGTTCAAGGTTCTGGCTTCGAGTTTACCTGGTGAGTCAATAAGATTCCTCTGCACATGTGGGTCGTCGCCGTCGCGCCCTATCTCATGGATTCCCTTCGTGGATTTCATTCCAGATACAATTTTGATCAGAACGTACGAAGATCGGATGGACTTGCTTCGATGCATGATCCTTGGACCTTCTGGGACACCTTACGTAGATGCACCGTCAGTATCTCACGTTTCCCCTGCTGTACTCCCCATCGGGGTCTTGCTTAGAACTGTTTCCGGCTCCATTCGCCTGTATTGCGCTCTCCAGGTTCATCATTGACTTCTACCTCGATCCAAACAAGTTCCCTTTCGAACCTCCTCGTGCGCATTTCCTGTCTTGGACTGGAGGTCGAGGCCGAGTCAATCCCAACCTCTACGAAGAGGGCAAAGTATGTCTTTCGATCCTCGGTACTTGGGCTGGTGACCAGAGTGAAAGCTGGAAGTGAGTTCGACTCCCTTCATTTTCTTTGTCAATCTGGCATCTATGACTCCATGTTGAACCCCTGGTCTTGTCTTGATATGTTGAACCCTTCGCTTTCCAGCGCCCACAAATCCTCCCTCCTTCAAATCTTTGTCTCCATTCAATCACTCGTCCTCACTCGAGAACCTTACTACCTCGAGCCGAGCTTTGAACGACTTCGAGGTACACCAGAAGCTACCGTCAACGCTCGACAATACGCGGAGAAGGCCTACGTTTTGTCCCGAGCGTTTGTCCTTCACGCTCTACTTCACCCAACGCCATCGTTCGAATCGGAATTGATGCATCATTATCGAGATCGGGGCGTGCTGGAGAGAGTGTTGAGTTCGGCGGATGCGCTGGTAGAGGCCTCGGCAGGGACGAACAGTGGGCCGTCGATTGGGGTGGAGTGGAACGCAGGTGACGGAGTGGAGAGGTTAACGTTGGGGGCGAGATTACCGCTGGAGAGAACGTTGGGTTCGCTTCGGAAGATCCGAGATGGTTGGGCCGACTCGTCGGGTAGTGGCGATTGAGCTGTGGGATGATGGACATGTTTTGTTTGGAATGAGATTCCATGTGTGATGACAGATAGAAAAGGAAAATTTGGCCAAAATTGATCGAGGGGGACATGAGTGGGGATTTGAGCCCGGTGAACTTGGACGGCGCCAAACGAGCGTAGTCGAGCGCCAAATGAGGGCAAAGCGGGAGGTCTCTTGTGAGAAGAGTCGGGAAGAGCATTGGGCTCGAATCCGCTCGTTCGTTTTGGGCCGCCCAATCTCGCAGGGATTCGAGCCCGACCGGGACCGTCATCTATCAGAGATCTCCCTCCTCCCCTACTTGAATCGCCCCAAGAACGAAAGCACCAATCCAACACGCCCCAAGAACGAAAGCACCAAACAAATCACCCATGGCTTCCACCATTAACACTCAACTGTAAGTCTAAACGACAATCGAGCTCTCCTCTGATTCCCTTTGTCGAGCGAATCATCCAAGTCTGACCTCATCCTTACACTCACTTGGATAACCCGTTCCAACATCCTCCCTAACGCTCTCCATCCCCACCCTTCCATTAATCGGACACCCTCTGCCCGTCCGAATGCCTTGCAATCTCGACCGATAACATCCTCTCGACTTCCATCCCTCTCCTCTCCTGCCTTGCTCGTCAATCTCATCGACCCTTCGTAAACATTCCCACCATCAAGCTCGGCCTCGGTCACTCGAATCTTGTCTCTTTCTGCCTTCCCACCCGAGCTAAAGACTCGGGACCTCATCGCTGCTTTCGGCGAGTGGGAATCGGAAAAGGGTGGATTCAAGATCAAATGGATCGATGACCAGAATGCTCTCGTCGTATTTGCTGATCCAGGTGTCGGTGAGTCTCTTTTCTTTTGTTCCCTTCGTCTTGTGCCCGAGGGGTCGACAAGGAACCTCGCGGCACTCGACGCATTCAATGAACCACTGCGGATTCAACGTTCTCTCCATTCACTCTCGAACCGCTCTCGTCACGACGTCTCTCCTGCGATGCGCTGGAGATCAACGATCCTTCCCAAGATGTCACACATTGACTCGATATCTATTTCTTACTTTCCCTTAGCCAAAAAGGCCTATCTTCAAACTCTTCTTCGACCCCATCTCTCCCTCTCTTCTTCCGCCATCATTCGACCTTACGATGGACCTGATGCTCAATCCATCATCGCCAACGTCAACGCTAGAACTCATGGCAGCGGAAGAACTCAGAGTATCTCTGGCATGAAGTACGATCGCTCTTTCCTTGACGCTCAGACTTCATCTCTTCTCCTTCCTCATCATGTTTCCATCTCATCTTCTGACATCTCGCCTTGAATTGCTTTCGCTTATACGTGTGTACAAAAAAAAAAAAAAACGCCATCAGTGCATTTTCTCCTCCAACCAACCCTCATCCTTCTCAACCCTACCCACTTCCACACTCATCATCCTCTTCTTCCTCTCTCGGTCAACTTCCAGCCTCAATCAGCTCCACTTCCACCTCCAACTCGACCAACAATCCAACTCAATCCTCGAACCATCATCATCATCGATCGAATTCTCACTCCTACCACGGTCGAATGGGTTCCTTTGGTGGAGGGGCTACTTCAGGTTCTTGGGGTAGAGCCGGCGGTGAAACCACGATTTCATCGAATAACAATCATCCTCGAAGGGAGAGTTCAGCTGGTACGATGAGGAGAGATTCAGCTGGGGGTGCGGATGCAGCTTTGGGAGAGATCAGGAGAGCACTGCAACAAACGGGTAGAGGTGGTAGTGAGATGGGAAGTTTCGGAAAGACTAGAGGAGGAGGAGGAGGAGGTCCAGCTGAGACATTAAACACAACAACTACGACGACGAGCTCGGGAGGAGCTTGAAAAACAGAAGAAGAAAGAAAAGGAAGATTGACACGAAAGGACTCTGGAAATCTTTGTTTGTGACTTCTTCTTTTTTTTTTTTTTTGTTTTTCCTTCTTGTCTCTGGATTCCTTTGTTCCTGCTCTCCTTCCTCAAGTCGCAGCAGTTGATTTTTCTCTCTTCCATCGAGTCCCCCCTCCCCCCCTCCCCCCACATTTATATATATATAGCTCTCTTCTCCGCTTCTTCTCCTCCCTTTCCATACAAACGGCAACGTCTCTCACTCAGCGTCTCCCTGCTTTTCATGTTCCTCGCTTCTCATCAGCGCTTGGGGTTCGTTCCCTTGATGCTCATCCTTTCTCCATCTCTCCCTTGTGTGTCAGTTCAACTTTTTTCTTCTATTGTGGCAACCTGTTTCTGATCTGCATGGTATCTGGTATAACCTCTCGAGATTCCCTTGAGAGATGAAGGTTAAAATTCGACGGGAAAAGAATTCCTTCTCCCCCCCCCCCCCCCCCCCTGGCTCACTTCGTCCCCCCTTTTCCTCTTCCGATTCCCATTCCATCGTAGACCCGATCTTTCCTTCTTTCTGCCCCACACGCACCCCCCCTCCCCCCAACCACACACACACATGCACGCACCTCCTCCGTCCGGATTCCTATCGTCCACCTCAAGCCATTACGATCTGTCTTTTTAGTTCGTTGACTTTACACTTTCACTCTACTTTCACTTTCCTTTTTTTTTTTTTTTCTACTTCTCTCCCTCGAGTTTCGCCGGAACGGGTTTACTCAATTCAGCTCCCGCCTTGGTCCCTGCTGATAACGATGATGAACCTCCACCGCCGTTAGCTGATGTCGAAGGACCCGTTGTGGATGACGACGATGGGTTTGAGGAAGAAGAATTGGTGGGAGGGGTAGATGCCATTCGAGCGTCGAGTGCTTTGAGCGCTAGAGCTCTGAAGGCGACGAAAGTCCATTGAAGGAAGGTGGAAGGGGGGGATCAAGGTCAACCAAAAAAAAAAAGTCACGCGACGAAGTACAAAAATCGCAGACTACTGTTCACTCACCTTCGACGTTCAGCCTCTGCTCTTGCTCCACCTGGTCCAGGAAGAAGAGAGTATGCACCTCCTGATGCATCGTCTCCCCAAGGTCGAACGAGTCGAAGCTTGACGCAGAGGTTGAAGACGGTGTTCGAGAGGATCGAGATCGGTTTACTGGAATTAAAACGGACAGGAAGGAACAAAGTCATACGCGAGAAGAGAACATGAATTGAAGGAGTAGAGAAAGGAAGAGAAGGAGCGATAAGGAGGGAGGAGTGAAGAAAAGAGAGAAGGCTTGTGATCAGTTTTGGAATGTCCGGAGTCATGAGGACTGATCCCCAATCGCACGTTTGCTCGTACGCGCAAGGAAATTCGAATCAAGAAGAAGGAGAAGAACCCCTAAACTCACTGTGCGATAGGTGGGAACCAGCTGGTGAAAGCAAACGTTTCACTTCTGTCACCCCTAAATTCCCCTCCACTTCCCTCCTGAATCTTGACGAATCTCAAATAAACCCATCCCGTGAAGAAACCAAATTGGATGATGATGTAAGGGTTTTGAGCGACTACGAGGGTGAGGACGTTTGAGATGAGGAGATAGATTCCTGGTAGTCGTTTGACGCGAGCTTTCAAGGCTCCACCGAAGAGTTGGACTTGATGTTCAGGGATGAGCTGGGTGAAGGCGACGAGGAAGGCGGTTTGGAGAGCAGAGAGTCCATGGATCGTGCTTCCGTACCTTGAGACGAAGGGAAGAAATCATTCAGCGAAATCGAGCTAGCTTCGCTCACCCACTCTCGTTTGCTGGAATCAAACAGCGCTGACTGGACGTACAGGAAAAGTTGGGGCTTGCCCAAGACAAAATTGAGGATCCAGGAAAGACCGACTCCAATGATGTTTGAAGCGATAATGACGACGAGACAGAACTTGATAAGCTCCTTTGCTCCCCAGACGCGTTCGAGGTATCGTGCGCAGAGAGGGACGGAGATGAGGGAGACGATCAACTGCAAACAAGGTGGGACGGGACGGGTCAAAGTCAGATGGATATCGACTGCAACAGGCCTGGGAGTATGGAGAATGGGACAGAATGGGAACTCGGAATCTCAATTTTTCCATGATAGACCCCGAACGACAAGTGCTATGGGTTCATGATACCCAAGGGGGGATATTCCCTCCCCTGCACAAGCGATTTCTTCTCATCCAACTAGCAAGGGACCCGAGTTTGGAAGGGAAAGAGACGTTTCCGAGAACCGGACTGAAGACGTCAGAGCCAAAAACGTACCTCGATCAGGTTACCCTCTGCGAACGCGGCTGTGAGCAAGGTCCAAGGATAGTAGAACACATCTCCTGGTACGAGGAAGAGCCAGGGGTAAAGCTGTCTAGGTGCTGGGTTGAAGAGACCGTAATCGAGATGGGTGGTGTAGGGTGAGGAAATTTGGGTTGGAGTCGTGGTTGTTCGAAGGAAGAAACCGAGAGCAGAGGTCAAGAGGAGAGTGATGGTGAGGTAGCGAGTTGCTGGTGGGATAGAACTGATGATGATTGGAAAGATATGGGACAAGTTGAGTTGGGATTGATTGTCGGGGCAAGGAAGAGATTGATGGATGATGGGATTAGCGTTGATCGGATGATGCTAGACCAAGAAGAAGAGTCGACTGAAGGGCTTACGCGAGGGCGGGAAGGATGTTAATGGCAGGCATGGGGGTAGAAGAAAGGACGACTGCGAGGATAAGCTTCAGTTGATGGTGTGATTGTTGTTCGTGATGTTGTGTGTTGTGATTGTGTGTTGTTGTGTTTGGTGTATGGATATGTGGGTGCTGACCGAGGACGGTCGGAGGGAGTGGTGTTAGACGTTGATGGTTGTCGAGTGGAGGGGATGTTGAGGGGTCGAGGGTGAGAAGCCAAAGGAGGAGAGAGATTATAGGTGTCCCCCCCCCTTGAGAGAGTGTACGCGTTTCCGTCAACCATCTCCCCTCGAACCCTCACGCCCAGCAACTAGAGTCGAGTAGAGCTCACACATGAATTCAAAAAGGGACGAAGACGCAGGTCCAATACGTAAGCATTCCCCACAGAACAAATCCATCAATCATCACCACGAACC
Organism: Udeniomyces megalosporus; assembly: GCA_039545415.1. Classification (NCBI taxonomy): domain Eukaryota; kingdom Fungi; phylum Basidiomycota; class Tremellomycetes; order Cystofilobasidiales; family Mrakiaceae; genus Udeniomyces; species Udeniomyces megalosporus. The sequence continues at coordinate 77,530 of BCKM01000015.1, read as the reverse complement.
ACCTAACAGTCCTCCTTCTTTCCCCAAACGACCCAATCCCGACTCATTTGAACCCAACATGACACCTCGATCCCTCTCACTTTGACTCAATCACATCATCCTCATCGATCCCCTTCCCTTACTCATCCACATCCCCACCAGTCCACGACAAGTCGACCGTTATCCAGGAGGCAAGAGTCTTCAACGAGTCCCCCATCTCCCCCCGGAAATGTCGGTCCCTTCTCGCGAGGATCGTCTACCTCCTCTACTGCGGTGAATCCTTTACCGTCCAAGAAGCGACTCAGCTTTTCTTCGGAGTCACAAAGCTCTTCCAGCACAAGGACGTACGTGCAGTCACTCCCTCCTTCCCGACCGAGCTGCGTGTTTTGTTCAGTGAACCCTTCGCTCACCCTTGGTCGACCGACTCGATCCTCATGGAATATCTAGCCAGCACTTCGTCAGATGATGTACCTCGTCATCAAAGAACTCTCTCCCGTCGCAGAGGACGTCATCATGGTCACTTCGTCCATCATGAAGGATATGCAGCCAAACCTCGAGGTCATCTACAGGTCAAATGCTATCCGAGCCCTCTGCCGAATCACCGACGTAGGTCCAACAGTCTTGCGTGGTGGCGCTTGAGCTCAAAGTCCCAGAGCTCATTCCAGCCCTTGTCGCCTGCGTTCTCCGTTCCTTCCCTCACGTCAGGCCCAAGCCGTCCAATCCGTCGAACGATACTTCAAGTCTGCCATCGTGGACCGATCGACATCCATCTCTTCCGCTTCGCTCGTCTCCGCGTACCATCTTCATCCTATGGCCAAGGAGATCATCAAGCGATGGTCCAACGAAGCTTCCGAATCCCTCACTCCAAAGTCCAACTCTCACTCTTCCACTTCCTCTTACCTTGGCTTCGGCGGTTCGCAACAGCCTCAAGCCGTCCAGGCCGTCCAATCCACGAGCTACATCACCCAATACCACGCTCTTGGGCTTCTCTATCTTATCAGGCAGTCCGACAGGATGGCCGTGACCAAGATGATCCAGCAGCTTAGTGGCGGAAAGGGTGGAAGCGTCGCCAGCGTCCTAAGGAACCCAATGGCCCTCTGCATGCTCGTCCGATACGCCGGTAAAGTCATGGACGAGGACCCTAAGTGAGTCTCTTTGATCTTACGCCTACGAGACTTTCCAGTCAGCTTCCTGCGACTGTAATCTAACGTCTCATTCGTCCTCTATCCCTTCTTCAGCGTTCAACTTCAGATGTTTGAGCTTTGCGAAAACTTCCTCAAGCACAAATCCGACATGGTCAACATCGAGGCCGCTCGAGTCATGTGCTCGATGAAGGGCGTCACCAACCAGCAGCTTGCTCGACCTGTTCAAGGTCCGCCGTCATCTCACTGCCTTTTGCATATCGTCATCGGCTCACCTCGTGCTTATCCCTCATCTGCATCCTTGTTGTTCTCTCTGGACCAGTCCTCCAATTGTTCATGTCATCAAACCGATCTATCCTCAAGTTCGCAGCCATCCGAACCCTGAACAAGCTTGCTCAGACTCATCCCGCCGCTGTCGCTGTGTGCAACACCGAGCTCGAATCGATGATCACTGACCCGAACCGTTCCATGGCAACCATGGCCATCACAACCCTTCTCAAGGTTCGTTCCGTGCCGGATCAATCGTCTGTCAAAGCCCGCGGGACGGACGGCTTTGCTCACTTGGCTCGCTTCGTTCTTCCCCTGTCCCTCAAGACTGGAACCGAGGTCTCAGTCGACCGACTTATGAAGCAGATTGGATCCTTCATGTCCGAACTCACCGACGAGTTCAAGACCATCGTCGTCGAGGCCATCCGATCGCTTTCGCTCAAGTTCCCTCAGAAGCAAGCCGGCATGCTTGTTTTCCTTTCCAACATGCTCCGAGATGAAGGTGGTTACGAGTTCAAGAGGTCCATCGTCGAGGCGATTTTTGATATGATCAAGTTCATCAAGGACTGCAGGGAATCTGGTGAGTGTGAATGCTTGTTCCGAACTTTCGAACATGGCTCCAAAGATCACTGACCTCTCCTCATCGCCTTGTCAGCTCTCGCTCACCTCTGCGAGTTCATTGAGGACTGCGAATTCACCAAGCTCTCTGTTCGAATCCTTCACCTCCTCGGTATCGAGGGTCCTCTCACCCCCAACCCGACAAAGTACATTCGGTACATTTACAACCGAGTTGTGCTCGAGAATGCTGTCGTTCGAGCCGCTGCGGTCGCATCCTTGGGCAAGTTTGGTGTCCAAGTGGGAGACAAGGATGGAGGTAGCGTCGGGAGAAGTGTCAGGGTTCTCTTGAACAGGTAAGTCTGAACTTGTGCTGGACAAGAGCGACCCTGCCCGTGCTGACGCGACTTTTCTCATCCGCGGCAGGTGTTTGGATGACGCCGATGATGAGGTTCGAGACCGAGCCGCTATGTATCTCAAGGTTTTGGACGAGCAGTCACTTGCTGAGGTCTACGTTCGAGAAGGTTCGCACTCTGACTTTTCCGCTTAATTGCCAAGCCCGATCCTTGAAGCTGATACCGGGCTCCGTGTATCTCTCCAGAGGCCACCTTCTCTCTCGCTGCTCTTGAGTCTAAGCTCGTGTCGTATGTCAACGACCCAGACGCGTCCGCCGTTGCCTTTGACGTCTCGTCGATACCCAAGATCAGCCGCGCTCAGGCCGCTCAGGAGGTTGCCCGTAAGTGGCTAGTTCTGATCGCTGGCATTGTCGGACGTCGGACGACTCATCGAAGTTTACACTCTATGCCTTATACAGGACCCTCTTCTCTCGAGACCATGAACGCAGCGATTGCGCCTCCTCCAGAGGCCGATGCTGGCCCCGCTCCTACCGCCGCCGAGTCGCAGTCTGCCTATGCGGACCAGCTCGCTGCCGTTCCCGAATTTGCCGATTATGGGGCTGTTCATAAGAGCAGTCCCAAGCCAGTCGAGTTGACCGAGAGCGAGATGGAATATGTTGTCACTGCTGTCAAGCATGTCTTCTCGGAGCACGTCGTCTTCCAAGTCAGTCTAGTTACATCAGACAGCAATGAACTGTGTTTTTTTTTACGCCCTACCATGCCGCAAGTTGCCCAAACTGACCGTCTTCCCATCGTTGCATGCCGTTTTCAGTTCAACATCGCCAACACCATTCCCGACACCGTCCTTGAGCAGGTCTCCGTCTTGATGCAACCGTCGGAAGAGTGCGAACTCACTGAGGACTTCATCATCCCTATCCCGTCCCTTCCCTCCTCAGTTACATCTACTGTCTACGTCTCCTTCACCCGAACCTCATCCTCTTCATCCTACCCGGTCGGTTCCTTCCCATGCACCCTTCGATTCATCTCGAAGGAAGTCGACCCAAGTTCAGGAGAACCAGAAGAAGATGGATACAGCGACGAGTACCAGATTGAGGAACTCGAACTCGGAGCGGCAGATTACGTCGTTCCGTCGTACGCTACGTTCACGAGCGAGTGGGAGAGACTCGGCCAGGGCGAAACGGCGACGGAGGTGTTCGCGCTGAGCTCGTCGACGAGTCTGAAGGCAGCTTGCGACTCGTTGATCGAGGGTGAGTCGAGAGCACGCTTCTTCCTTGTGGTTATCTAGATGGTTTGGTCTTACTAACGTTCGCCTGTGCGACGACATTGCGCGTAGTGCTCGGCATGGAACCCCTCGGTGGAACCGAAGTCCCGACATCCACTACTGTCCACACCCTCAACCTTTCCGGTATCATCGCAGGTGGAGGCGGAAAGGTTCTCGCTCGGTCGAGAATGACGTTCTCGACAGGTCAGGGCGTCACGCTCGAGCTCTCGGTCAGAGCAGAGAAGGAAGCGGCTGTTAACTTGATTATGTCGGCTATCTAGATGGTTCGGGTTGGCGATGGGAGGTGAATGGGTAGATGAGGGAATCAGGTGCGGGGTGTGTTTCCCCGTTCCCGTCGGTTGTTTTTGCTAGTATATCGAGCGGCATGGATGAGATGTCCAACTGTGGGATCTGGGCAAAGCGACATGATGAGGAGGGATGAAAAAATGGGCGTGACCGACGTTGAACGATTGATTATCTCCCAACTGAACTCTCCTCCGTCGTTCTCCCCTCCTCCCGGTCAATTCACCTTTCACCAAGTCACTTGATCGAGTAACATCATCACTCAAATACACAACTCATATCCAGAGAGCATAGAATCGAAACACATCCAGCACTATCGTTCAATCACCCGTCCCTCCATTCCGTCCTTGTTCTCCCCTCTCGACAACACCCGCTCTCAGCCCTTCCCCTACACATAACATCTCGCCCTCTGAACAACTCATCGGAAGATATGGCCAGCAAAAGCATCAAATGTACGTCACTACCAATATCTCTAGATGGAGATATGCGCGGAGGGTCGTGCTCCTCCAAAAGGGGGGAAGGGTAGAGAGGCAAGGAAGATCGCTGACGTCTTATGGTGAATACGTGTTGGGTTGGTTTGATTGATATGCGGACGTTGATGTTGAACAGGCGTCGTCGGTAAGTAGGGTATCTGTGCTCATCTCGACTCCCTTACCCGAATATGGGGAAGGGAAGCAAGTCGGTGTTTACAGAACGTAGAAGCCAAGGGGTTGCTGACGAGATACTCTCTTCCCTCGGACATGCACCATCCTTGTTTGCCTTTGATTTGATGATGGGTCACTATATACAGTCGGTGACGGAGCTGTCGGAAAGGTGCGTAGAGAGAAACAAAATCACCTTCTCACGCTTCAAGCCAAGCTGAACTTGGATCGTTCATCTCTCTTGTAGACGTGCCTCCTGATCTCGTACACCACCAACGTACGTTCAAGATGCCAGCTAGCTGATAGAATCAATACGAACTGACGTGGCTGAGTACTCTTCCTGCCTCTCGAATAGGCCTTCCCCGTTCGTACAGCGCACCTTGCCTTCATCCCATTCTCTTTCGTCTTGATCTCCCACATCCAATAACCCTGACTCGATCCTTGGATGTCCCTAATCCACACTTCTCCATATCCCTCATCTCAACATGCACATTCCGCCTTTCCTCCTCAATCGCTTGCTTGCCATCTCCCCACCCCTTGCTTCATCCTCGGTTCATCAACAACAGGGCGAATATATCCCAACTGTCTTCGACAACTACTCAGCTAATGTTCAGGTGGATGGAAACATAGTCTCCTTATCATTGTGGGATACAGCTGGTCAAGAAGGTATATATCGATCCCTTCAATCATTCCCTTGATCAATCGGTTGATACGATCTTGACCACTCTCCGATTTCGTCCCTCATTTACGCGTGCTACATGATCTGCTGCCTAACGACAACAAGATTACGATCGGCTTCGTCCGTTGTCATATCCGCAGACGGATGTCTTCCTGGTTTGCTTCAGTTTGGTTTCGGTGAGTCTGTCGCACAAGTTCGAGAATGATCTACGGAAGCAACAAGATGAAAAGATAGGAGGATTTAGTGAAAGGAGGGATGCAGAGAGAGTTCGACGACAATCTCGTAAACGATACTCTCGATCTGCCTAGCCTGACGTCTTTATGTATCCCTTACCTCTCATCGTTGCAACGCATCACGTATCACCATCTCACATAGCCACCCAGTTTCGAAAACGTCAAGACAAAGGTCAGCCACCTCGCTGACTCATCGCGCAGTCTTGGCTGGGCTGATGTGTGAATACTGTCATCTCGTTGGTGTTTTTCAGTGGATCCCAGAGATAGGACATCATTCACCTGGTACACCTCTTGTTCTCGTCGGTACAAAGCTCGGTCCGTCCATCCCTTCTTGCCACTAAAAAAAAAAAGGAGCCTCGAACTCAACCATTTCCGAGCACGATCTCCTGTTCCTAACCTCTAACCTCCCTCTTCCTTCCGTTCCCCCTTTTCCTCTAACTTTCTTTCGCTATCAGATCTTCGCGAAGACCCAAGTCAGATTCGAAAGTTGGCCGAAAGGAGACAAGTTCCGATCTCCTACTCTCAAGCTTCATCGATGGCGAAGGAAATTGGTGCCGTTCGTTATCTTGAATGTAGTGCATTGACTCAGAAGGGACTCAAGACGGTCTTGTGAGTGATCCTCATCATCTTCTTTGCTTGCTTCTGCTCTTTTTTTTCCCCCCTCTTTCCTTGCCGGTAGAGTTCAATTAGTTCACTGATGAGATTGGGGATTTTTTTTCTCTTCAATATATCGTGATTGAATTCCAAAAAAAAAAAAAAACACAGCGACGAAGCCATCCGAGCAGTCCTTAACCCATCCTCGAAGCCATCCAAGAAGAAGGGAGGATGTATCCTCATGTAGGCTGAGGGATCGGACTATTCTCGATCTCAAGTCCATTTCCTTCTCGATCCATTTTTGTTTCCTTCCTCCTTCAAACAAGGTCCAGGATTGAGTCAGGGAAATCAGTCCCCCCCCCTCCCCCCTACCCCCCATATTCTTTACCTGGCATTTTTCATCCTTGATGTTTCCTTCCATGCTCTTGATCTCACTCTCATTCCTTTTTTTTTTTCTCTTTCCTTCCTCCGTCGATGAATCATTGTCGTTCCGCAGTCACGGTTCATCCCTCCTCTCCTTGCCTTACTTCCACTTTACCTCTTTTTTTTTTTTTTATCATTGAGTCGTCCTCAACACACCTCTTCTGCTTGGGTTTCCTTTTCTTTTCTTTTCTTTTGTTTTCTTTTCTTTTTTTGCTGATACATCAGTGACTCATTCATCGCCAATCACTATCATACAGTTTCCCCCCGCACGCACGCACGCACACACACACACACACACACATTCTCCTTCCCATTGCCCTCCTTCTCTATACCACGCGTTCTGGTGTCTTCTCTAGTTCCCCTCGCTCGCTTTTCTTCAGCCCCTTCCCATCCTCTTTTGTTTCCCTGAGACGTTAGGATCTAAGGGCCTGGTCTTGGAATCGAAGTCAGTCACAGGTCACGTCAAGAAGAGGAAGAAGAAGAAGAAACGTAAGAAGGGAGAAAGGGGGGGGGGGGAAGGGAAGAATGAGCGTGAGATAGCGAGTGGGGTGTGGGTTGCAAGTTTAGGTTTTTTTTTCTTTTTTAATTCACGCGTAGAACGATGATGCTCATTAGAAGAAGAAGAAGAAAAAAAAAACACTTCTCTCTCTCTCTATCGGAGAAGATGGATCGGTTCATCTGAGACCAAGGGAGAGAGAAGAGGGGGGAAGGGGGGGGGGGGGGGGGGGGGGGAAGAGAAGACAGGAAGAAACACAGAAAGAGGGATTGAAGAGTCTTCTTTCTCTTCTTGTACGATCGGCTTGACGGATTCGGAAATTTCTAAACACACACACACACATGTATATCTTCTTTCGTTCTGCTCTCTTCCTTCTTCTTCTTCTTCTTCTTCCCCTACTTTCTCATCCTCATCTCCTCTCTCTCTCTCTTTCTCTCTCTCTCTTTCTCTCTCTTCTTCTCAACCACTCTTCTCCCTCCAACTCAAAATCCTCCTCGCTTGCCTCCCGATCTCTCTAGCTCCCTCATCTACCTCCTTACCCCAAACCTCGATTGGTTCCTTCCTGATGGTCCCATCCTTAGATCGATCCCTCAAACCGCACTCCCTCAGATGAATGAGAGCATCCTTGACTTCCATCAAGACGCAATTCTCCACGCTCAGGGGAAGGTTAAAGTCCCATCGAACGAGAGCGGGTCGGATCGCGAGAGGGTGAGCTGAGATTGGATAAAATGATGAGTTGGGGGAAGAGGAGGAGGAGGAGGAGGAGGTGAATGGGAGGATGGATCGTCCGTTGTAGTGAAGTTCCTCGTAGAGAAGTGAGATCTCAGGTGTGTCTAAGGGGATCTTACTGTAGGAGAATAAGAAAGAAAATAGGACGAAAAGTCATTAGAATGCAAGGAGGGGGGGGGGGGGGGGGGGGGAGGGGGGGTGATCAAAAGTCCTTGATCAATCATTATCACCCTCCCCAAGAAGGAAAAAAAAAACTTACAATCCATCTGGCGTTCCCATCATCTTCCCCTCTCGCTCAATGAGATCCGTGTTGAGCTTTGCGTAGATCCTTCTCCGATTCTTGTGTTCCATCGGGCCAAGGATGGGTTTATCGGCGATAGCTTGGAGTACATAGGTTGCCATGTTGAGTCCAAAGATGGCTGGCAGCGGACCGAGTACAGGAAGGATTCGAACCTTTTGTTTTTGGAGGAGGGGGAGGGGGGGGGGGGGGGGAGGGAGGAAAGTTAGGAAGATGAAAAGACGATGAAGAAGAAGAAAAAACCAAACTGGCGCGTGAGCTGAATCGGTCTTCAAAGAAGGAGTAAAGACACAGCAGTGGACCACAGGACGAAGACAAAAAGAAAAGAAGAAGGAAAAACTCAAGGAGAACGGCCGCATATCAGGATGAGGTTTTCCAAATGGGGAAAGAACACTTACTCTGAAATCATCAAAGGCACTGAGGTCCTTAACGCTACCTCTCGCGAATTCTTCTTCTGGAAGGGGAAGAAGTTTAACGTCTGCTGGGACTTCGGTGGAGTAGACGACGCTTTGGAAAAAGAGAGAGATGGGAGAAGGGGGAGGAGAAGAAGAAGGTCCGAATGAGCAACAATAAGACAAGATAAAATGATGAGAACGTCCAGGCCAACGAGAGAAGTCAAGAGTAGGTGAGAAGAGGTGAGGAGAAAAATCCTTTTCTCTGCCTCTCATAGGAAGAGAGAAAAACCTCTCCAATCCATCACACGAAGAAGAAGAAAAGAATCCCAGGACTCACGGTATACCGGTGAAGATTCCCTCGACTCTTAAATTCTTCCTGATGCTTCTCGCCAAAGGATCTTCACTCGTCATGCTGATATCAGCGATCTGGACCCTAGTAGGATCAGCTTTCGCTCCGGCACCCATTGACGAAAAGACCGGGATGGAGTTCTGGTGACAATGGGCGAGGAGTTGAGATTTGGTTGTGATGTTGTCGATGCAATCGAGGACCCAATCCGCTCCTTTGAGAAGGTCATAACCTTCGGGAGAGGCTCGCCAGAGGGAGACTTTAGCGTCGATCCTGAGAAGAGGGGACGAAACAAGAGGTAGGGTAGAACGGTATAGGACATCAGCTATATGTTGAAGCAAAGAGGGAGACCTTGGGTTACGGACCTGGCCCAGGGCGCAACCTTTTCCAGGTATTTTTTGGTCGCGATAACTTTGGGAGAGCCGACATCGGCGAGAGTAGCGCAAGCTATATGAGAGAGGAATGATAGGAAGGTCAAAAGGAGAGTGTTCAATTCAGTGGCAAAACGAGGAGCAAGGTACATAGAGAGAACGCAACGTACCGTGGCGGTTTAGTGATGATAGTGTTGTAAGATCAAACTGAGGATCTCATATGATAATTGAGCAGTGTCGATATCTTCAACGTCAGACACTCAAATTCCAGGCGGTACAGAGATGATGCATTGTATAGTGATGATAGACAGCCGAACTTACGTCGATCAAAGTGATATGAGAGACTCCTCTAACGTGACCGAAGTTTCAGGCATCGGCAAACAGTACTCGTCAATGTGTGTTCTTGCTGATGGATTCAAAGAAGGAGAAGATCCTCACGATCGAAGCAACATGAGAGCAGCCCAAGACCCGACTCCTCCGCATCCGACGACTACAACGGACGAAGCTCGGACTTTGACCATGGCTTCTTCTCCCAGGAAAACATAGTTTCTGGCTAGCTAGAAGGAAAATCAAACAAATGACGAGGTTGATGAACTGCGTCTTCTGCCGAATGTCGAGTTACCCCCCCCCCCCCCCCTTCGCTTTTCACATCTTTCGATGTATGTCGCTGACAAGTATCAAAACAAAACGTCTCATCCTGAAGGAGAGAGTTTCTTGACTAACCTGCTCTCGGATCAGTTCTTCCGAATAAAGTCTCTCTTTCCTATCTTCCCTTCCTTTACCCTTCCCTCTCGCACCTCCGACTTCCTTCTCCAATTCTTGTCCCAACTTCCTAGCCTCGATATCTCTCTCTCCAGCTCCATCGATACTGGCAACGATGGGGTCATCTGTCGCCTCCCAACCAGCGGTGGCAGTGGGTGGATGGAGTGAGTTCTTGACATCTTGTCGAAGGTGCTCTCGTCTGGTCGTCCGGCGGAAAGCTTGATAACCGAGAATGGAGGCTGTAGTGAGGGTGATGGAAGCGATCGCTGTGGTCGTGATGAGGGCTCTTTGTGAGGTCGAGGAAGATAAGGACATGGCAAGGGTCGAGGTTGAAGGCAAAGGCTTCAGAAATCGGATCCAAATTCTCGATTTCTTTCATCAACTTTCTCTCGATACAAATCAGAATTTATTCCGACCAGTCTTACACATCATCCCAGGTCCAGTCCCAACGTACAACCTACACCTCGACTCAGATCCCACTCAAAAATTCTGCCACAATTCAGCGCTCCAATCCTTAACCACCAGACCTCGAAGCCTTGAGCATTTCCAACCTCGACCTCATCTTGTCTACCTCCATCATCTTGAGCTCGATCCCGTGCTTCTCCTCCAACAGGGCCAACCGAGCTTCAGCTGATAAGGGAAGGAAGATGTATCCCCCCTCTCCGTCGTACTGAAGGATCGTTTGATGATATTGCCAGAGTGAAGGTCGATGTGAGACGGTAAGCATGGTGATCCCTAGGGAAGTGGCATGGTCGTATATCTTCTTCTCGACTTCGAGCGTGACTCCAGAAGTGCACTCGTCAAGGATGGCATACTAAAGATACAAACGCGAACCCACATGAATGGTTAGCATAGCGGAAAGATGCTAGTGAAGGATGGCAGGTCCTTTCCTCCTCAGAGTTGAAAAGAATTTCTCTTAGAACTGCTAACCTTTGGCGAGTGATAGAATAACCGAGCTGCGGCAACTCTCTGCTTGTCACCTCCACTTAGCGCTGTCGTCCAATCGAGCTGAGCTTCCCAGCCTCCTTCTCGTTCGACGATATGTCCAAGATCGACGACCTGTAAACATTCCATCAACTTGCTGTCCGTCATGCCACCTAGAAGAAGAGATCGACCAGAATACTCTCAGTTGCGTATACACGCTCGTCACCCTCGAGCAAGCCCCATCTCAACGAACAATGGGTTGTACAGGGATTAAGATCAAGAGAGTAAGTCTGCCAACGTACGAGCGAGAGCTTGTTGAGCAGAATGAGGATACGTGATTTGCTCGCGAAGCGTTCCGAGTGAGAGGTAGGGACGTTGAGGGATGTAGCAGAATTCAGAAGCTGGGGGTTTATGAACGGATCCGCCCAAAACAGGCCATAGCCCTCCCAGGATCCTGAACATTGATGATTTTCCGCAGCCTGGTTTCAGTGTTGAGAGAGAGCAAAACCAAAGACAAAACAAAGACAAGAAGATAACATCAGGCCAAGGGGGAATTGGATAGTCAGAGAGATGAGACGTACCATTCGGTCCGACGATGAGGAGGTTATTCTAATCAAGAGCAATCGGATTGGTAGGTCAGATCTGTATCAAGAGACGGCTGAACAGGAAAGAGACTGACCCCTCTCTGGATATGGAAGCTCATCTCTCTGACGAGTACGTCTCCATTCGGTGAGACGATCGGGACTTTGTCAAAGATGATCTCGTCTGCCTCTAGAACCGTGCCTCTACCTTCAAGCACTATACGATTCGACAACCAAGGTCAACATGATCAGTATGTCAAGAGGAAATTGACACTTCCTCGACCACCTACAAACCTCGAGCATTCTCCTTGACATCCGCCGAGCTGACAAGTTTCTTCTGATACCTTCCATTCTGAACATCCTCCATCGTTGAAAAGAGATCAGAGACTCGAGCGGTATAACCTGCGAGCTCAGCCAGTTCCTGGTTTAATGCAACCTCCGGTGAGCTTCTTTCCTTCTGAGTAGAAATCGTAACGACGAACCTTGTAAGAGTACAAGACGCGAGCGAATGCATCAGACGCCGACAAAAGGAGTCGTCGATTCGTCACGAGTCCTTCAGTTCGAGAGCCTGTTACGTTAAAGCGGATCGACGATGAGTACAACTACCAAGAGTGATCCGCAACTAACAGATCACGAGATCCCACCTAAATCATTTGCTGCGACACCAGGGAGCTTGAAAAAGATCGGGATCGAGCAAACGCCGAGCTGAAGAACAAAGGCAGGATGGGACATTGAACACAGATCGCTAGACGGGAGGGCTAGATGACTTGCCGCGCTGAAAGTTCTGCTTACCCCGATTGAACTCCATAACCACTTGACAACACTTTCCTCTCCCATGAGGTACCAGCTCTTTGCCTGGATGACGGAGTTCGCGTGCTTAACGAGGGCGTAATAGGACTTTTCGATGATGCTCTTCTCGATTTCATGTGACGAATAGAGGGCGATCTCCTCAGAGTTGGCCAAGAGTCGGGAGTGGGTGTATTGAAGTTCACCCTCAAGTTGAGCAGTGAGAGCGGCAAACTGACCAAAGGCCGGAGTAATGAACTTGACTGTTCGATCGAGGGGAATGGAACAATGGACGAACAAGCGGAGATGGCAAAGTTCAACGTAATTAGTGTTAGGCGACGCACGAGTTGGACGATACGGAGGACGTACGAAGGACGCTAGATCCTTGTACGAGGATTGTGAGGATGATAAGTCCTTCGGCTCCGACGTTCCGAGAAAGCTGGTAATTGAAGAGGACGACATCGAGGACAGGCTTGGCAATGTTGGCGTCTAGACCGGTCGTTCGTAAATGGAAGCATATCGGGTCTCCTGGTCAGCTTGATTGTGAGTGAATCCCTCAGAGAGATGACAGAGGACATACAGAGTTCAGCGAGATGTCGAGAAAAATTATGGACGTCTAAATGGCATCGAAAGGGAAAGAAAGTTTGAGCTTCCACATTCGTATCCATGAAGCCAACGTATACACACCAACGACAATCATCTGATCTGGACTGATGAACGCAGTGAATATTGAAGAGCGAATCAGTAAAACGAATCTGCCGGCAAGATATGAACATCGAAGTTGAAGCGCACTTCTTGATTCGGTCGTCTAAATTTTGCATTTTGTAGAACACTTGCTCATCCATCGCTTCGGGATCGTCCGGTCCGAGATACATGCCCATCACCTTTTTGGTCAACTGTCGATCACCACGTCGCAGGGTCATCGAGACATTAGCTCTTTGCTTTCACGATGACGTAGTAGAACAGAAGAGCGACAACCAACTTTGGTGCGATAAACTATCTCGAGTTTGGATTGGACGAATTCCTACATGACGTGATACGCGAGGTGGAGCAACGAGAGTCGGGGCGTTGAAGATAAGCAGGAACCCTAGGCCAAAACTTGAGGGAGACTGTTGTAGACACGCTAACTCACGAGCATACTATTCTACAATGATGATACCAAGTACGCAGCAAATAGCCTTAGTCAATTATGGGGGGTCAAATGACGATGAAGAGTTGAGGGGAACGTACGGTATAAGTCGCGGGCACTGCGATGGCTATCCATTTCCCGAGGTTCATAAGAAATTGGCTGAGTTGACCTCTTACCAACGAGGCTACAATTCTGCAACAGTTTGGTGACCATAGCGTCAGTGAGTAGATTGCCATATAGTCGAATTGCTCCTTTAAGTGAGGGCCTCGCTCCTCCAACTGACCTTCCATCCAGATCCGCGACGTACAACGACAACGCTGTTCTAGCCAGGAGAAAGAAACTATGCATAGCCAGCAAGCCCGCTTCTCGACTCTTCCAGCTCGGGATAACGATCCTTAATAACTTCCCTAAACGCTCATAGAACGCTCCGTCAACTCTAACGGCTGCACCTCTCCCTCGCTTGGATCTCGAGCCAGCTTTTCCTCCACCCTTACGGCTGCCAGAGGTGGAGGAAGATGAAGGAGAGGTAAGAGATTGATAGGTCGAAGAGAGAGCGTAAAAGACGAATGAGACTGTGAGGATGCGAGAGATTAGAGGTCGATTGACGAGGTAGGATCGAGTGAGGAATTGGATTCGAGAGGCTTGGGGATGTGTACGGAGCGGGCTGACAGGAACTACTGTCATCGGGTGCAGGAAGGACAGGAGCCGTGATGATGATGGATTGTTGTTTGAAGAAGCGGATAACCTCCGGCAATTCTCCCCGGCAAGGTCACGTCACCATTTGTCGGATCATTCCCACGAGCTCTCATGTCGAGCATCTCACCGTGATAAAATCAGATAACTGTTGCAAGTAGAATAATAAGGGAATGCATTCGACACTATTTCCCCAATCAACCACCACCAATCTGTGTTGCCGAGCCTTCGCCACCCCTGTTCTCAGCGGGGAGTCCCACCAAACTGAATCGACAGACCGGACAGCTCCCATTGCTCTCGAGCCACGTCTGGATACAATTGCGATGAAACAAATGGGTGCACGGCATTTTCTTCCCCTCCTCTCCTGGCTCGAACGCCGAGAGGCAAATCGAGCAATCGGTCGATTCGAGACCGGCTGAGATGGACAGCAAGCACCACGAAATCACCGAGCGCATGGGAGAGAGCGGTATGAGCAATGAACATCGATGAGAGAGATGGAGATGGGACGGGAGACTGACAGAGAAGAACCGAATCGATCGGAATGACCGGCAGGTCGTCAATGGCAGCTTTCGAAGCCGGCGGAGGACGATCGGCGGATGGCCCAGCCGCCTGAGCGAGCTGAGTAACAATTGAGTCGAATGCTGGTTGATGCCCATCCGACCATACGAAGGAGAATGAAAGCGATCAGTATGTATGGCATGGAACAGCAGCGAGAGGATCAGACGGTTGGCCAGACCTTCTTGGCTGGTGACATAATCCCCAACTTGACCTCCACCACCAAAGATTGCTCCCAAACCACCTCGACCTTGAAGCATCTGAAAATATGGGTCGTTGGCTGGCCCTCCACGGTTGGGTGGGAGTGGTTCGGATACGATACCAAGAAGGTGGCTCATACTGTTGTTGAAATGCACAAGTATCTGATGATCAGTTGGTGTCCTTTATCGAGCGTTGTTCTCAATAGGCGGTAACAAATGGAAGGCGGAGCAGTCGAAAGGATGAGACGACGTGACCCACATGTCTGCGAGGGAAACATCAGGCCGATCCTGATCTGACTCATGATTCGAACGTCGACGATCACGCGCGAGGGGAGCGGCAAGAGGAGAGAAATTTGGATTCGAGAACAAGTAAGGAGACGGATGATGGGGCGAGGGTCTAGCGTAAGCTTCTTGAGGTGTGCCAAATGAGGCAGAGAGGAATCTGTCCCGAAAGATCAGCGAGATCGATAGCTCAGCTTATAACCCTTTCTTCTCGTGTGTCCTTGACGCAGATCGAGCGGAGATTGACGCCAAGAATCACGGGTTTGCCAAATGGCAAGGCGGTACGACTCACTCTGCTAGCGTGGGCACGCCAGGCTCTCTACTAGTTCTCAATCCATCGCCCATCGCCATTCCAGCACCGAGCCCTGATCTTCTCCCTCGATTGCTGCTTCCCTCACCAATTCCAGAGTTCGTAGCCCCTCCGCCAATGGTGAACATGCCTCCCCCTCCAGCACCGAAGCGGAACATTCCCGTTGAGGTATTGGGGAAGGGCGAACCTCCATTGGGCGGATCTGTAAAGGAGCGGGTGGGAGTAGAGCTATGGGTCTGACGCGATGGTGTTGATGGAGAAGGGGATGGCCGTGGCAGAGAAAAAGAGGAGGTCGAAGGTGAAGGGAATGAGCCAGGGATGGATCTGAATTTGTCAAAGAGCTCAACAGGCGTCAGGCATTGTGAGCAGTCTGAGACATTGTTACAATACCAAAGAATGCGGTTCATACAGAGGGTCCTCTGCTTCCTCGAAGTGATGATCTTCGGAGAAGGGGTCATCGAGCTCGGGATCATTGGTTTCGACCTGATTTGGGACAAGGCAGGCATCACGTTTCATTGAACATTCAGATTGTAAATGGACACCATGAGTTGAATCTTTAGCAGATTGGTTGGGCGATCGCACGTGAATGACGACCGGATGAGGTCATGATCGGCGGAGGAGCTACGGACGGACCTGTTCGAGGAAATCGGAGCCACACTCAAGACAGGTCTGGACGCCGTCGATCTAGCACGAGAGATGAAGTACGATGATTGATATGAAGAATTCCTGGGTCAGACAGCAGGAAGGGGTAGTCAAAGAGGCGGAAAGAGGGACGGACGTGGCGGACTTGGAGGATCTGATGATCACACTGTGATAGGATTTGACGTCGTGAGTACCTGGATTGAGACGGATGATTACGACGGATCGAACCGACCTGATGACAGAACCAGTACGAGGGCATGTAGTATGAAGAATGTTATAGATGGAGCAAGACACTGATGTGGCGAGAAGGGGAACCGATCAACGTCGATTTCGACACTCAACTGACGTCGAGGTCTTCTGGCGTTCTATCTCATCGTACGTCCACCATTTATCTCATTCATAACTATCTCATTGCCATCCGAACTATCCTCACCTCAACCTCACTATTCCCTTTGCCGCCCTCTCCACAACCGAAGAATATCCGGGGCACATCCGAAACATCTACCATCTCAACCGAGAGTCCTTCGCTCTCTATCATCGTGACGAACAGGAAGATATCAGAAACCACTTCCCGTTATGTGAACGAGCCAAACGCAAGGTGTACTCGCCAGCATATCTAACGAATGTTTCGAAAGTGTCAACATTGCGGATCGTCGAGGCGATGTATGCCTCACGCTCTTGACAAGATGCGGCCGTTGACGATCGGCAAAGGATGAATTTGATAGTAGAGACTAGAAGAGGGATGAGAGAAGGGTCATATACCTTCCGGTCGGCAAGTGAAGTAGAAGATGGAAGCAGGTCGTGATTAAGGGTTCACACTCCGTAGACGATATCTTGACGAGCGCGGAGATGGGACTAGACCAACCACATCTGCTGCAAGTATCAGATCCGGATCTATCCTTGAAATCAGACCACTAAATGCTGTGCGAGAATCTCGATCGACCGATGGAAGACTGTCCTCCCAGTCGAGTCGCTCCACGGTCACGATATCATCCAGAAGCCGATCTGTCGGAAGGGCGGGTTGAGTTCGTTCCAAACGAAAATGAGTTTCAAAAGGGTTTACAAGTCAAAAGTCTTGTGGTGCACTCACTGAGCTCCATGTTCTTACGTAAGCTGTCCAGGACGTTGGCATCGAGATCCGTCGCCCATATTTTTCCCTCATCTTTCCCACTATGTTTCTCTTCCTCCTTCACACCGGATGGTCTGGGGCACTCGCTGTGCAATCCAACACTATCCTTGGCCAGACGTGCCTCACGCTCGATGACGCCCAACATGCCACTCAGGAACCCAACCCCACTCCCAAGCTCCAAGACGTTCCTTCTACCTCTGTGATTTTCCAGAGTATCGACCGGAAAACTCGAGTGTGAGTAACCAACGATTTTGGACCGATGAAGCAGCATCTCAGCTAAGCGAAGTGAAGCTCCCCAAGTTCTCAATCCGGTCGTACCAGCTTGAATCGTCTTGAGTGATTCGAGAAGAGTGACGGATGCGGGGATCGAACGTCCCTTGTCTATCATCGGAGGCAAAGAGAAGAAAAAGGTCTTGAACGACCTTCCGGGAGACGTCGAGTCTTCTTCACCAGAAGGACGTTGCATGGCGTCGATGTAGGCGTCGTAGATGGGTTCAAGTACCTCGAGCTCTTCGGAATCATCTCCGAGTTGACAACCTTCCTCAAGACGAGCAACGAGAATCTTCCAAAAACCTCGTCGGTAATCTTGAGCCGGGGGGAAGGTTGCGAGAACAGGGTGGCGGATGAGAGCGTTGACGATGGCAGGTTGATTTCTTGCAAGTTGAAGTGAGGAGTAAGGAATGTGAAGCTGGTGTAGAGGCTGTAAGGATGCGAATTGATGGAGAAGGGTGTCGAGGTCCAAGGTAGGGTCGCTCTTGTCAGGATAGGGGGTCGCCTGGGGGTCATTCATCTATGAAAAGAAGATGGTCTTTTTCTTTGGCTGGTTAGGATCGATTTGAGATGGACGTGAGTTGGAGGAGTCATGAAGATAGGAGCGGATTGTATGGCGAGACTGACGGTGTAGGGGCTGCGAGGGATCGGGAAATCGAACTTCGAGGAATCTCGCATAGAAACCTCTGGAAACCGGATCAACCGAATTCCCATCCAACACAGACCAAGACGATTGACCACCACTTATACCAGTCAGCTCGTCGCCATCATGATACTCAACCCTACCACCACTCGTCGCATCGTCCTCGCCTCCACCCAAATCGCGTCTTCCTCCTCCTCGACTTCCTCCTGCTCGAGAGCTTTCTGCTCGAATCCCAGCACCCGTTCTACCACCAGCCCATTTTCCTCGACTTCCTCTGCTCGCGATACTTTCTCATCCCCCAAGATCCAACACGTAAGTCGTCTACACCCTCGGGATGCTGAGGGCAACGTTGAAACGTGCTCTCGATGATTTGGAAAGCTCATGGTTGATCCGCCTGCTTCCTCCCTGAACTCAAACCCAGCGAGCCTTCCACCCAACAAGTCCTTCCAACGCTTCCAAAGACCCGTACAAGACCTTGGGTGTAGACAAGAAAGCCACCATCGGCGAGATCAAGAAGGAGTACTACCAGGTCCGTCGTCCGGTTCTCTTCTGCTCTCTCGTCGACTTCTCGTCTGCTGACGTGGCCCCCTTCCGGTCCTTTCACTTTCTGTTTCTCAGCTCGCCAAAAAGTACCATCCAGATACCAACAAAGAGCCTGGAGCAAAGGAGAGGTTCATCGATATCCAGGCTGCCTACGATGTAAGTCGCTTAGTTCTGCTCGCCTTCTCCCTTCCTGCCGGCCCTTTCCTCTACCCGTGCTCTAAACAGCGCTCGAACCCTGACCTATCGGGCCGTCTCACCAAACCTCTTCTTGGCAGACCCTCTCTGATGACAAGAAGCGTGCCGACTATGACACCTACGGCGACGCAGCCTCCCATCCCGGGTTCTCTGGTGGCGGTCAAGGTTCCCCCTTTGGAGCTGGATTCGGAGCTGGTGGCTTCCCTGGCTTCTCCGGCTTCGGTGGTGGTGGATTTGGTGGGGGCATGGGCTCCAATCCTACGGCTGATCTGTTCGAAAACCTCTTCGGAGCAGGTGGTCTCGGTGGACAAGGTGCTCGTCGTCCAGTCAAAGGATCCGACATCGAATCCGCCGTCACCCTCGACTTCCTCGAATCTTGTCATGGCGTTCGAAAGACGGTCAAGACCAACGTCGTCACCTCGTGCAAGCCTTGCTCGGGTAGCGGAATGAAGACTGGGGCTAAAAGGCAGACTTGCAAGACTTGCAGGGGTTCGGGTATGAGGGCTTTCCAGGTCCCAGGTGGTGGATTCGCTATGCAGACGGAATGCCCAAGCTGTGGAGGAGCTGGGAGTACCATTCCGCCCGGCAAACAGTGCGGCGATTGCGATGGTATTGGAAAAGTTCGGGAATTTAAGGAGCAGGAGGTCAAGGTCCCTGCAGGTCAGTTGGTCCGCGTCCCTTCACCTTTGTCAAAAGACCGGAGATGGTGATCTTCTTGCTCATTTAACACCACATCGTTAAACCTTATCCTGATCGCGTGCTTTCTGCTCGGTATCCACCACCATCTCTTCTTCCTTCGCTCAAGGTATCGAAAACGGCATGGTCCTTCGAATGACTGGATCCGGTGATGCCCCTCTCTCCGGCAACGGTAGTCCTGGTGATCTCATTATCCGAGTCACCGTCAAACCCTCCAAAGATTTCCGTCGTCAAGGCATCAATCTCTACCACTCTGCTCGAATCCCAGCCCATGTTGCTATGCTTGGAGGTAGGATCACTGTTCCTACCCTGGAGGGTCCTGCGGAAGTTAGGATCCAACCCGGGACGCAATTCGGAAGTGAGAGCGTCTTGCCCGGTAAGGGCGTGACGAGTGCGGTCCAGGCCAAGAGTAAGAGAGGCGATCTGATTGTAGAGTACCAAGTCGAGGTTCCTAGGTGAGTGCGCGAAGGTTCCATGATGCTCAGTCATCAATCACTCTGCGAACCCCGAAGGCCTCCTAATAATTTCATCAATTCTTCCCTCCCCTTGTCCTACGACTACTTTCCTCCCCTCTCCACCTTCTTGTCTCTTTTCTCTCTCCAGAAATCTCACCGCCAACCAACGAGCCCTCCTGGAAGCATTTGCCGAAACCATGCCTGCTTCTGCAGCCAAATACGATTCGCTCCGAGCAGCTTACGCTTCAACTGCATCTTCTTCCTCCTCCGACAATCAAAACGACGCCACATCCTCATCAAGCAACGATAACAACGCCTCCTCAACTTCCTCCTCGTTCAACCCCAAATCAACGACCTCTACATCTTCGTCATCGTCCTCATCAACGACATCAGCACCCGAGACAGGTTCGTATACTCGTCCATCTCCTTATTTCTCTTCGCCTTCATCGTCGAACCCATCGGATCTGATGGGAACGATCGGAGGTTGGGTGGCGAGCGGATTGGGTAAACTGGCGGATTGGTTGGAAACAAAACCAAAAGGAAGACGTTGAACAAAGGGAGGAAATAGAAAAAAAAAAGTCAAGAGGAAGAAGAAGAAGAAGAAAGAAGCACTTACTTACGTTCGTCTCCTCTTCATCTTCTCTTCCCCTCCTCCTCGCCCTTTCCTATCTGCCCTCCCACTCTTCCCCTCCTCTATCCTTTCCCCTTTGAACCCACCTTTCCTGTCTGACGGAATGGACGCAAATCAAAAAACAACCCCCCCCCCCCCTCCCTTCTCGAACATCTAGGTTCTAACACTACCGGATCGACTTCCAAAGTCAACCAACCCGACGCCGCCATCAAAGAGCACGTTAAGGCGGACGGTATCCAAGAGGAAGAAGACGGGGGACTCGTCGACGACGGTGATGAGACGGAGAAGAAGAAGAAGACTGCGGCTGGAGGAGGGGGTGGATCGATTTGAAAAAGAAGATGAAGATCAGAAAAAGAAAGAAAGTGGAAAAAATATATTATATAGATAGACCATACATCGTGGAAAGGAGAAGAAGACCAAAAAAAAAAAAAACCTTCGCCATTCCCCAGCCCCCCCCCCCCCCCCCCCCCCCCCCCCCCCCCCACCTTTTTTATTTCTTCATCATCCCCGGAAGTATCTTGCGAGACTGAGAAGAGAGGGAAGACAAGAAAAAAAAAAAAAAAAAGGCGAGGAACGAAAAAGGAGAAAGACAAGATGAAAGATCATGTCATTATCGTATCATCTGAATGAGGTCGAGGTCTTTTTTTCCCTGTCTTATGCTTCGAATTCATTTCCCGTCGTTTTTCTTTTCTTACTTCAAGGGGGGGGGGGGGGGAAGGGGATTGGAGGGGAGGAAGTTGTTTCTTAACGAACCAGCTTCAAAACGTTGGTAAGGGTAGGTAAAAGGAAGGGTTTCACTTCTTCTTCTTCTTCTTCTTCTTCTTCTTCTTCTTCTTCTTCTTTTTCCCCTATTTTACCTTTCGTCAAGGGATCATCCTCTAGTAGATAGAACGCAAGGCAGGAAAAAAGAGAAGAAGGAAGGAAGGAGAAGCAAGAAGGGAAAAGAAAGGATATCCTTTCTAGTTTCGCTTCGGAATTGTTTTTCGTTTTAGAATGAAAAGCGGGAAAGAGAGAGATAATTTTCGATGAAGCAAAGGGACAGCGATTTGGTGATGGTGGTGGTGGGGAAGAATGGATGTATGCGTGTGGTGTGATCCGTTCACGATCTTTTCACGATCGTTTTTCGAGAAGAGGAAAGATGAAATGGGGAAAATTGGTTTTGGAGAGGAAAAAAAAAAGCAACGAAGGGAGGACGTAATAAAAAACGAAACAAAAAAAGGTGATATGGGAAAAGAGGCGGGCGGGATGATGGGTGGGACGACGATCAATCAGTGATCAATTCGTCGACTCGCCAGTCTTCGAACGATCCATCTGTTCGAGGAGAAGAGTGTTTAAGAACAGTTCATTCAAGCGTTAAGAGGGACGGATATATTAGCTCGATTTGATCCAAGAGTCTTGGTCCACTTCGGTCCCCCTCGATCCGTCCACTCTCTTGTGTGTTTTTCTTTTGTCGTTCCCCAATCTGCCTTTGAGATGAGAGACAGGAACCATGACGATTACTTACCGGGCAGATATCGTCTGACAACGAGAGGGATTTTCTTGGCCGCAAGCTCTTTCAGAGCGATCTCTAGTGGATCAGATTCTCCTGATAGTGGGACGAGGACAGGTGCATTCATCCTTTTTTTCAGTGAACGGATTAAGTGAATGGTAGTATTGCATTGGATTGGTGTATGAGGTTATTCAGAGCACGATACAGAGGGTTTCGAGGGTTGAGTGAAACGAGGGAGAGACAGATAAGGGAGGATTTAGCACAGAGCAGGTCTCATTTGGTCCCAGCAGCTTGAAAGGAGGACGACAAAGGACGCAGAGAGAGAGAGAGAGAGAGAGAGAGAGTAGAGGAGAGGAGGAGATACGAACGAGATTTGGAGAGCACGCGTTCCAAGGATTCGAGCGCGCTCATACTTTGTCATGTAGTGGGAAGTAACGCGAATTTCATTCGCTTTGGCGGCTGATCCTGATCTGGGTTGGTTATCCTAGAGGAAAGGGAAAGACGTGGTGAAGGACATGACCGGAAGTTTGGCAAGGGGGATGAAACGAAGTCAAAGTATCGATCGATTCGAACGTGAAGGATAGGTTGAAACAATGTTGTTGGATTAGGATCCATCCACTGACCAGCTTTGCGCTGCAATTGAGAGAGCACAAGCAGTAGCGCAGGAGTAGAGGAGGACGAGCAGAAAGCAGAGAAGGGTTTCGAGCCTCGACGAACCTCATCACCATGAACCTCGTCTCCGTTTGCGCCGTTGATTTCATCCTCCTCGTTGATCATGTCATCATCTTCCTGTTACGGTCGATATGCCGGTGCAAGGAAAGAGACGACGCGGCGGTTGACAGAGGGGTCGGGGAAGGTAGGGGAAGGAAGGGACAACCGGTTGATGAGCTTGGGTTTGACAACTGTAGCTATATCTGGTGTGATGGGTGAGGAGAGATGAGTGGGTTATGCTCGACTGGAACGAACCATGTGATCGTCAGCGCCAAAGCTTGGTCGAGGATGGCGTCAAGTCTTGTCAGCGAGGGATTGAAGAATTGGTTGGTTCAGATGTGCTCACTCTCCGCCGTTAGCGTAGTGCTCTCCGTCGTCAGACATGATTGTGGTGAGGGAGGGTGGACTTGGTTGAGCGGTTGATGTTGGAGCGAGTGAAAGTTGGAAGAGGGTGGGTGGAGCTGACCGATTCGACTTTTGAGCGTTTTTGTCATCGACCTTTCTCAGAATCACGCATCCACACCATCATCGAACCCAACCAATCTCATTCATCACTTCTTCTCATCACATCCCGCAATTAAATCAATCAATTCCTTCTAATCAGACCCCAGCTTCACCGCCGCCTTCCGCACCGTTTTCGCAAAGTCCGACTTCCTCATCGCTCTCTCCCTACCAAACTTCTGCCTCCTCTCGTCCGAACTCTTAATCCTGTACTGCCTCTTCTTCTCTTGGATCCTTTCGTTCCTAACGAATGTCGGTTCCTTGCCGTACGGTGTCATGGTCCGGATGATACGTTGGGTAGGCGTCATGAGGCCCTGAGCAGAGAGGTGAACCTTGTGAGCGTAAGCGGCTCTTTTGATCTCTCGGGATGATCGCTTCTGGCCGTTGGGTCCGAGCTTGGGTCTTTGATCGATAGGTCGAGGCATCAGTCGGCCTTCTCCTCGGTTGATGAGAGGGATGAATTTGGCGTTGAGTCCCCTAGGAGACGGTCGAACTCCTCCTTTTCGGTTCATCAACCCATCCCAACCGGCACCGACGAACTTGTTCTTGACATCGACAAAATTCCAAACGGCTTCCTTTCCGGATGAGACGAGCTTGTGTTCGAACGTCGGGAGTCGAGGGATAGGTCGAAGCGGTCGTTCGGCGTCAATCTTGAGCTTCATCGGTAGACGACCTTCTTCGGCAAACTCCCAAGACATCATTCCGATCCTCTTCTTGTCCTTCCGGAAACCTTCGAGATGTTCGTTGAATCGACTGATCTCGCCTCGTTCGACTCTGTCCGATTCGATGTCTCGGTCGAGATCGATTCGAGACGAGAGTTGGTCGGGGAAAGAGTCCATCGCGGGGGTCGTGGTGCCGTAGGCTCGGTTTCGATCGTGCTCGGGGACGCAGAGGAAAGCCTCCATGCCTCGAGCGAAGGGCATCTGGACTGGCTTGCCCTGGAAAGATACATAAAGGGACAAGGATACGAGTCAGTCATGCGTCGCCTGACGGGTCTTGTATACGCGGAGGTCATCAACATATCCAGCACTTCCCCCGTCGCTGCATCAGCTTGGCTTGTGTCGACGTTTGCCATCTACAGGTTCGCGAAACGAGAGGAGAACATGAAAACCCACAAGCTGCTTCCAACTCTCTCCAACCTGACCCGTTTTGATGATGCCCTTTATTCTGTCTTTTGAAATTTTGAACTTGTCGGCCAGGAGCTGGATTCTAGCTTGAAGACTGATGTCGGGTTGGAATCGGGTGTAGACCTCGTAGACTTCGGCTTGGAGATCGCAAGACAGTGGGGGTTGCGGCTTGAAGTAAGGGTTTGAAGGGTAAGGCTGGGACAGTTGGCAAGAGACCAGATGGGATAAAGCGTGAGTAGAGTGTTCCTAGACCGAGTGCAAACCGAACGACTGAGAGAAGGAAGCAACGGATGGGCAGCGGCCGAGTGACGAATAAGAGGAAGCGACAAGGTCGATAGATCTATACAGCTTGCCGCCACGATAGCAGAGGATGAAACAATGTTCGACAACATAGCCTTGCGGCTGAGTTCAGCCGAGATTGAAGCGCGACGTTGAGAAGTCGAGCGACAGGCGACGCAGAAAGAGAGTGCTCGACAGAGTTCATCTGTCGACGCTGGAGCCGTCGATTTCTAGGACTGGAGGAAGCGTTCAAATGCACCCGACACTTATCTTGACCAGCTCATCTGTGGGCCATATGATACAGCTTGTGAGCAGTAGGATTCGAACTCACAATGTCTCCTCCGAGCCAATTCGTCTTTCCTGGTGTTGGCCACTTGAACTGGAGACCAGCATTCTGGGCCCAGTTCTCGAAGCCCTTATTTCCTTCCCTATCCATCCTGATCATCTCTTTCTGATATCTCGAAGCGCCGACATCAGCAGCGGGAAGGGTCGGCTTGGGAGGGGCGTCAACTCCTTGAGCGGAAGGTGACGAGGCGCTCTCGGCCAATCGGGTGGGAGTGTGGGAGATAGGTCGGCGAGTGGAAGAGGATGAGAGAGCACTGGAGGTGGAAGTAGATGAGCGGAGGAGGAATGCAGAGGAGGTCGAGGCAAAGGAGCAGAAGGGCGGATTCGGAAGGTGTCTAGGTAGGATGGACATTGTGGTCGACTGGTTCCGGGTAGGCTGGAGGTGGGGAGCGGATCGGACTCTTGCCTGTGGTGAAGACTCTCGTAGGGAGCGGGAATGAGTAGAGGTTGAAGCAGAAGAGGGATGGAGGTCAATCGACTGAATCGAAAAGGGGAAGAGACTCGGATGAACCACTGCAACCACCACCCTCGCTCGACCTGTCCTCGGAAGCCAACATGGCTACCCTCATCAAATCTGCTGCCAGATCACTCCGAACAACACCCCCACCCATCAGATTTGCTGCCCGGACCTTCATCCCGACCACAACCGCCTCCTCCAGCTCGACGAGCTCTAACCGGATTCCTGCAACTTCACCCCATCCCTTCAACTCGATATCCTACCCCACTTCCATCAGAGCATTCTCCACTTCCCCAACAAGATCTGCTACCCTCGAGCAGGTCATGCGAGGTGCCCGAAAGACTGTCTATCGACACACCAAACGGCGCACCCGATCTCCCGCGCTCCAGGGTTGCCCTCAGAAGAAGGGTGTCTGTGTTCGAGTCTTCACTGCCAAACCAAAGAAGCCCAACTCGGCCGTACGTCCATCTTTCCCTACCTATCAGTGGCCCAAAATAGAGGCAACTCAAGCCCTCTTTCGACCAACCGAATCTCACTGGGCTGAGCTGGCCTTGACTCCTATCGTCGTTTGTCTCGGACGTCCATAGGTCCGAAAGGTTTGCCGAGTGAAGCTCTCTACGGGCATCACAGTCTACTGCTACATTCCAGGAGAGGGCCACAACCTTCAAGAACATTCCGTCGTCCTCATCCGAGGAGGCCGAACCCAGGATTTGCCCGGAGTCAAGTTTGTTCTTTCCTCATCGTCTCCCGAGACGTCTGCATGAGCACAAGCGAACTTTGCTGATGATTTCCAATATCTTGATCAGGTACAAGGTCATCCGAGGCGCTCTGGACTGTGCTGGAGTTGTCGGAAGGATGAAATCGAGGTCCAAGTACGGATGTATGTACCTTTTCCTTCTCCTGCCGTGTGAGTCATGAGTGAGCTCAGCGACGCTGACGGAAATGTTGCGCCGGTTTGATCTGCAGCCAAGAAAATTAAAAAGTAGGGGTAGAATCACTGCAAGAGAAAGAGAGAGGGAGAGATAGAGAGACAGGGCTCGGATGACGATAATCATGACGTTCTTTTCATGTCGTGCATGAGTACGGGTATGGATCATGTGACGCTGCGTCTGGCATCGTAGCTGATGTTGATACTGCGATGGCAATGATGAAAATACCAAGACGGGATGGTTCGGTGAAGTCACCTGCAAGGTCGTGATGACTTGAGCCGATGGATCGTTGCGCGATGCAATCTAGAATCACTTTGCCCTGTTAGTCACTCACTTGAAGCAGGAGCTATGGGAGGGGTAGATATGGGGTTGAAGGCACTGGATTTAATGGTATCGAGAACGTCAGGCGGACAATGATTAATGAATCAACGTCACCCGATCCTTTCCTCGTCCTCACAACATCCAACATCCACCCCACCCATCTCCAGCCAAATCATGGACGAAGAATACGACGTATGCCCCCCTCCTACATCCGTTCCACAATCAGAATCAAATCACTGACCTTGATCCCGCATCACACCCGCTAGGTCATCGTTCTCGGCACTGGTCTATCCGAGTGTATCCTCTCGGGGCTTCTCTCTGTCGCTGGCAAGAAAGTCCTTCACATCGACAGGAACCAGTACTATGGTGGCGAAAGCGCTAGTCTGAATCTCACCCAGGTCAGTCGCATCATCAACAGGGGGGAACGTCGAGCGAGAGATGATGTCTAGGAGAGCGGGGTCGGTCCCAGTGAAGAAATCGTGCTCGACGGCATCTCTCTGTCGTTCGCCTGTAATAGCGCGCAAAAGACTCGTCCGAGGTATCGAGGGAGGCTTTTCGCCGGTAGAGACTTGAACAAATCGAAGAGGAGCTTTCCGGTCATCTCCCCTGTGACGAGATGACTCTCCTTTGGCCGTCTTCCTGTACTATACCCAGCTATGCAGGGGCCGTAGGGGTACCAAGTCTGACGCACATCCACGACAATCTGGCCTGAGACGATGGACTGTTTACTGATGTCGCTTGTATCTCGCGTGTCCTTCATCCTGTCTGATTCTCTAGACCTATGCTCACTTCAGACCTGGAACGACTCAACCGACCGAGTATGGCAAAGACCGAGACTGGGCTATCGACCTGGTGTACGCTCAGCTCTCAGTCCCTGGAACTGCAGGCCTTTCTGGGCTTGTTTATTGACGCTTCTGCCTCGCGCTGAACCCTTTCCTTGCTCTTCATCGACTCGCCAGTCCCAAGTTCATCATTGCTTCAGGGGAGCTCACTAAAATCCTCATCCACACCGATGTCCTCCGATACCTCGAGTTCAAGCAGATCGCTGGCTCGTTCGTCTACCGGGACGGTCGAATCTCTAAAGTGCCATCAACCGAGATGGAGGCGCTGAGGTCAAACCTGATGGGCATCTTCGAGAAAAGGCGAGCCAAGAAGTTTTTTGAATTCCTTCAGGGATGGAAGGATGATGACCCTGCTACTCATCAAGGTAAGTCCTTGGTTCGATTCTCTTCGGACCCTGTCAGTAGATGGACGGAACTGGATGCTGACCCACTCATCATGCTCTACGCGCAGGTATCAACTTGGATACTGACCCAATGAAGAAGATTTATGAGAAGTTCGGGCTCGAGGCGGGGACTCAGGACTTCGTTGGCCATGCTATGGCTCTTTACCTTGATGACGAGTTTGTTCACTTCCTCGCAATCATCTCGTTTCTTCCTCATGTCATTGATTATCATTGATTATCCCTGACTCACCTTTCTCCAGCTACAAGACTAAGCCTGCCCGTCCAACCTACGACCGGATCATCCTCTACACTTCCTCCATGGCGCGATATGGCAAATCCCCTTACATTTACCCCCTCTACGGTCTCGGCGAGTTGCCGCAAGCTTTCGCTCGACTCTCTGCCATCCACGGAGGCACTTACATGCTCGACAAGCCTATCGATGAGATCATCACGGATCCCGAGACTGGCAAATTTGTCGGCGTCAAGAGCGGAGAAGAGGTTGCAAAGGCCGGTATCGTCATCGGCAGCCCGGATTACTTTGGTGGAGGCGCAAAGACAGGTCAGGCTGAGGGCGGAAAGATTCGGGTCATCGAGGAGGGCAAAGTCATCAGATGCATCTGCCTCTTGAAGAGTGCCATCCCTGGAACCGAAGAGAGCGACTCGGTTCAGATCATCATCCCTCAGAACCAGGTCAATAGACGGAACGGTCAGTGGCCTCCTTATCTCTAGCCTTCCAGTCCAACGGTCTATGTGTAATTCACACCTCTCTCGTCTTTTCGGGACAGATATCTACATCGCCTCGGTCTCTTCGGCCCACAACGTCGCCGCCAAGGGTTATACCGTCGCTATCGTGTCGACCATCTGCGAGACTTCGACGCCCGAGCGAGAGATCGCTCCTGGACTTCAGCTCCTCGGGCCAATCATCGAGAAGTACGTCATGCGAGCAACCCTATAGCCTACATCTTGTATGGAAACGCTGAACTCAATCGTATCCTCCCCGCCCATCAACTCGTCCTAGATTCGTCTCGATCACCCCTATGTTCACTCCAACTTCCTCTGGAAAGGAGGACAACATCTTCATCACAAAGTCCTACGATGCTACCAGCCACTTTGAGACTGTCGTTGACGATGTCAAGGATGTCTATGAGCGAATCATGGGAGGTGAGTTTCGGCCCAATCTTTTTCTTCACATAGAGGTGCTTTGTCATTGGCAGCACGACTGATTAAAACACCTATGTTGTATGACCCTTCCTTCTGTGCTAATTTGTTCACATGCAGAGAAACTCGTCCTTACCGCAAAGGCCAAGATCTCGGCAGACGAGGAGGATTAAGCAATGTCCATTCTCACAGTGTCCTTCTTGCTTGCAATCATGGTTCTTGCTGTTTCTTCTTGATCAAGTTGCTTCCTCTTCTTTCTCTTTCTCTACTTCCATTCCCATTAGTTTTATCGATTCATGCTTGTCCTCACAATCCTTCGTTGGTAATATGCTACGGAAGCTACGCTACGATCGAAAGACTTGTCTCGTGTCAATCGCTTCCTGACGTTGTCCCCCTTTCAACGATGCTCGTGAGTCAAACCCTTCCCCTGATGATGATGATGATGTCATCTGTTCTCCTAACGGTAGGATCCCCTTACCTTCCCCTGTGGTGATGGGGCTCAGACCTGTCCAAATAAACTTCCTCCTTAACCCCCCTGTCTTAGAACATTACTCTCAACAACCACTTGGTCTCTCGTCTCAGAACTGCCCTTTCATCCTTCGTCACTCATTCAACTTGGCTGGTCCAAATCATCTCTCTCGTTTCCAACGCTCGCTCGCCCCTTCTTCCCCCTGATTCCTTGAAGGACTTCTCCCAACTCAGCTCCTCTTCGTACACTCCCCCTTTCTTCATATCGCTTGACGACGCGAGACTAACACCGAACATACAACAATGGGACGACCCTCCTCCAGCAACCCCCCACCGTCCAGGTCCTGGTTCCTGAGCTCCCTCATCGTTCTGCTCCTTCGATCTACCATCGTTCACGCTGCAAACGCAACAACTCAAGCTCAAGCGGAGGATGCTAGTTCCCGAGCGAGCAACCACCAAGTTGACGAAGACGCTGAGAAAAGAGGGATTGGAAGCGATGGAGGGTTCGGGATTTTGGGGTATGTGTGGGCTGCATGTGAGTACAACAACATGGCATTAGAGCTAAGCCTGAGGATTAAATATGCCATATAAATACCAACAACGACTCACACCTGATACCAACTTGGACCATCTCATCCCTCCTTGCAGACGCAATCCTACTGGGCGCTCCATTACTCCTTGCTGGATTCCGACTGATGAGAGTGACGTGTGGAGCCGGTGTAGGGTTGGTGATGGCATTGCTTGGTAAGTGCCATCGGTCGCGACTATCCATATATCTCCCCGGCCGTTCTTATGCACACATCCTGAATCGACTTGTCTCTTCTTGTGTTTACGATCAGCTTGGGTCGTTCGTAGTCTCTACTTTCTATTACACTACAGTGGTCGTGTCATCTCCAGCTGTGCTAAATCCTTTCCCCTGATACACATTGCATCTCAGTCCCTGACAAATTCACTCCCCCTTCCCTCAAAATCGCTTTCCCCTATCATGTCTTCTTTCCTTACCATCGCTTTCCCCACTTTGGTCCTTTCCATCGTTGGCATTGCCCTGGGATCAACCCTTCGAGCCTTACGATACATTGGTCACATCCTTCTTTGTGGCTGTGGAGGGATTGCATTCGTCTGTCATGTCATGCTCTTCAAAGATGGTTTGTTGATTCCAGTCAGGGAGGTCGCTTGGGCTCTGATGATACTTGCGAGCGTACTGGGTTTGGGATCGGGAATCATGTGGCAAAGAGGTGCTGTGGTGAGTATCAAATCAATCTATCGATCATTGGTCTTGGATGCAACCAGAAGACAGCCAGCTGAAGGGACATTCTCGCCTTGCCAGATCATCTGTACATCCCTCACTGGAGGCTTCCTCCTCTCGCTGGCTGTCGACCTTATCCTCAATACAGATGATGGCACTTCGTACGGTCTTCGAGTCATCTTCGATAACAACTCTCTGCATCAGACTGTAGGCTCATCTCTCTCTCATCTTTCAAGTCGAATAGATCATTATGCTTGTGATTACGGAAAACTCACGTGAATTACTATCTTGGACAATCATTCGACAGGCGTATAGTCCCCCGCTATCGACACAGATCATTCTTGCCAGCGGAATGGGTTTGTCGTAAGTCCTTTGAAGTTCGAAACCCATCGAACCTCGCTAGACTCATGATCTTTTCCCCCTTCCTACCCTCACATCAGGTTAGTCGCTTCCATCTTCCAGCACTTTGCATACAAAGGATCTTTCATTCGTCGACCTCTGTACGTCATGTCCTACCCGTAAAACATCGATGTGCCAGTGAAATCCGCACTTACTCCAATTTCACCCTCTTCCTTCTACCTGCTTATCCTCAGACGTAAGGAATGGGAAAGTCTGACTGAGGTCTACCCTCAGACGTCGGAACTTAATCGATTCTCCGATGCACCCACCGTTTACGCACCCACTCTGACCGCGTCTGAGATACCTCCGGTAATCATCAAGCCCGATGGTGCACTCCTCAAACCCTGGGAAATAGGAAAACACGAGAAGTACAAGAACGATGGTCGTGGCCTCATCATTGCGTCGCCGATGAGAGGTTCGCCAGGAGAGGAAGAAATTCCT
The DNA here is from genome assembly GCA_039545415.1 of Udeniomyces megalosporus. Taxonomy (NCBI): domain Eukaryota; kingdom Fungi; phylum Basidiomycota; class Tremellomycetes; order Cystofilobasidiales; family Mrakiaceae; genus Udeniomyces; species Udeniomyces megalosporus. The sequence continues at coordinate 45,940 of BCKM01000015.1, read as the reverse complement.
TTCAAGTTATTTGGTATCAACCACCCTGATTCTATCAGCAACTCCGATCTTCGACAAATACCCCCTAATTCTTATCAACATCACACCGACAATCAACCGTCATCATCTCGAAACCTTCTCCCTCGAGCTGGTCACGTCCCAGCATCCTTCTTTGATCCTTCATCCCCCCTCATGAGACCTCCTACTGCTCTAAGACCACTTGTCGATCCAAAGGTGACTTCTAATCATCCCAGTCCTCTACCATCTGAACCTACCTTCTCACCTCGAACTCCCATGGAGACAAATCAACGTGGTCGTGCTTCCAATGCCATGATGGGAAATTCACCCAGTCACACTCCTACGTTCAACAACATCTCATCCTACTATTTCCAAACCCAAGAAGAATCCTCCCTCGCTCGTCGATTATCTCCCTCCTCGATAGCTTCGTTCCAAGATGATCATCACCATCATCATCATCATCATCTCCATCTCGGATCGACAACATCAATACGCGGATCAATCATCTCCTCGACTTCTTCTCAATCTGAATACGAACCTTCCCATCCATCTTCTCCTCCATCGCATCACGACAACGTTGCCCCCCGCTCTCAACTGTAGGAATGACAACAAAGGTCATCGTCGAGCGTTCTAAGAAGAACAAGAAGCAGGAAGAAGAAAAAAAAAATCGTTCTCCGAATCTTTGTAGGTTGTCTTTTCCCTGACAGGTTGGACGATGAGTCGACAATGATATCTTTCTTGTCTTCTTCTCCTTTCGTTCCTGTAGACCTTGAGATTGATCTTGGATGTAGATCTTTCTTCTTCTCCCTTCCTTCTTTCCTTCCTTCCTTCCTTCCTTCCTTCCTTCCTTCCTTCCTTCCTTCCTCTCGTTACTCGTCCATCCTGCACAGCGCATATCGAATCGCAGCTCTATCACACTTATCTAGCCTCGGACTTCATCTCGCTCAGTCTTGCATCGTCAATTTTTTTTTATCCCTTCTTTGTCTACCAATATTACACGATGTCATCTCTTTCAAATGAACGTAAACATCACGTAGAGAGACAAACGCCAAGACGCTTGCTCCCCCCTCCCCCCCCCCTCGCCCTCACCTTCCCCTGTCATGGAGAGTAACCAAACCGAAAAGAAGACATTTCCGCCGAAGCCCTCACTCACTGACACTTCTCTTTCCCTCTCTCTTTCTGCTTCCTATTCTCTCAACCAACCTTTCCAGTTTGTCTCAATCGTTCCTCCCTAGCTTTCCTCCTCCTCACCAATCTTTCAATCTCCCAATTCAAAGCCCAAGCCCAGGCATCTCGATCCAATTTACTCCTTGCTCGAAGCATGATCTTCTCATGACCTGATTTTCCAAGGGGAGGTGGTGTGAAGGTTGAGTCAGAAGATCGAACGTGGTGGAGGAGTCGAGAGGATGATGTTTGGTTGGAAGTTGGGTGGGATGAGGCGTGTGGTCGATACCAGATGACGAGGCAAGTATCTTTTGTGGAGGTCCATCGCATGTGACAGACAGTGAGGAGAGTCGAATGAGGCGGTAAAGAACAGGAAGAAGTCAGTAAGGGGTGATGCACACACGAAAAGAAGGAAGAAGGAAAAAAAAAGAAAGGACAGGCATCAAAAAAGTTGGGCATTGAAGAGGAGGTGAAGCAAATTGAAACGTCTGAGGTGGTTGGAAATCTTTTTTTTTTCGTTTCTTCCTCTTTCTCTTACCTTCACTTCCGTCGGATGTTTGTAAGCCGTCAGCATACCGACGAGGTTCACCTCGCCAAGCGTCCTCGTTGGAAGATGGCGGTAACTCATCCTGAGCTAGATGACCCGTATATACCTTTTGACGAAAAGAAAGAAAGAAAAGTAGGATGAAAAGCGTTTGATTGAGTTGCATTCAGTGCGAGAACAGGAGCGTAATTATACGAAAAGCGATCATGTAAAGAACAAGACCAAGAAGAGGAAGAAGAAGAAGAAAAACTCACGTAGGCGTCGATGAGGGAAAATCGATGACTTCGAGCGTGAAAAGGTTGGTTGAGATGTAGAGAGAACTGAACGAGGTAGCCATTCACTAAGACGTTGTATTTTGATCTAATGGGGGGGGGGGAGAGAGGGAGAAGGAAGGCAAAGAAAGAAAGCAAATCCCCAATTTGGGAAAGGAATAAAAAGACAGATCAAAAAGGAACACGTGATGCGATTCGATTGATTCATTCATCAACCTATATTCATGTGAAGTAAGACACCTAAGAAGAATAAAAAAAAGAAAAAAGAAACGACTCACCTATATTGTCGATGACCTCTCCTACTGAACAACCTTCCTGCTTTCGTCACGGGTCGACAATCATCGATGACGCACCAATTCCAATAGTCTGCGAGATAGACTGAAGGTTCGTCTGGATCGATGAGTTCCTTTGGAGCTTTGGCTCTTTCTTCAGATTGAAGAAGACCAGCGATGATGGTTTGAGGATTGATGGTCGTGGTTTGAGCGATTGACATTTCGTGTTCGGCACTGAATTGGAGTGAGAGATTCTGGGATGAGTGATTAGACGAAGAGATGATGTCGTGAAGTGTCCGCATGACTGGTGGTTGAGACAAGGCGGGGGGACCAGAAGGAATATGAAGATGAACCTACGCTCGTTTATCACGAGTTTGCCAATAAGATCGAAGCTCGTTGATTCGTTTAACCCATTCCCTAGCTACGATCCTCGAGTGGGCCTTGCGAACAAAGAGAAGTACGCAGGCATCGAACCGAACAGTTGCGTTCAATTTCATCCCGTACCTGAACCTAAACAAATTGAAAACGACTCACCTGAAAATGAACGATATCACCGTTGGTGAATTCGATTTGAAATTCCCTTTTACTCAGCAGATCCTTCTTATCCTGAACTTCGGCCAGACCTTCTTCTCCTCCAACGTCATCCTCATCCGAGCTAATCAGATCATCGTCGTCATCATGATCGACCTCTTCTCCGTCCTCGTCATTGAGTTCCGGTCCCTCCCGTTGAAGACGATTTGAATCATCTTCAGCAGCATCGTTCGTTTGTCTGTTTCCCGTCTCTCCGCTTGTTTCCATTCTACTCCATCTCGACCTTGACCTCGATCTTGAACCATCCTTCCTCCTTTGCTTCATTCCACTCTGCGTCTCATTAGACTCGTGCCTCAAGTGGATCTCTACGCTTCTTCTGACGTCCACGATATCCCTTAACGCTACGAATCCGTTGCAGTCGAGGACCTGCAGAACGGCCCGCTCTCTTTCGGCGTGTTGAAAATCTTCTTTTGTCAACTGAGGAATCGAGGGGTCGATTCCGGTGGATGAGGTCGAACCGGATCGGGGCTTAGTTGTTGGCGTGAGGGGTTTGAGGAATGCAGTCGCCTTTGAGGCAGAGAGAAAGTGGCCAGTCTTGGGAGAGGATGGAATATTTGGAGAAAGAGAAGATGGGTTCGATGAACCTCTGGATTTGCTGGGATCAGAGGGTAGTGATGCAGGTATGGGAGGTGGAGGTGGATGAGCCTTCGAAGGTCTGCACAGGTACAGGTTCGAGTCACTCAAGGACGATTTGTGTTAGTCTGGATTCAGCAACCGAACTTGGAGATAGATGGTCCTAGCACAAGGGCTCACTGTGATGACATGTAAATCGTCTCTTTAGCCCCAGTCTTGGGCTTGATCCGTTTTAGATAGCCCTCGATTCCAGCTGGTTCTGCCTTCCTTTCGAATTCGGAGTACACGTATGCGGAGGAATGTCGGGCAACTCTGAGCTCGAGTACAGCCGGATATTTGGACTGAAGGAGAGGGAACAAAATGGTCGGCAAGGAAGAAAGACAGATTGGGGGTTCGATCCGGCACCGTATAAACGTCTTGTCAGTTGGGAGTCTGAAAGCAGAGAGAGTGGGACGGAGCAACTAACTTGACGCAACGGACCAGCTCCAGCGAGAAGACTCCAGAGTCTCTCCTCACCTCTCACATCCCAATCCAGTGCTATCCAATCCAGTCGGTCTCCTTTCCTCCAAGCAAGGCCTAACCTCCTTTCCCCCATCCCCTTGAACTGGCCTCTTCCCGATTTAAACTCCTCGAATCCAGGGACATTCTGTAGGACTTTCTCACATGTTCTCAACACCTTCCCTCTCGTCATCGTCTTCAATATATCCTCAGTACTCTCTATCCCTCGATCACCCAACCGAGGGACGTCGAGCTTGATGATGGCGTTGTTGAGTTCGGGTATGACGATATTGATGTATCGAGGGAGAATATCGTCGATCGATCTGAGTTGAGAAACAATGGCTCCAAGCCAATCAACGGAACGTGATCGAGTCTTGAGGTTGAAAATGAAGATATGCGTGCCGGTAGATCGCCGATGGGGGATTTTAGGTCGGACGGAACTGACGAGACCTGGTTTTGGTTCGGATCTGAGGGTGGAAGATGGGGTGAGTAGACAAAATGTCGTGTCGGTTTTGGAATCTGGGATAGGATGAGAGATATTTCGGAAAAGAAGTACAAGGAGTTGGAATTCGTCAAAGTAGAAAGTTGCAGAGAAGATTCTCAAACCACTCACAAAGCGACAAAGTCGTATCCTTCTGCAGGTAGATGACATGTGCAAGTTTTTTCTTCCCTTGCATCCTCTCCCGGAAGCCCAGACTCCATTCCTCCCAAATCTCGACTCTTCCCTCGCGAAGTACGACGAGCTTCTCTTCCCATGGTTCGCTTCTATCCGCTGGGATGCGCCGTTGAGTGAAATCATTGTATTCCTTTGGTAGATCGGAAGAACGAGTGTATTGCCGCTTGACCAAAATCCGGTCTGAGGTCATGATGAGAAGTCAGTATGAGGTCAGGAGTTTGGATCGAGAGATGAATGAACCAGGAACACCACGAACCTCGCATGAGTACGCTATTTGGTCCAGAATCATCATCGCCAGTATCCCCCTCGATAGCGCCATTGATTCCGAACATATCGTCCGTACCTGGTCCTCCCTCTCTACTCAATACCTCCTGTGGAGGTAAAGGATCTTCATCTCCTCTAATCTCTTCTTGCTCGTCGTCCTCTGGCAAGAGTTCCCTCTCTTTCCCCTTTCCTTTGATTTTCTGGACGAACGACGACGAAGGATCCGGGAAATGTACGCCAGGTGATTTGGCTTTGTTTGTAACTGGGATACGAGGTTCAGATTGAGCTGGACGAAGAGAAGATCGAAGAAGCGGTTTTGAATTCGATAATGACGGTGGGAGGAACTCGGTAGGAGGAAGTTGCTTGGCGTGGAACGAGCTGGAAGGAGAGGCCGGTGTATGCTGAAAAGTTGGAATGGGGAGGGTGAATGGAGAGGTAGAATCTTTGACAGGTGAAATCATGACGAATGATCCTGAGTCGTTGACGGTGGAGTCGACAGTGAACGGATCGAGTGTATCGTCGTTGCCGAGCTGAGAGGGGGTGAAAGCATCGAAGTGGGAACGAGCCGTGTGGAACGATTCAAACCCACTGCTGCTGACGAGAGATGGTCGGGACATGCCTGCTACTGAAGAGTTTGGTTGGAGATAGGTGTTTGCGTAGTTCCCTGCCGGATCAGACAGAAGTGGCGAGCGCAACTTGTCGTCGGCGGCAGCAGGGAAAGATGCATTGGGAATCAGGGATTGGGTCGAAGTAGCTGCGGGACCGCCGCTGGTGATAGTCGGAGTTGGTGATGACGTGTAAGCACCTTGCTCTTCATCAACCAAAAATCCAACAGGCGAGAAACTTTTATCATTTGGTTGTGTGGAAGTTGCTGGGGTTGAACGGGTTGAGCTGTTGACTGTTGCTGTGATTGAAGGACTATCTCCTTCCCATCTGATCTTGAACCAGCCGAGGCCTTGATCTCGATCGTCCATCTGTCCCTCCTCTCCTATCCCAGACCCATCGGTGACTCCACTGGCTGACCTTTGTCTTCCCCTCAGCCCACGTTTCCTCCCTATGCTCTCTCCAGTCCCGCTCCATCCTCTCTCCCTCTTCCCTTTAAATACATTCTTGATACCATTGCTCAGAGAAGCTGATGGGTTTCCCCAATCTTCCCCTCCTAGGATTGTTGCTGACTTTGACCGTTTCCGATGATGAATCCGATCGCGCTTAGTTCGCGGACTTTGGTCTGGCAGGTCCATAGTGGACGAACTTGAAGACTCTTCACGAGCATGAGATTGAGCTTTTTTGACAATGGAGGTAGGCAAAGGTCCGATGAATATTCTTGGTAGATGAGGGCAAGGGTGAGTTGAAGTCGAGAGGGAAGTAGGCGGTTGCTGGTAATGCGTTGACATCTAAATGCCCGCATCGATTAGGAGCTCAGCGAAAGATATTTGCAGATGGCCATGAGATGACTGACCGGACTGGCCATACGCACCTTTGGACAGACGATGGTGCTGGAACCTAGATTGAATGATCCGACCAGGTCAAGTCTGACTCGGCCAAAGACAAGGACGAGGGTTCTGTAGGTGTGGAGGCCTCCGGCGAAGCCTCGGCCAAGGATTCATTGGACCCAGATTCGTAACCATCACGTTTCGAGGTATCTTTATTGTGCGCATGACATCTTTCACAGGGTACATGAAACATCGCATGAGCCATCTCAGAGCAGAACATCAGTACAAAGTCAGATCGTGTTGCGTCTTGCGCTTACGCTCTTGCTCGAGATTGCACTCCTATAGGCGGGGTCGTAGATGTTTGATTGTGTGCCAACGTACGATGACATATACGATCGAAACAAGCACGCTCGACCCTATAAGTCGACAGTAGCCTCAACGTAGTCAGTCGAAGTCATGTCTTCAGTTCCGCTCTTTGGGCATCGGATGTGTTCAGCGAATGTCATTCTATCTAGATGACCTCCACCTTAGTCTCTGAAGGTTTCAGCCCATGTGATGACTGAGAGAATCAGACAAACAGAGAGTAATGAGGGGAATTCCAACGTTGGTTCAACTTAGACATCACGCTCCAAAAAGAAAGAAAAAAAGAACAAAACTTTGAGTCTGTCAACTTACAAAAACTCGCAAAGTGTTCTAAATCAGATCAGATCAACAAACGTACGATCAAACAGGTTAGCGATCAAGCCATCGTCAAACTCTCGAGAGGGGGGATCAGTCTCTTGAAGAAACAGCTTACACCGTAAACTTCCGAACCATCCAGCTTCATCAATCTCTCTGCATCCAGATCCGACTCTACGACGATCTTGGCGACGAACGATCGTTCGAAACCAGCCTCCTCAGCATCAAGCTTCATAAGGGCATTTTTTGGTGAGAAATAAGCTCGGTAAACGACGAGCTCTCTAGCTAGACGATGTGAGTTTATCGAGTCCGGAACGTTGACGATCTTTTGACGAGAACATGTCAATTTGGGGGGGGGGGGGGGGATGATAGGTCAATGAGCTGAAATGAGGGCTGAGGTCTATGGCCGGACTGTACAAGTCCACGAAAGCGTACCTCGAACGTTCTGGGTGTAGGGGTCTGATGAAATTGATAAGGTTATCCAGGTCAGCAGCGATAGGTTTCAAGCAAGCGTCGTCGAGGGGTCCATGTAGACCGCGCAGGCAGGAAGAAGACAAAGATTGGACGCACGAATATGCTCTCTGATGGGATCCCATTAGAGTCCGTGAAGTAAATATCCCCATGAATGACCTGATGGTTGAAAGTTGATCTTTGTCAGCCATCGACTAGCATGGTCAAAACGATGATACCGGAGGACACAGTAATGAGCCGAACTGACCTTACTCTCGCTCCTGAGAGCTTCCAAAGCTCCCCTCAGGTTGGACAAGTTGTCGTCTTGGTCGGAAACCTGCATGAGGGCACTAGCCTTGTCGCGGATACCATTTGACTTGAGAGGGGTAACGGAGGTGACGGTGAGGTTGGGCGAAGAGAAGAGACTCTGGAGTTGGTCGGTTGTCGTCGTCTTTGGGAATTGAGAGAGATAGACTGTGGCGTTTTGGGTGTATTTGGAACTTGATCTAGAGAAACGCCTTGCGGAGACAGAGGAGGCTGTTCGTGATGCTGATGAGATGGGGAACTTGAACATGGTCGTTGATCTTGGTCGGGAGAAGAAGGGAGAAAGTCAGGGATTGGCAGGGACAACTTCCTGAACCGTCCTCTCCTCATCGACCACTACCATCACATCCACCACATCCCCTCACCCACACACATCTCCACCTACTAAGTCATCCTCGCCCAGACCTCATGACAAGCCCTCAATCTCAACTTTATCGTCTCGCTCTCTTTTTGCTCGACGAGGTCCGTCCGACCCATCATTTCATACCGATTTCCTCAACTCATCTATCCCCTTTGTTTCAGACAAATCTTATCGTCACATCTCTCACCGCCGCTTGGGCCGGGAGAAACCTCGTACTTAACCGAAGGCCAGCTGGATCGATATGGTTCGTTGGAGGCGCGGTTTCTACCATGTTAATCGGTCAGTTCGTTTCTTCATCCAAGTCTCACAAGGGAAACAAAACCCAAATCAAGTCGGGCGAACGTCTTTGTAGAAGATGAACCAAAGAGTCGAATGAGTTTCCAAGAAGGAAAACAAGAGAAAGAAGAAAAAGAAGAAAGAAAAGCCGCTGCGGTTTTTGAAGGATCCCCTTTCCCTTTCCTGGCTCTTTCAATTTTTGACCGTCTTGTGATGTTCCATTTAAAAAAAAAAAAAAAAATCCCTAGCCAAAGCTCTTAAACGAGTCATCCGAATCCCTCGTCCATCAACTCGCAAGCCAACTTCTTCAACTTCCCGATTCGTCTCGTCAAGACTTCATTCACCTTCTCACATCTCCTATGGTTTCCCCTCAACCCATTCCACTACCATCTCATTCTTCTCATCCTACATCTTTCTCTCTCTTCTCTTCCCACCATCATCGTTAGGAGGAGGAGGTGTTGGTGGTATCGATCCCCGACACGCTTATGATGCTTCCCCTCTGTTGGGTACGACGGCTTTGATCGGTGGAGGAATCGTTTGTTGGAGTCGAGTTCGATTGGGTCATCATGATGCAGCTCAAGTCGTTGCAGGTTGTCTCTTGGGTTTGACTTGTGGGTTTAGTCATTGGATCGGGTGGAATGGTGATGGTATCGTCGGAGGTTCTTGGGAGGGTCTTCGAGGGAGAGGTGAGGGTCTTTGGGATCTCACCGAGGTCGTCGTTAAGAGAGTTTGGGGTCAGATGTAGTTTCTGAGGAACGAATCCAAAGAAGAAGAAAAACCCCTTTAAAGAATTTTGACGATAACGCTAAACCATGAGGGAAGAGATCCTTGACAGAGCGGGTAGCAAGAATATCATCAAGTCATCATATATAATGAGTAAGAGAGTGCGTGAGTTGAAGGCTGAATACGGTTTGAATTCAAAGGGAAAAGAGAGGAAAGGAGATTTTCAAGGCGAAAGAAGGACACGCAAGGAGAGAAGAAAGGATGAAAACGTCGAGAAAAGAGCGAGGCTTTGGGGGCTGTGTGGTGAGATTTTTTATTTTTTATTTTGTTCGTGGAGAGAAGATGACGGTTCGGGCTTTGGAGGAGGGAGGAAAGACAGCCCAAAGAGAGAGAGTTGACATCTCGAAGTAAATGATACGAGAGATGAATCAGAAGAATCGAAAGAAGGAAACGAACCAGGAATGCTTTTGCTTTCCAGGAAGAAGAAAAGAAAAGAAAAGAAAAGAAAAGAAAAGAAAAGAAAAGAAAAGAAAAGAAAAGAAAAGAAAAGAAAAGAAAAGAAAAGAAAAGAAAAGAAAAGAAAAGAAAAGAAAAGAAAAGAAAAGAAAAGAAAAGAAAGGCAAACAGGAGTAAGAGTAAGACATGTGAGTGGTAAGAATTTTGGAGAAGAGGTAGAAGAGGAGATAGTTCATGCGTGTTATGCGACCGAGACAGAAATGAAGGAGGAGGAAGAAGAAGAAGAAGAAGCAGAAAAGAACGAGAAATGCATATGGGACGTTTGTTTGATCTGTGTGAGCCGTTGAAGATGCTGTACGGTAATGTATAGACGATGCAGGGAGGATAGGTCCTTGTTCCGGAAGGAGAGATGTGGAAGATGAAGGAGGAGACAGACATGATGCTGAGCAGAGCGCGAAGGTACATAGAAGAGGGCAGGGTAGGGACGGGATGAGGATCGGTGAAGTGAGTAGAAGGATAAGCGCAGTGGATTAGCATGGTTTGGAGACCTGATAATCGACGTTGATGGCTGTTTGAGAAAGGATCAACAGATGGTCAGACGGGAGGTACGATGGTCAGAACGGGCGTATGACAGGCGACGATTGTAAGCGAGAGCATTTGTACGAACCTTTGAGCCAAGCCAACGCATCGCTCGTGCTCGGGGCTTCAAAGTAAAAGACAATATCTCGATCGACGATCCGGATGGCTGGAAGGAGATAAGGACAGAAAAGAATGCATCATCAGCTTTTATGATCGGGCTTCGTCTTCTCGGGATTCTCCTCTCCTGTGGGTCGTCCACTTACTTGAGCCACAAACAATGCTAGCAGGTTGACTTGACGTCGTCATTCTTGCGACCGTGTAAAGCTTGTAACTCGCCGATCCATCCGAGTTCCTGACGTCGTCCTGCTCGCACATAACCATGACGTCGCTCGTCAAGATGACGACGAGTTGGACCGGCATCGACTCCTGCTGCGGGTAACTCAACACCTCGTACGGGATGAGACCCTTGACGGGCGGTTGAATCGTTGTGTCGTGATCGAGGTGGGCGTCTGTCGCGCCGAGTTTCGAGATGAGGGAGGGGGTTGGAGGAAGGATGATAGAAGTATACTCCGTCGTCTTTTTAGCGATCCGAAGGAGAGTGAGGGGACCGTCGAGAATAAGTTTTCGATGAGGTTGGACGAGTGGTGAAGGGAATCGACCTCGAATCTGAGATTGCCACCTAGAAGGGAGCAAAGCGCGGCAGAACAAGTAAGATTTGAGCGTGTTGAGTCAGTCCATCTTGGGTCGAGAAAGAGGACAAAAAAAAGAGCTGAGCAGCATAAACGCACTGCACGAGTCGACGCCTTGATTCGGAATCCCTCTTCCCCTCATTCATGCACGATGCGAGGTTTGAGATCTCGCTGAGGGACTCCTCGAGAACGAGCGAACCCGAATCTTTATCCGATAGGGGAGGAGTCGCTTTGACTAGGTCTTCAAGAAGCATCCTGTATCGAGGAATCCTTTGGACCGGGAGAAGTAGGTAGGATTCGAGATTGAGTTGGGTGTGTCTCGGGTTCTGACGAGCGCGCTACATTGGGGGAAGAAGGAGGGTACGTGCATGTGGTTCAGTTAGAAGAATAACCCACAAATTGATACATCCGGGATCTGATGCCTTTGCCAGACTGACCTTCAAAAACGTCTTTATCCTCTTCTTCTGACTGGTCGACAGTTGCCCCGGTCCTCCACTGCCAGCATTGATTTCGGGCGTTCCACCAGACGAACCCGACGAGTGTTGAGGCGAGAGTGCTAGATTGATTGATGCCAAAGTGAGAGTGCTTGCCATTGGCGTTGGTGGGCTGAGGGTAGTGACGAGGGTTGACGAGGGGTCACGCCATTGTTTGAGTCGATCGAGAGAGTTGTCAAAGTTGCTGATGGGAAGACGGTTCGAAGAAAACAAAGTATTAACATCGAAGGGATTTACGTCAATCGGAAGATTTGATACGGATGCCTACTGACTTGATATAGGTCGAGTACATCTTCATGAACGGGTTATAAGTCTTAAAGACTTGACCAACGTCCCCCGCGACCTGTCTACTCAGCTCTCCACTATCGTCATCTCTTTGAGTCTTAAGCCTCTGCGCTGCCGTCTCCAACGTCGGTAGGAATGTGGCTTCGTGGAACCTAAGAAGGCCTTCGAGCCCCCCAAACACGATTTTTCGATCTGCCAAAGGAACGACCGTCTCCTTACCGCCGATGGAAGTCTCGGCCGCTTTGACGTAAAGTTCGACCACGTCGCGCAGGCCGGCACAGTAGGTCTTTTCGGTTCTAAGAGGAGAAATGTGTCAGGCGATAGTCGAATCAGTCATCTAAAGATCAACTGCGAGGAAGAGGTGTCAGACTGCGAAAATTCGCTAAACGTACTCGACGATCTCACGGATAATCCTAGCTCGTTTGACTCTATCCTCCTTATAAATCCTTCCCTCGGGTTCTCGCCTCTGTTCGATCAATTCGTCGCTTCCCGTCGATGACCTATACTGGTAACCTTCAGGGCCTTCCGAGTTCTCTCTTTTCATATGGGCGTTCCCCTCTGCCGTGCTTCCTCTCTTCCTCCCACTTCCACTCGCCCCTTGAGAAATCGATCCGACGCTACTCGAAGGAGCTCGACTTATAGATCCGTACGCATAAGCTGGAGAGGTTTCGTAAGCTGGTGGAGGGGAAGTGACGGAAGTGACTGAGGCTGGGGTCATCATACTCGAATCGGAAAAGGATGGAGTCGAGATGGTTGACGCGGCAGAGGGGGTGTCGATAACACCAGCAACGGTGACAAGTGGAGGTAATGAGAGATCGTGAAGATCTCGAAGATAGACCATAAGATCCCGAAGGCCGTGAAGGTACGCCACTCGGGTGGATCTTCGTACGGGTGGTTGTGGAGGAAAGTTGGTAGATGAAGACGAAGGAGCAGGTGCCAGGCGCTTTCTTTGTCGCGACGAACTCAGTTCTGCAGTTTCTTCCTCACCGGCAGATGATGGAAAATAACTCTCTAGAACCGATGTCGAATCCGCCTCTTCCAGATGCTCCTCCTGGATTTCTTCCGGACTGTAGCACGCCTGAAGCATGATGTTGTCCATGATGGGCGACGTCGATGGAATGAGAGTATTGATGCTAGGTGCCGCATCGAGTGGAAGAAAACTTCGTCGTTTAGCCTTTCTCGTTGCGGATGGTGACGGAGCGGACAAGAAACCCGAAGGAGTGACGCTATCGTTGAGAGGGCGAGAACCGATGGCCTGCGGATGATGCGTGTTAGAGGATGAGATGGTGGCAGAGACGCCTCGAACAGAGGACGAAGAGGAGGAAAGGGAGGAAAAGGATTGTTGAGAATGCCCCATCGAGGTCGACGGTCTAGAAGGGAGGTTTGGAATTCGAGCGTTTGGATCGAGAGTAGGCATCGAGCTGATGTGGGGTGGAAGGGGAGGTCTCGTTGATGAGCTGTTACCACTGACGCTGCCACTTCGCATTCGGCTCATGCTCATCTTCTTCAAAAATCCCCATTTTCCTTTCTCCTTGCCTCCTCCCTCTTTACTGCTTGTTCCGTTCTCTCCGCTCGGCGTCGACGGTCGTCTCGCATGTGCCGAAGCTGACCGTCTAGTCTTTTCCTCTATCTCGAGCGTCGAAGCGTCTTGCTCCAGTTCTTCGACACCCTCTCCCATTCGACTACTATCAACTCTCTCTCCTTCCCTACCAAGACTGACGAACCGCTTCTGTGGTTGCTGTTGAGGCACGGGTGAACCGCCAGGGGCGAAAGCGGTGGCGAATGAGGGCATAGGTGGTGAGTCCGTGTCGTTCGTAGGCGACGTGGGTCGAGACTTTGATGCTTTGCTGCCTCCAAGGGTGAAGAGCATGCCAGCGCTGCGCATCCGTCTGATCGTTCCTCTCTCCGAGATCGTCGCGTTCAGATCGTGGACGGGTGGCTGCTTGGTGTGCGTATTGGATTGAGATCTGGTAGGGGACGTTGACCGGGGAGAAGGATCGAGCGAACTCTGCGATGATGTTTGAGAATATATTGGGGTGGGAGAGGGTTGTGCGACATCAAACTGCTGACTGACAGGCACCGACTCAAAGCCGTAGGGATGGTCGTGGGAGGAAGGCGTATGGGGAGAAGCAAATGAGTCGGTCGGGGAACCATGCGAGGGGTGACTGTCGCGTCGGTAAAACAAGTCGGTATTTGGCGTCGAACCCAGCCTAGACGATTTCTCAATATCGAGATCGTTGGTCTCGTCTTCGTCGAAGGAGGCGGACCAATTGTGCATCATGCGATCGACGAGGGATTGCCAAATTCCTCCAAACGGGTTGTCGTCTACCAGGAGAGTCTCTATGTTGGGCAACTGGCTGATCCACCCTGGCAATTGTGGAAGCTTGTTTCGTCGCAGGCAAAGGGTGTGGAGATTCTGGAGTGCGACGAGCGAGGCGGGGAGAGAGATGCAACCGATCTCGTTGGCAGCGAGGACCCGCAGTTGACTGAGGGCGGCGAATGAGGCGGGAAGCTCGCGGAGAGGATTTGAGGAGACGTCGAGCTCTTCGAGTAGGTAGAGTGTCGATACTTCGTCCGGAAGACTAGAGAGGAAACATCCGGAGATGTCAAGTGCGACGAGACTCGAGCAGAGCGTTGGAAGGCAGAAGTTGAGGAAGGGGGGAACGAAGCGAGGTTGTTGACTGTCCTTGAGCAGAAGGTGGGTCGCGCCTATCAAGTCGCGAGCAGCAAGAGTCTGGTTGGTCAGGATGTTCATTTCGCTCCTCAACGAGTTCGGTTACTAGAGATGGTGCGACGAAAAAGGACCTACCAATCAGGTCGTACGCTAGGCTAGAGTGATTGAGACTCAGATCCAGCTGTTCACCCTTGACAACTTTCCCCCTTCCCTCTTCGACCATAACGACCGCGTCGCCATCTCCGCCATAATTTCCTTCCCCGTCCCACCCATACCCACTCGTTTCTGACCCATCGTCGCTGTTCCGCTCATCACTGGAATCGTATCCTCTAGGGTCGAAATGGGAGCCAGCGCTGGAGACTGCGTATGTCGGCGTCCAACCTGTTTGGTGCGTCGACGATGATGAGGATGACGGCTCCTTAGGCAGAGCACGTGGGGAGGGATATTCTGAGGCGGTAGATTCAAAGCCGATGTCTGAGTGGGAAACGAGAGGTCCAAAGGTGGCTTGTTGAGGACTGCTGATCCCGAGCCCAACTGTCGGGTTTGTGCTCGGACGACGGGCATTATTCGAAGAGGATTGAGTCGAGTAGGATTCAGTACTGGAGAAAGGCTGACGGTTCGATGAACGTCTTCTTGGATGAGAGCCGGGACGATAGGAGATCTGGTTGGGGTGTTGCTTTTCGCTTTCGTGTGAGGAGAGTCCGTCGATTGGTTCTCGTATCGAATTTTGTCGACTCCTTGGCTTGATCGTCGAACCTTCTCCAGGACTACCGACGCTGACGGAACCCTCCCTTCGAACAACGCCGCTACCTCGTCTCGAGATGCTGCCCCTGGCGCTGAACGAGCCACCTACGCCATTCTCGAAGCCGGATGCTCCCCCACCGTTCCTGCTAATTGATCCACTCGGTTTGATCTTACCATTGACCGAAGAAGAAGAGCCAAATCGATAGTCTGCATGTGTAGGCAGCTGGGTAGGGTTGGGAAGGGAACGGTACGATGAACCGGACGAGGGAAGGCGGGCAAGGGGTGGAGCGTCCGGATGAGATTGCTGGCTTGTGGAACGCATGGTAGATATTGTCGGTGAGGATACGATATGTTGCTGCTGACACTGAGGTGGGATGCGCAAGGGAGGCGTTTGTTGTTGGTAGGGATCACATGAGAGAGTATCCATGGTCGATCGATCGAAGGGTTTAGCAACGACGGAGAGCTCGCTCGAGGTAAACAGGGAGGATGTGAAGGGGATCGTCGAGGCCGAGCGGCTGATGAGAACTCTAGAGGCGATGTAAAAGCTGATGGTGCGAAACAAGGGCAGCAAGGATCCGTAGGGAAGAAGGTTGAAGGAAGAGTCGGGGAAAGGTGGACGGAGAAACAGGGGCAAGGCAAAGGCCAGAGCCGAAGGGAAACAGGAGAGAGGAAGATGGCTTTGGCGTCAGCTAAAGGAGAACAGAATTCCAAACAGAGAGGAGGCAGTCTAGTCCGCAGACAGAGGAAGAAGGGAGAGAAGGGGGCTGGACGTTTTGTCTGAGAGAGGTTTGTTGGGATCCTGGCTGACGTCGAAAGGCTCGAGAGAGGGGGATGGAAAGATGGAGCGACCAGAAGCGATGATGCCAGACGTACCTACCAAGGAGGACGAGAGCTCGACAGACACTCGAGAGGAAAGAGAAGAAAGAGGGCAGAAGGAATTGATCACCCCGAAAGTTGGATCTTGTTGGGCGAGCTCCGGAGTGGAGGGTTGAGTCGCAGGACGCGACGGCCGGCGTCTGATGAGATAAGGTGGAGTGTCGAGCGAGATGGATGAAAGAGGAGGATATGTGTCGAAAAAACCAAAGTAGCGGTGTTGAAGGAGGAAGAGTGATAGGAAAGCGTCGAGTGTGAAGGAGAGATCCAGCGGTTCGATACGGACGGCGTTTCTGGGGGCTCCAGGGGATGAATTCTGCCCGTCGCGTGGGGGATTCGGGGGAGGGAGGGTTGTAAACAAAGATCTCGGGATCGTGAAGCGTTCGCCGGGGTCAAGATATCGAGAGATGTCAGAGACACGACTGGAGCGCGATGGGTGCTGGTGGACTGATCTAGGACGAGGCACTCTAGAGGAGGACGTTCAGAATCAAGGAACGGAGGAAGGAGGATCGACGATCGTTTTTGTCTTGGTTTCCTGCGGAGGATAGAAGGTTTTTCATTCTTTCGTTCTTCTCTGATTTGCAGGTCGATCTTCGAAAGTCTATCGGGCCGAAGGATATATCTAGACGCCACCTCTTGCAATCACAAGTCGAGCATCTACTACAACTAAGGCTCGAGATGGAATAAGGCCTGACGTCTGGATCGTCATCGGCTCCAAGGTAAAGAGAATAAGTTTCCAACCAGCTCACTATCCTTGAACCAAAGTCAATTTACACAGCAAGTGAGGATGTCCTAGAGATAGAACTTCTTATAATGATGAGGCCGTTTGGGCTAGTCCAAAGTGAAGACCTGAGCTTACGCCGGAGTGGGGATCCGGTAAATGTCCTTACGATGGTTGTTGATGTTACCAAGACCCGCATGGGTAAAAAGTCGATCGAAGAGACGAAAGTTGAGGGTCATGTGCAAGCGAGCAGATTTGACTGTTTCTCTCCCTTGAAATTCTCGAAATTACATGATACGTGGCCTTCGGAGATTTCTGCGGGGAGATCGGGTGGGGCGACAGTTTCTTCGAAAGAGGGCACAGAGGAAGGAATCCTGCATCTCGAGGTTGATACGTTCTCACTTGTCCGCTTGAATGTCACCTCTATGACCTCGTGCCTCTGCTGAGCGTTCCAGCGTCTCAGGGTGTTGTTCAGGTTCAAAGGTTTGCCCCCATCGCATCATCAGAAGGGAGGTGAATCCATGTCGCACACACCGATCAGTACCAAGATTCGTCCGAGAAGAAAGGAAAAGCAGCATGGACCGTTCGATGCAAGAAAGAACCAAGAAAGAAACGATGATGTCCACTCCGCTTCCATCTACGAAACGCACCCGTCCTTCAACCTCTTCCATGCATTCCGCCTACGATTCCACCGATGATTCCACCAGTCAACCAACCAGGCAGATACCAACAGACCGCGTCGCCCATCTCTCTCCGGCTCTTCAGCTCGATCTGCATCACCTCTTCCTTGTTCCCACTAATCCCTGCCCCTCCCGGATCGCTTTGGTCGACAAACGATCCCGTTCTATAGAACCTCTCCATGAGCTCGTCCTTTTCTCTCCATCTATCCAGTAACCAACCTGAGAAAGCTTCCTTTCTCTCCTTCTCCTCCTCTTCACGATTGGTGCTCGAACGGGCTGAACTTATTCCTGGAAGCTCTCGCGGAGAGTAGAGTCGAAGATGAATGTGGACAGATGGAGGAGCCACACCAGCGTGATAGATCGACATCAAGCTGTCGACATGTCGATTGACGAAGGGAAGCCAGAGTCAACGCCCGCAGACAGACACGTTGGAGGTGGGAGAGGATAGGCGAGCGCACCTGTAGTAGTCTTGAGCGTACGCGGCTGGCGGTGTTCCTGGGTATCCAATCGTCAGGTCGAGGACTGAGAAGGGGTCGGTCGACGACGAGGCTGGAGTGGACAGGAGCGGTTCGGTGTCGTCTTTGTGACTGTCGGTGTTGGCGTCCGTAGAATTTGATTTACAGAGGTTCCCGGTGGCATCTGCGAACGATCTGGTGAGATGTGTCAAGATGGCATATAGACCAGTTGAACGAGGGAGGAGAACATTGACGGTGTCTTGGATGCCTTGACGTTCTGCCCATTTCAGTGACTTGGGTCGCTCATTGTCTGATACAAGTGTGCCCTCCGGCTGAGAAAGTAGCCGTGCGAGAGCGAGAGCGGAAGATTAGACCAAAGCCATGAGAATTCGACAGAAAGTGCAGGAATGAGTCGATACAAACGAAGATGAGGATCCACAGTGCATCCTTGCTCTTTACGGCCGAATCGGTGAGTCGCTGAAGATGACGACGAAGAGGCTCCTGGTCCTCTGTCCAACGTCTCGCCATGAAGATGAAGTCGAAGAATTGCATACCCTGGAGGGAGGTTCGAGGTGAAGTGTCATTAAATCGATCTCATATGATGTCAGGGTAGAAGATTATCGGGGAGGAACCCCTGCAAACATATCGGGGCGGAGACTTACCCAACCGACGATAGGGATATGCTTGAGAGATTTCTTGAGCAAGATGACAATACTTTCCGGATGGCCGGAGGCGTAGGCCATGATCCACGAGTACATCCAATCTGGTACAAAGTGGCGATTCAATTTAGGATATAAGACGTTTACTGAAGTTTGCGGGTCGATAGCTTCCCAAGGGATTCCGTGCTCACCAGTATACGCCTGATTCAGTCGGATGAGATTGGAGAGCAAACACAGTTCATCGATGATAAGCATGAAACATCGTGTTACGAGCACGGCGGCGGCCAACATGCGAAGGACCCACCTGATGATTGCCCATCACGACAGCCCGACTCGGGAGATTCAATCCAATGACCTTTCCTTCTCTGGTTTTGTTGACGAGATTCTCCAATCGAATTGAGC
The DNA here is from genome assembly GCA_039545415.1 of Udeniomyces megalosporus. NCBI lineage: Eukaryota > Fungi > Basidiomycota > Tremellomycetes > Cystofilobasidiales > Mrakiaceae > Udeniomyces > Udeniomyces megalosporus. The sequence goes on along the minus strand of BCKM01000015.1, from coordinate 27,133 downwards.
CGTCGGTTGTGAAAGTGAGATTGGTAGGAGCGAAGAGGATGGTGATGACGATGAGCAGTCGGACGAAGGACGTTTTTGTGTATCGAATGAGAGCATGATACAAGGGTCTAGTCGGGGGTAAGATCCGGAGGGGCTGAGCTGGAATATGTGCATTGATGTGGATAGGCGAGAACAGTCAGATGTCATTCGGTCGAGGGCGCAAGGAAAACGAAGTTGGATACCCAGAAGCTGAGTCATATTGATGCTAATCATTCCCGTCACGAACACCAAGGGGAAACCGATGTACTATGATGGTTTATCGTTTACATTGGGGAGGAGGCAGATTGTTAGCTGCGTCGATCGGGACTCGTTGAGACGGGAAGGAAAGCGAAAGGATGCTAACGGAGAACCAACTCCCGTGAGGACGTCTCTGGCTAATGGGAGTCTTGTACATGGGCTCATGTGATGTAAATGACATGATGTGTAGAGGAAGACGACGAGATATGGGTTATATTATGGATTGTGGAGAGAGAATGATGAAAGGACGAGGGGTGGTCCAGTTTAGTGGACTGGATCGAGTCGTAGCGGGACTGGTTTCGACTGGGATGATGATGTGATGAGTGGTGGTAAGATGGGAGACTGTGAAGGAGCAGGCGAGGGGCGAGGGAGTAGAAGGGTAGAGGTTCCTGTCGTCCCAGGGAGAGGTGAGGGAAGAAAGGGGAGTTGTCACCCGCCTAATCTCCACTCAAGGCCTCCGCAGCTTCTTCTTGGAATCCCTTTCCCTCATCTTTCTCCCACCATCCACCATCCAACATCCATCACCTCGCCCTCGGCCCCTCATCTCCTCTATCGCTCTCCCATGACAAAACCTGCCACTCCAGGGACAATCCTTACCCTGGCCTCGACCGTCCTCCTTGCACTCGCTAGTTTTGGCACTCCTCTCATCAAGTCCCTCTACCTCTTCAAGGCCGATCTTCCATCCGGATCCATCTCTGGTTCTCTCACCCTAGGCTCTCTCGGATACTGCCTCGTTAAGAATGGCGTCGAGACATGCAGCTCAGCCTCTGTGGGATACGAGCTTGGTCAGTACTCATCCTCTCGACACAAAGGGGGTCAAGTCGGGGAAGGACAAGGATAGTTTCGCCTATCGTCCTCAACGCTGACATGGGCATCCCACCTTGACAGATCTCAACTCTCTGCTAGGGATATCTAGTGTGCAGATCCCAGAGGTTGTTGCTAAATGGATCACCTATGTCCTCGTCCTCCACATCGTCGGTCAGTCCTCGCAAACGCGTCGCCCCTCCCTTCTCCTTCTTGGCTTTTCCTGTCCTCAGAGAGGTCTCTTCGCAGTCTTGACCGCTCCACGCTGCGACTCATTGCTGTCGTCTGTTCGAGCTGATCCCTTTCATCGATACACTCAGCCCTCGGACTCTCCGCCGTGGCGTTCGTCCTAGGCCTCCTCGCTCACGTCCGGGAGTTCGCGATGATATGCTTCAGTTCCTGCTTCGCTGGCACGGCTGCAGCCGTTGGTGAGTCTTGACTCTCGTATCTTGATGGTAGTTCAATAGCACCCATCCCCTGCTTCGAGAGACTGACAGGCTCATGTGTTCTCCCGCGCAGCCCTGATCGCATTTGTCTTCGACATTGTCCTCTTCTTCCTCGCCAAGGCTCGAATCAACTCCATCTCTGGAGCCTCTTCCTCTATCGGTCCAGCCGTCTGGATAACTCTCGCCGCCTGGGTCTGCCTGTTCATCTCTGGCTGTGCATATGGGTGTGGTCGACGGTGCATCACGTCGCGAGGACCTCGAGATCCGGAGGGAGGAGCGAGAGGGCCAAGGGCGAAGATGGATGCCAACTATGGTACGTTACCCTAGCTCCCATTTGGATCGCTCAGCTGCTGACTGCCCGATCTGAATTCATAACGGCAGCCGAGGAAGCACGGATCGAGGCCATTCGTGCAGAGGAGCAGAGAAAGGCGAGACAGGCCACAGGCGGAGGTGCAGGACTCCCTGGATTCCAACCATACGAGACTCAACCTTTGACCTCGGCTAGACAAGACGAGTATCTGGAGGAAGATGAAGACCCAGCACTCGCACCAGCGTCGGCATACAACGACAATCATCCTAGTCGACATGCTTATCCGAACCGAGGCGGCTCGGAAGCCAGCAGCTTCGTGAGAGGAGGATACGGAGCTGGTGTCGGCGCCGGAGGAGGGAATGGAGTAGGAGCTGGTCTTGGGATGGGTCGACCCGGTGGAAACAGTGATGAAGGCCATGACAGAGCGGCGTACGGAGCTGGTCAGAGACATCCGAGTGATGGATACTATGCCGGTGGTCAAGCTACGCCTGGTGGATACCCTCCGATTCAAGAGGACTCTGGATGTAAGTACTCTACAGGATATCCCTTTTCAGTGACCGCGTTTGCTTTCACTTGACTAACTTGATCGTGTCCCGATCCCCGCTTCGTCAGACTACAACTCCCAACCCTATGCCGACCCGTACAACAGTCAACTATATTCTGATCCATACAGCGATAACTCTCACAATCAACAACAGATCCCATCAGTGTATCCGGCTCAGGCTCCTCTACCCTTCCAACAGCAACCGCCCAATCGTCAGCCCTCTGCCGATCCTTACAATCAACAACCCCGCTCAACCTCTGCCGATCCCTATGCTTCTCGGAATCCTTCTGATTCTCAACACTCTCAGTACCTCTCATCTGTATCTCACTACTCTCAGCCATCGGCTCAACACGGTGGTGGAGGTGGCGATCCTAGGTTGGCTATGCAAGCTGGTTTCATCTCTCCCTCTCAACATCTCCACCCCTCTTCGAACCCACAAGCGGCTCCTTATGGGCTTTCCAGCGCCTCACCTTCTCCATCAGACGCATATGGCGGATATACCGCTCGGACGCCAAGTCCAGGTGTAGTCCCCGTCGTAGCACCAGCGCCACAACGTCTTGTTCACCCGGCGGCACTTACACCAGGAAACGGAGGGAGCGGGTCGAGGGGATTGCCGGTGCCGCCGACGAGTGGATCCCATGAACCACCGGCGTACGAGATGGGCAATGTCGGAGGCTCGTCGGGAGGTGGTGGTGCTGCTCGACCAGAGAAGAGCACATACTATTTGAATGGGCGGTAGATGAAGTGGACAAACTTTATTTGGTCCTTGCTCTCTAGCCGAGGTTCCTTCCATCCTATCTTCTGCCATTATTATGTACGAATTTTTTCAACGCCCCTGGGCTCCTGCTTCATCTCCTCCTTGGACCAGCTGCGTGCTGGCCACGCATGTGAGCGAGGGTTTTCTTTTTCTCTTCTCTACAACCCTGTCGATTTGCTTTTTTATTTTTCTGTCTTGGTTAAAGTTTGTGTCGAGGCTTGTAGACTCATAGTATACGATAAGCACCGTTGGTGGTCGGACGAGGAGATGGTCAAGATCGATGAGGTCATGCAAAAGAGCCCCGGGTCATTAAAGCCGAGTCAAGAGACTTTGTAAAATGCTTCCGTTCCCGCCTCTTCCTCCCTTTCTCCCTCCTGCCTTCTTGATCCCATCTCACATCAACACCCATACACTCAACACACCTAAACACATCTCCCATCATGTCACCCACTCCCAAGGGAGCTTCCACCCCCAAGCCCATCGACAAGCCAACCGAACCTGATCCCTCTGCCTTGATCTCTCAGCTCTCCCTAGACAACCCTTCCCAAGCCATCCCGATCTCCAATTCTGCATCCTCTCCCCCTCTCCCCGAGTTCGCATCCTCCGAGATCCTACGCCAACATCTCGAACAAGTCCAGAAGAAACGAGTCCACGCCCTCGAATTGGCGGAACAAGCAGAATGGATTCCCATCGTTTTCCCGCTCCCTCAAGGGATGGGTCGAAACGTCGACCCAAAGATCCTTGTTGGGAAAGTCCTGGATCTCGCCGCCGGGAACGCTGGACCCATCAGGCAGAAAAGCAGGAGGGAGATTGAGCTGGAGGATGGAGGGAGATGGGAAGTCGTCTTAGAGGGTGAGCGCAACACCCCTCATCGTCGATCCTGCCTCTTCTTCCTCGCTTGTCTGGCCAACTGGACCTGGTCCTGCTCTCAGAGAGATGGCTGAAATGGGCAATGAAGAGATCAGATCGATAGTGACAAGGTCTGACGGGGCGCTGCTATCGTACGCCACCAAACGACGACCCGATCATACTCCCGAGCCTATCCTCCTTCTGCGCGCGCTCTGTTGCGGCATGTTTGCGCCAATCATCCTTTTTCAGGCACCGACATTCCCATCTGCTGAGGCCCACATGGATCGACCCTGAAGCCGGACATCGTCTTCGTGCAAACGCTGACTGTGTGCCCTCCCTTCATCGTACCCATCCTCTATCAAGGCTTCCACCACCTCACCGACGAAGAGGACGAGGACGACGAGTTGACATGCTCCTCTCGAACCACGCTCAAGCACTCCTCTCGCTGGGCGTCCCTCTTCGACCCAGAGTCACCCTACGCTCCCGAGTCACCCATCGTCATCGAGGACTGCGCCTATGCTGTTCCAGTTTCTCTCCTCTCCCCCGAGTCAAGGGATCAACTTCTTAAAGTCTACCCATCCTCCTCCGACAAAATCGCTCCCGATGTCGACAACACTCAGGATGAATCCGCAAACAACGACAACAAACGATCAAAGCAAGTCGATCAAGAGCTCGAGGCAATTGCCAAGAAGGGCGCCATCGGTTTCGGAATCAGATGGTCCCACCCGGGTAGAGTCGGCCCGGAAGAGAGCATCTGGGGTTGGATTTGGGGAGAAGACCAGTCGGGTCTCGACAACGGTGGGTACGACGATGAGGAGGAAGAAGAAGAGGAAGGGCTGGACGACGGAATTGTGTACAAGGGTGTCCACTTGATGAAGGCTCAAGACGATGACGGGTCGAGGTTCGACAAGTCTTTGGGTGACGGCGACGATGATGATGACGAGAAGAGGAGAAAGGAGGACGAGGGTGCCGCCAATGACGGTGCAGACGTCGGTGACCTTTAGAACAAAGGTCGGGTTCGCACTCATATTGTATCATTCGCCTCTGTCTTATCTCACATCACAAGATCCGCACACCCCACTCGGTCTCTCATCTCCAGTCAATCGATGACGATGCGCCCTTTCTTCGATTTCTCTTCCCCATCTGCTCTGATCGTCTTTCCCTTCTTTTCATTCCTCCTGCGCTTCTCCGCGCTTTTTCTCCTTTCTCTTATTCTCTTTTGTGTCTTTCTTCTTCTCCTTCCGCTCCTCTCGTTCCCTTGTATGTACATCCTATCGCAATGACCTCTTTCTTCCTTCTTGCCTCCTCGAACGAGGAGATTTGGAAGGTCGCAAATCGGTCAGCGTGAGAATGGTGTAACTTTGCCAAACAAGGTCCCCCCCCCCTTCCTCTCCCTTTCGTATTTCTTCAATTCTGATCGCAGTCCTTCTTGTTCTTCTCCTTACAACCCTCACACTCGTGTTATCTAAGATGCCACGACTCTAGAACATACCCATCATGTCTGCACAATTCTCGACCTCGTAGTCAAAAGCCTGATCTTGTTCTTTCCATACTCAGTCTAGGAAGTCCTCGTCTCCCTCACTGCTCTCTCCGCCCTCACTTGGGCGCTCCAGGTCACTAAACCAACCGTCAAAACCTCGTCAAGATTGTCGTCCGTCCGTTAATCAATCACTTCATTCGTGAGTAGGAGATCGCATCGTAGGTCACAAGAGGCCACGTCATCAACGCCTTCATCTCTATCTCTCTCTGTCTTTCTCCACTGGCCTCCCTCTTCTGGGAAGGTTTCTCATGAGATCTCATTTATCCTCGTGTGATTATGGTTGTTCTCATTTATCCTCGTGTGATTATGGTTGTTCTCATTTATCCTCGTGTGATTATGGTTGTATCGCTGCTTGGCCTCATTCTATGGCCCTTTCTGCTTCTCGATGTTACTCTTGTTCCCCTTAGTTGTTTATCTTTGATCTCTGATATCGCGCCTAAATAACAATGCAATATGCTTCCTATGCCGATTCCAACTCAACACAAGAAGAGCAAGAGCAAAGGAAGAAGGAGAATCAAGCATCTAGTAACATGCAAACAATCAACAACTTCCACCCATCCTCATCTCCTCAAAACTTATACAGCTAACGAGAGAAGGAGGGAGGACCTTGACCTCAGCTAATCGATCAAGTACCCGACGACGTCGCCCTTAGTCCTCGTCGTAGCGTTGACAGCAGCATCTCTTCTTGCTTTGGCCTCTTTTGCGAGTGCCTTGAGGGTGGCAAATTCGGTTTTACCTGTCGCTTTGCAGAGCAGCGAGAAACGAGATGTTGGATCCTGCAAGAGAGTGTGAGGTTCTAAGGCAAAGAAAATATGAAGAAGGAAGAACGATAAGAAGTGGGGAGAGATGAGGTGAGGAAGAGAGAACGTGAGTGAGCATGTTTTCTTCCCATTCTTTCCATGCCCTTGATACTGTCGATAGATAGAAGGAGAAGAAGGGGTTTAGGCGAGAAAACGAACCGTCGTATTCTCGAAGGTTACCGGCGTCCATGACGAGAACTTTGTCAAAGTCGATGACCGTCCTGCATGACGAAGAAGACAAAAGAAAAGGAGGAGAGAGGAAGATTGGAGGGATCGACCGAGTTCAGTCTCACAGAATCGAACATGGGCGAAAGGAATGATAGGGAACAAAAAGGAGAGGAAGAAAATAAAACAGGAAGGAACGTAAAACGAACCGGAGTCTATGGGCGATAGTGAGGATGGTCGATGAGGAGAATTCTTCTCTGATTGTCTGATTGATCAGAGTGTCGGTTTCGTAATCGATGGAAGCAGTCGCTTCGTCCATGACGAGAATCTTGTTACGTCGAAGAACTAGGTGAGGAGAAATAGATTCAAATGGAAGAGGGGAACGGGTCCAGTCAGAGTCAAATTTTGATGAGGAGACGTTCGAGTCTGATCCAAAGAGATTGCAGGTACGTACTAGCTCGAGCCATGCCTTGAGTTCAGAAAAATTACTTCATGACGGTAAGCAATCGTCGGAGTTGATTGATGCAGTAAGGCGAGCTACTTACACAAGAGTTGCTTCTCCCCAGAAGAGAAATTGTCGCCATTCTCGCTGACAAGATTTTCCAGTGAACGGAACATGTTGACGTTGATCTAGCAAGAGAGCGAACGAAGTGCGTCGATAGGGTTCAGCGAAAGTGGTCTGATCCCGGCATCGGTCCTGTCACTCACCTCGTTACCCTCTGCATCGACCGTCGCGGCAGGTCCGGTACCATCAGCTGGCAAAAGATGAACCCTGCGAAGGGCTTCGTAGATTTCAGCATCTTCGTACTGGCCGAACACGTCTAGAGTCGACCGAAGCGTTCCCGAGAGAATCGTAGGATCTTGAGGGATGATGGTGATTTTCTGACGAAGATCGGTAAGTCCGATTTTGGAGATGTCTAGCAAAAAGAAAAGGAAGAGAAGAAAAACCCATGAGCACAAAGTAGCGATGAATGAGACACAGAGAGATGATGGTAGATCCGATGCTGACCTTGACCGTCGATGAGAATTCGGCCGCTAGTAGCTTCGACGAAACGGAAGAAACTTAGGGCGAGGGTCGATTTCTGTTAAGTATGATTTGGATATAAACAATGGTCTTGGCGATATTTAGCAGATACTCGAACGAGATTGAGAACGTCAGCACGGAAGGAATACATACACCACACCCAGCTGCAATATAAGAGCAATCACGACCCAAGCTGCGTCAGCGGGCGCCACGCTGCACAGAAAATCGATGAACAAAGACATAGACAGATGGTTACTCACTGGGCCCAACAATTCCAACCTTTGAGCATGGCTCCACCTCGAATGAGACCTCGTGAAGAACATTAGGAAGGTCCGGCGCATAACGGATAACGAGCTTGTCGACCTCGATCTTGCCTTCGCTGGGCCAAGTAGAGGCCGGTCGAGGTTCGACGAACTCGGGTCCTTCAGGCTCCTAGATACGAAAGTTTTGTCAGTGGCTGGCTCGGGTGCAACACCTTCAATCGTGTTAGATCAAACGAGATTGAGGGGTCTGAACGAACGAGATCCTGGTATTCTTTGATCCGCTCGACGGCAACGAGAGATTGCTCCAACGCAACAAATCGTCGAACGATGAAGAGCCTAGCGACAACATTACTCCATGGTTAGCGATCAATGGAATCATACAGTAGAAACCAGAGGAACCGACGCACATATCTCCAGCAACTGTGTTGGCAAACGCCAGTGCGAATCCAGCAGTAGCCGCAGAGACGGTTGGTGTCATCAGGACGGCCACTCCAGTGGCACCCAGTAGCTGTTCAGAAGTTGGAAGCAAGCGGATTTAGTCTTTCAATGGACGAGAGAAAGGGGACACCGTGACGATTCGCACTTACAGCGGACGAGAGAAGGTTGAACCTTGCCGAGAGCCAACGATTGAGAGACCAGAGCCAAACGAAAGCAACGAGGTTGGAATCGACGCATCGCATCATCTGTCGAAGAGTGTTGGCCGAAGCACCAAAGCTTCGGATGACGGAAACACCAGCGATGGTCTCTGCGTAGAGCGAGTAGAGGGGCGATCGGGTGACGGAATCGAGTCGACGCATATCTCGCGATGCTTGAGAGTAAACGTTTCCAACGGCATAGTAAAGAGCTGGAAAGTAGTGGTCAGAAACGGCCTTGCAACGAAGAAAGGCGATCAAACTTACAGCCAAGAATGGCCAAAGCTAAGCCGAAGGGCCAACCACCAACCGAGATGATGGATCCGAACGTGGCCACCACTGAAGGTACCAGAGCGCTGGATTAGAACAAAGCTCTCACGCAAACGATACACAGGTCCCGCTCTGCAATCGAACTTACAATTCAAACTATAGATGATTGTCTTTCCAAGATTATCTGCAAGACTTGAATCTATTCCTTCCATGTCTTTACCGAATCGATTGAGTAGTCTTCCTCTTGAGGTAGTGTCGTGGAATCGAACGGATGCGAACAGGACCCTCTCGAGCATGGCTAGTGAAGATTGCACGGGGGAAAGTTTAGAGAGCAAGCATCAATACAACATTACTATACCAAGGACGGCAGGAGCAGCGATACAGACAACCACATAACACTCACTCCTGTGAATCCTTTCTGAAGCAGAAAGACTCCCGTAATAGAGTACAGCATATCGGAAGGCGGAGAATACGACACCCAATAATGTGATGACGGTATAGATTCCGACGTAATACAAGGCGGTATGATTCGTTGGGCCATCGTAGCTAGACGACCAAATTCGGAGCCAGCCGTTTTCAAAGATCGGGGTCAAGGCAGCGAGGACGAAGGTAAGGGAAAAGATAGTCCAGAATAGCATACCACCGTTGGCCCTGAAACTGAATATGTGGGCGGATCGACTGGTTCAGCAGGTGAGATCCCCGCAGATTGGACAGTAGCGGAACTCACTAAGCCATCCAGATGTCACCCGAGATCCTACCGACAGCACGCTTCTCATCTTCGATGAGCTTCCTCGGTGCCTTCTTCTTCTCCCCTTGTCCATCGGGTCCATCCGCGACATCATCTTCACTGGAGTCCGTTAGTTTGCCCTTTGCAGCTTCGGCATTGACAACAGATGATGACGATGAAGCAGTTCCGTCGGGAGTCTCGCTGCCTGTAGCCTTCTCTGATGCATCTTCCACAGTGGTGATAATATCCTTGGGGTTTTTGGAATCATCGGGGTTAGATTGAGATTGGGTCTTGGTGTCTGGGTCGTCGTTGTTGAGGTCCTTTGAGATGCCAGATGCCAGGAACCCATCTCGATCGCCAGCAAATTCGACAGTCCCATTGGCCTGGAGAATACCAAACGTGTAGGTAGGGATGATCAGCGAACAGGACTGGACGAAGTATGACTCGAGACAAGACATGTACTGACGAGAGCGACGATGTAGTCTGCACCGGGAGCTGTCAAAGCGACATGATGAGAGACGAGGATAATTGTTCGACGCTGTAACAGGAAGGTGCAAAGCCATCAGACTCAGTAAGCGTCCTTCTCCCGAGGATCTAAAAGATCAAGACAAGACGATGGAAGACGGAACCAACCTGAGCAAGGGGGCCCTTAAGGCAATGGTGGAACAGATGATGAGCCGTATGCGCATCGACGGCCGACAGGACATCATCGAGTAGAATTAGAGTAGCCCGAGAGTAGATTGCTCGCGCGAGCGAGATTCGCGCTTGTTGTCCTCCACTCAAGCCCAATCCCCGTTCTCCAATCTCGCTGAGAGAAGGGCATACCCATGACAGAGATACAGATTCAGCACGATTGTCGTCCCTACGTCAAATGCAATCATGAAGAGTCACAACTCACGTCTCATCTCCGTCCTCTAGAATCTCGAGATCGGTGTTCAAACTACAGGCAGTGAGAGTTTCTTTGTACCGTTTGTGGTTGTAGGGAAGACCGAAAAGGATGTTTTCCTTGATGCTTGCGTTCTGAAGCCACGTCGCTTGAGGGACATACGCGGTCAGCGAAGGAAGAAGCCATTCGTCGTCGGTTGGATGAGAGGACAGGTTCGACATGGCATCGGGTGCTGAACGAGGGCAGATGAGCTGTTTTGACACGCAGGAGATAACCGGAATCGAGTCAGTAGGCTACGGTAGAGGTCCGATGATCGTGGATGTGATCTCACTTGACCGGTAAGTAAGTCAGCCTCGCCAAGCATCGCCAGAAGCAACAGCGTTTTCCCCGATCCTGCGTGCGACACGGCATAGAAGAACCGATCAGCGAGCAACAACATAGGAATGTCGAAGGAAGCCGATCACGTACCCAGTCGACCGCAGATCAAAGACAATCCGCCCTCTGGAAACGCGAGCGTAAGATCCTGGAGGACAAACGAGCTCTTCGGCGTTGTGACAGCGGAATTTGCCATGCTTGGTGCAGGAGTGATAGTTCCATCGGAAGAGGCCTTATCTCTAGGCCAAGTGAAAGTAGCCGAGTTGAAGAAGATTCTCTGATCGCTGGACTCCGTGACGGGCTCAACCTCGGCGGTCGAGAGGTACTGAAATCAACGAATAATGGATGATCGGTGTCAATAGCTAGCGAGCTGAGAGACAAAGATGAAGGAAGAAATCTCACACCTTTTCGATCCGGCGAAGCGAGACGAAGCCTTGAAGAACCGATATGAACGTTTCCGGCAAAGCGTTGAGAGCGTATCTATCCAAGGAAACGCCAACAACGTCAGTTCGCGCGTGCGCTGAGCCCAAGTGTGATTACTAAAACGTACCTGAGTTCTCCGAATACAGCGACTGCGGTGAAAGCGAGAGACGGATTGAGTGGAAGGCCTCGCCAGTAGACGTAATGGAGGAAGGCGACGAGAGTAACTATGAGTGGAAGGGTGAAGAGCATAGCCTAGTGTCAGAAGCAAACCATGCACGGAAAAGGACTAGAGCATTAGATCATGAGATGGAACATAGATTGAGATCGTACCAAAGACGGGCGAGGCGGACCAGATCAGATCGAAGACGATCTCGATCATATAGTTTCGTTTTTGCCTGAGAAGTAAGACGTGACGAGAGTGAGCCAGTCCAGTGACACGTGAGTCATGAGGGGGAAGGCAGGCCCAGTAGGGAACGAAACGATCGTCATTGACAACTCACCAGCCCAGCTCCTTCTTTCGAATCACATTAATCCTTCCCTCGAATTTCCTCTCCCACGCAAAGAACTTGAGCATGCGCATTCCTTGGAGTACTTCGTTCATGAGTGCTGTTCGTTCATCCCTTGCTTTCATCAAACCATCTTGGGCAGCAACGACCCATCGAGAGGCAAAGTGATTGATGGGGATGAAGATGAGGGCGGTGAGAAGACCAAGTAGAGATGAAACGCCCATCAGTCGGTAGCTGAAGGGAAAGATCAACAGGTATCATCAGGAGAAAGCCTTGTCAGATGAATCGTCTCGGTTCGATGGCTGTCAAAAGAAAGACCCGAGTGAAGACAGAGACGTACAGGAAGATGGAACCAACGATGATCTCGATGGGCGAATCCAGCAAGGCAAACGAGTGAAATGAGAAGTCTGCGACTCGATCGACATCGACGGCTACAGGTGCGAGATCCAATGAGATCGGGTCAGTTTTGTGACCTGGCTGGACGCATCTGTTGACTGTCTATCATCACGACTCACTCATGAGCGTCATGACCTGCGACTTTGACGAGACATCTTCTTCGTCCTCCTCCTCATCCTGCTGCTTGTCGCCCTTACTGACCCTCTCGCCAGCAGCAAGAGACGTCTTGCCAGGTGCACCACCAGCAACGTCCTTTCGGACTAACGTTTTGGCAAAGAGCATGGTGTTTAGCTGGATCTTGATTCGCGACTGGAGAAGAGTGGTCGAGATTGACCACAGAACGCCCTATTGGCATTCTTGATGCATTAGCCGTGAGGTCGCGGGTCTGGGTGATAGAATAGGACACGAACGGTGATGATGTAGTTGGAGGCAGCAACGAGGAAGAGGGCTAGGCAATAGATCCAGCCATTTAGTGGGTGCTTCCTCTCTGGATCCATCTCGAGATACTCGACAAGTTTTTTGAGAAAGTAAGCGGGGGCGTAGTATACTATCGGGGGTAGTTGCGCGTGGAAGGGCAATGTCAGCGATCGCCGAGTAACGTATCCTGCAGACACAGACAGGAAGATATAAGATCCTCACAGACGGCAGTGATGACGGCCAAGATGGACTGGATCGTGAACATGAAGGCGTTGGCTCTGACGACCTTTCGAAGAACTGTCCAGACATTGCCTCTGATAAGAGAGAGTCTCTTCTGAGTATCGCCGTAGATTTCTCGCATCTTCGTGAAGAGTGGGAGAGCTCTCATATGTGCTGGTAGAACCTGTGATATATTTCGAGGATGAGCATGACTGTAAAGCAAAGTTGAGGGAGCAAGAAACGTCGAAATCGACGTTGAAGAACGCGACGTACAGGAAGGTCATGAACCTCAAGTGTATCCTGCGAGTTCCCAAGCTTGACGACCACTCCAGCGTAAGAAAAAAGAAGTTGATCGACGATGCAACCACTGAGCTCGCCCGAGACATTGACGCGTTGGGCAAAGTGGTCTCCACCTTGACGTTTCTCTTGTTCGATTGCGTCGGCAGCGATTTTTGATGTATAAAGGTGTTGGGGTGGGAAGTAGAGAGAGGGACCTCGAGGGATGGTGATAGCTATGGTCGTAGCGATCTACGTACACAAGGGACGAAACAGACCAGAGCAGTTTCGAATTCCATCATCAGCTGTGAAACTTTCAGTGAAACTTTGCGGGATTTCCACTTCTCCCCTTAGTCAGATTCACACGCACAGATAGGATAACGAGCTCAACCAAGGGCAGCCAAGTCATCAAAACTCCCAACCTTCCCTCTCTCCTCTCTACTCCGTCCTCACCCGCTCCAGGCAACAGGATTTCCATTCCTCTGACCAACAAGGCTGTTCCCAGAAGACTCGCAATGTGAAGGGTATACCTCCAATGGCGAGGGACATCTTCATCGATCAGAAGGTATTTCGAGGCAAGAGCGGCGGTGAACGTGTAGAGAACGAGTAAGGCGACTTTGTCGACGAGGATCCCGATGGTGAACGAACTTGGCCTCTCGGGTAGATTCGGGTAAGGACCCACGAGGGAGATGAGGGAGCCAAAGGTTATGACGACGAGGAGAGCGGTGGAAAGGAAGAGAGGGACCCTCTGGTAGTACTTGACGAAGTGCCAAAACTGATTGGAATCGACAGGGTCTCCATCCTCCCAAACGACAGGGTCAGTAAGATTGAACGGATCTCTCTCCTTGACTAGCTCTTGGTCTTGGTCTTGAGTAGTGTCGTCTGTGAAGGTCGGAAGGGAGAGAGGAGGTTGTGTTGTAGTGCGGTGTAGGAAGAAGAAGGCTGAAGAGGAAGAGACGAGGGCGAATGTGAGGATGGCAGGAGGGAGGACTTGTAGGAAGATGAGGGGAAGGTTTGCCATATGAGGTGTGTCGACGTGTGGTATAAGCGAGAGTGGTCGAGAGGACTCGCAGGATGAATCGACGATGACTCTGTCGTCTCAGATTTCGATTCTTGAGAAAGCTGCGGACGTCACCCAACTTTTTCTTTTCATCCGGTCTCCACTCGGCCATCTAATCGCTGACCATGCGGCCAATCAATTTCACTTGATTGGCTCTGTCACCGAGTCACAGAATATAAAGTCAGGTGTTGTCGCGGTCCCATCTTCAGCTATCCCCCAGCCCGGGTCAAATCTCGTCCGGAGTCCTCATGTCCTCTCCACGACCGCGTCTACCTCCTTGCTCCCAGAACATAACATGCATTCCAACAAGCACATCATAGATCTCGACATCGGCACAGACGATGCTCTTGCCCTCCTCCTAGCCCTCTCCTCGCCTCACCTCAAAATCTCCGCCATCACGACCGTCTTTGGAAACACAGAAGTCGTCAACGTAGCGGCCAACCTTTCCAAGTTGTTTTATCACCTCGAGCGTCACGTCGAGGCTAACGGCGATGGCGTCCGAGGTCTTGATGCTTGGCCGGGACTCAAGGGGGCGTGGGGAATTGAGGACACCAAGATTCGAGTCGGCCAAGGCTCCAGGGAACCCTTTGGTGGGGGTGAAAAGGAGACTGCAAAGTACTTGTAAGTGCTGCCCTGTGCTGTTCAGTTTGCCACGGAAGCAGCTCTCTGACCAATCTGTGCGACCCAGCCACGGACTGGATGGTTTATCAGGCATTAGTATATCTCACCCTCACCTGAATCCACCTTCAGACTACACATCTCCAGCCCTCGCTCCAGATTCTCTCTCTGGATCCGATCTCATTCTCGACATCCTCAAGAAGGAAGAGGCTCGAACGGTCACCGTCATCGCTCTCGGTCCCCGTCAGTCGTTTTCCGATCTTTCATCCTGGCTGACGACTCATCTTACAGACTATCTGTTTCTGGCGCATATTGGCTAAAGTCACCAATCTGGCTCTGGCCATTGAAAAGGATCCTGAGACCTTTGGTCGTGTCAAACGAGTTGTGTGGATGGTGCATTTCCTCTTCACCCGACTCCGCCGCTCAAGCTCGATCATCCAATCTTCTCAACCCTGACACCTTCCTTATTTTTCATCTTCACCACAGGGAGGGGCGCTCGACGTCCCAGGAAATACCTCTCCAGTTGCCGAGTTCAACGCCTATGCGGATCCGTCAGCAGCCTCGCTGGTGTTTTCCTCTTCCGTCTCTCCATCGCAACACACCTTCCCAATCACCATCTGTCCACTTGATATCACCACTCCCCATATCGTTCCTTTCTCAACTCTCATCTCTTCAACAGACGCTAGTCCGCTCCGGACGTTCACCAACGCTTTCCTTGAAGGCACCGAAAGAGTTTACGCTTCGCTTTCTCAAGGCAAAGGAGAGAGGAAGGATCTGGCTATGGAACAACATGATCCTTCGACGATCTGGTATGCTATCGAACAGGCGAGAGCGGACAGGGAAAACGAAGGCAAGTTGGGTCAAGGTTGGGAATTGAAGAAGAGAGTTTGGGAGGTAGAGACCCAGGGTTCTATCACGAAAGGGATGTTCGTCGTTGATAGGTGAGCAGATCTTACTCTTTTTTGTCTATCGAGAGTGACGCTCGCTCGATGCATCCGATGAAACTGACGCTATCGACGCACTCATTTGCTCCATCTCCCCATCATCGAAATTCTACCTCGATAAACATCCTTTCTCTTTCCCTCTTCTTCTGTGCTTTATTTCAGACGATACAAAGGAGAAAAGGCCGGCGAGAATCGAGCCAAAGACGGCATCCGAACCACCAACGGTACCTCTCCTTCCACCGCTGCCACTCCCACAATCTCTGCGGAGGAGGATCAGGGAATCAACGTCTTGACGCGAACTCCAGGAACTGAGGCATACGCGAGGGAGTTTATGAAGGCTGTGTTTGGCGAGTAGGGACGATCAAAGTTCCGAGCCCTGGATGGCCGTCACAAAGCAGAGTGAGTGAACAATCTGGAGTTACGCGAGCGAGAGACAGTACCGTTAGCTGTGACAACGACATCTCGAACTCATCCTGACCTATTTTGCTCTCTCGATTTCGATTCAGAGCATCATCATCGAAGTCGGGTAGCTAACGAGATAGAATGATGATCTCATCGGGTTTTGTTCTGCGTTCTGCTTTCTTTTGACTCAAAATGGGATGCCCAACACCCTGATCAAGTGCCATATCGCAACTATCTTTGTCGGTTGAGCGAAGTCTGACGCTGACTGGCTAGTTCAACCTTGCATTCGATTTATCGAGCATCAATTAAGCTACGGTCCACTCCCCACTTTTCCTGCCTCTTCTCTCGCCTGGCTTCCTTCTTTCGTCCTTTAAGTGATACAGCTTATCCCGCTCATCTCTAACCGTTCCCGTATTCAATTCGATCCCTTCCACCTGAATGACTTCCTTCTCCCATCCTCTTCGCTCATTCAACTCACTCTCATCCTTCTGCTGCTTTCCCGTTTGTTCACCAAGCTTTCCTTCGTCGTAACCATCGTCACTATCGGAGGCGCTGGTGAGTCTTCGAGGTTCCCATAAGGATCTCCAAGCTAAAGGTCGGACGAGCATATTCGTGCCCATGAACGTGCCGGGTCGAGTCGTGTGTGATGGCGGTTGACGAGGTGAGGCAATCTAGTGGTTGTTGGAAACGCGTCAGAAAGAGTGATTCAGTCACGGGAGAGAGGAGAACCGGGTACAAATTGGATAGAGTCTACGATCTTCTATCGTGATGCGAAGCGGAAAATATTCAACTGACCATGATCTTTAGTTCAGTCTCTCCCCTAGCGCCTTTTCTCTCTCCTTCCTCACCTCCAACAATCACTCTTCCTTCCCTCCATGCTCCTCCGTCGTTCCACCCAAGTGGTGGTCTCGCTTTACCATCAACGATTCTTTCGCCTTCCTTCCTGTCGACCCAAACATATGCTAAACCAGAATGAACTATTTCCCCTCGAACTCGATGGAGGTATGCCGCTATCGGTGGAACGGAGACTTGGCTCGCCAAAGCAGCATAAAGCTCTCCAAGGCTCATTTGGGGTGGTATGTTGACTACGGCGAGTCGAATGAGAGAGGAGAGAGAAGGTGAAGAGTCATCGATTGATGAGCCGGGTATCGATGCAGCGGATGACAAGGAGAAATCATTGAGGGCTAGGGATGCAATGGATGTGAATGTCCGGGCGATCGATCGAGGAGGACATATTGCGATGGTGCTATCGAACTAGTTTCAACGAGATGTTGAGATGTCAGAACGCACGCAGATTGAGACCAAAGATGTCGAGATACGTCGCGTACCTTTGGATCCTGAGAAGCTAGAACATTGACTGCATCCTCAACCGCCTTGAGAGTAGAACTTGAATGGAGAGGTACGGTAGCGGTCTTTCTCCAATCGTTGGACATAATCTCAATTCTCGTTGGTCGTAGGCCAGCGTTTGTCAAGGAAGCCTCGAGCGATCTTGCAGTAGTCGAGAGCGGAAGAGAGGAGATCTGGATGATCCCAGTTCGTAATCAGCTCACGAAGTATATACATCTCTCTCGGAAAGAAAATAAAATCGCAAGGCACATACGAGTAACGTCAAGCACTTCTTCTCAGCTTCACTCGGCAGTTCCCAAAGATCAACGTCTTCTCCCTCGCTTGATTCCCACGTTCTAAACGATTCCAGCTCATCAGCCACGTAATCTGCTCGTCTTCCCAAATTGATGCCTTGATGATCTGGATTCAAGAAGGAGCCAAGGACGAAGCCTGAACTATTCGCCCTCGCTCTGGTGGCGTTTGGATGTCTCGCTCCCTCCAACTCTTCATCGTGAGGGGAGACGTACAGTGGATGATCGGATGGAAGAGCGTTTAAAGGAAGAAGAGGTAAAGGTGGGGGTTGGCCATAACTCGCTGGCATTGGGAATGCCCACGAGCGCTGACCGGTTGGAGGGGGTGGTAATTTGGGAGGTGGGGGTACGGTGAATGTCGGAAAAAAATCGTCGACATCATCAAGTTCTAGGAACGGAAGGTTCGGATGTGGTGGTGGGTAGATTGGCATGTACGATGGAGAGTGATGGGAGTGTTGAGGCGGCTGTAATGTGTGCGATGTTGAGGCCATGAGGGGCGCCGTAGAATGCTGCCAAGCTTCTTCCCTCCCTCTGCTGTTGGGATGTGCATTTGAGGAGGTCGGCGGCAGCGGTGGTGGCGGAGGCGATGGTGGCGATGCTAAGGACGGCGATGCTGAATTTCGACGCGCTTTCGCGGTGACTGAGGCTGAAAATTGACGCAATTGATTGGAAGTCGTTGGAACCATTGTCCTTCTTGAGTTTGTAGATTGCTCGTTTATGAAACAGGTGGGACTGATCAAGCAGGAAGGTCGGGATGAACTAGGCTGGATCCTGTGTGCTATGAATCGGGTCCCGTACGATGCTTGACTAGAAGGTGATGCGTGGTACAAGATGGAAGGAAAGGTGATGATAGGAGTGGAACGAGCACATATCTGACGGCCTTGGAGGGGCATGCTGAAGAGAGGCAGATTGAGTAGAGAGAGGAAACCAGAGTTGGAGCTTGGGAGAACTTCACAGCGGGTGGAACCCTCGGACCGGAGAGCGAGATGGCGTTTCACACGATGAAAGAGAAGCTGGAAAGTGAAGAAGCTGCAAAGGCGATGAGCCTGGATCGGAGATGTGGCCACGTTGCTCCTGCTACCAAGGGAATCTGTGATGAGAGAGGCGAAAAAGTCTAGCAAGATGTCAGGAAGGGGATTCAAGGACTGGACGGGGGTTTTGAACAGAGGTGGTCGTATACTGGGCGTCTTGGAAGAAAGTCGATCCCATATGGATCTGAAGCACACCATCGGGCAGTCGACTCACTCTTGATTGGAACGCAGCTCAAGGGAGTAACGAAGAAGAAGGATGGGAGAGAGATGAATCGACCGACGGAGGACTCCGGTGAGAGAAAGGGAGGAGAGATTAGTTACCAGAGTTCTCGTTTTCTGCCGACCCCTCACTCCCGAGCTCAAGCGAAAGGTTCAGTGCGAACACAGTTGAAAGTGCTCTCAGCTAGCCACCCTATGATTCCAAGAGGTTGAACCATATAGCGGACCATTTGTGAGAAATTTACTCTAGCCGTCGAGCTATCAATCGCTGGCATTTATAGCATATTTGTTCGGCATGGAAGAGGCCAGCTTTCACCTACATCTGAGCGTAGAGCCCGATGGCGGAGAATCTAATGGCGTAAAAAGAAGCCTGAAACTGCGAGTTACGTGCGCATCATCCAAATAATGTCGCCAAATCCAAACGCTTTCCCCTCACCGGACACCACCATCCGTTTCCTTCTCTGAATCGCACGTATCGATGCCAAAGTCCATGAAGCAGAAGCAGGCTAAGGTCGCAGACTTTTCTGTACGTGTTATCCAGTTGAACTTTCTCACTCCGCGTAATTTACTATAGAGAAGTCTTGCTGACTTCACCTCCTGCCTCCCCTTGCGCTTCCTGACACGCTCTGTCGACTTACAGAAAGCCAAACTGAAGCTGGGGAAGGGAAAGCAACAAGCTCAGAATGCAACTGATACCTCGTACAAGGTTGGATCTCCTTGCACAGTGATTTCCCCCTGGAGAAAGAGCTGACGCCTGCTTTCTCTTTCCTCCTCTTCCTCCCTTTTGTTCACCCTACGTGCTTTCAACGCTCAAAGGCTCGATGTTCGTATTAACTTCGATATTATTCTCACAAGAGAGATCTATATGAGCTAACGTTCATTCGTCTACACCTCTCCCTGCTCAGCTATCGTCCTCCCAACTCAATCAATAGCTGTTGACAAGCCTGCAACCGAACCGGTGACGAAGAGAAATCTCACATTTGATGACCTTCTCGTTCAAGCTAAGCATTACAACGCTGGCATCAGGAAGGGTCAGCATCGACCGCACTTGCCACCTCATCCCAAAAATGACACAAATCACACACACTGACAGGGTTGATATCTTGGTTCCTTCTGTCTTGGTTCTTCCATCATCACAACACAGATGCATTGATCGGACTCAAAGAACTCTTCCTCACCTACCCACAATTGATCGAAACTCACCTTCCCAACCTCCTTGCGGTTCTACTCAAGCTGTTGCCCGATCCATCCCCCCCCGTTCGATCCTCTCTTCTCGCTCTTCTCTCATCAGTCCTTCCGCTGGTTCCTCAAACGCTCCTCGCACCTCATCTCCCCCTTCTTCTCCTCCATACAAGTTCAGCTCTAGCGAACATCTTTCCGGAGATCAGGATCGACGCTGTCAAGGTGCTAGGTGTCGTCATGAGTGTTTGTAAGGCCGATGATCTCATTGGTGGAGAGGCTGGTGGGAGGATGAGAGAGGGATTGATGGGCGTACTAGGCTTAGGAGGTGGCTGGGTCGAGGGATCTCAGGCGGGTGGCTCGACAAGTAGTAGCGGAACGACGACTTTGGGACCCGCTGTGAGTATTATCTACGACAGCCTGGCTACGTCTCTGAACAGACTAGACATTTCAAACTGATGCGTGTGTTGTCTTCCTTCAGTCGAAGCTCATAGTTCTTCAAACCCTCACGTCCTTCCTGAATCTTACCCTCAATTCGTCAACCAGTCCTTCAGCCTCGGCCTCAGCCTCGTCCCAAACCTCCTTCTTTGCCCCCTCGTTCTCGACTTCATCAGCATTTTCCGAGTTTTCTTCGATCCTTTCCAAGGGAAAGATGTCCACCATCCCATCGTTGACGTCTTCCTCTGTTCCTCTGGATGAATGGGCTCTCAACGGTGGTGGGGGTGCATGGGACCTTGGTGACTTTGGTGGGAACGTTGGACTTGGCTTGGACAACTTAGCGGAAGCTGATGCAGCTACGAACGTCGTCGATGCCACTACAAGCTCGAGCCTGGAAGCTACCAAGCTGTACCTTCAACTCCATCCCCTCCTCGTCTCGACATTCCTCGATTCAGCACCCACAGCGTTTTCGCCCTCGTCTTCCGGTTTTGTAGACGTCAACATGGAGCTCGTAGCGATCGTCGGAGATCTCGCCGGTACCCTGGGACGAACTGTCTTGTGTGATGCTGAGGGCGTCGTAAGTTGACTAAATCCCGTAAGGTTTCGGTCGTGACATGCTTAATCTTTGGCTTATATGTTCGATATTCCCTCGATCAGCCCAAGGATCTTCTCAAATCTCTCAAAACGGCCCTCCGCTCTCTACTCTCTCACATGTCCATCTACTTTCCTTTTACCGCTCCTTCACCTCCTACCTCATCCTCTCGAAAAGCCGGTGCTATCAACCCTGAGACCCTTCTCCTTGCACTCTCACTCCAATTTTCTTCGCTCGTCTCCCTTCTCTCTCTGACCAACGCGTGCCTGCCTCCACCAACGAAGAGTGCGAAGCAGAATCCAGTCGAGAGGAAGAGGGCTTTGGAAGAGTGTTACGCAAAGATGCGCAAGGGAATGAATTCGGGAGAGAAAGTCTTGGTCGGAAAGGTTGGAGAATGGGTTGCTGGTCTATTGAAAGGACAGGTAAGCGATCGGATCATCCTGAATCGGATTGGAAGAGGGGGGGACGCGTATGAAACTGACCAGGCTTCCATAAATCCCTTCAATCTCCCCTGTGATTCAACAGAACTTCACTTCATCCTCGCCACTTGGTCTCCCCCTGCCTGCTCAGACTTATCTCTCACTCCTCCCCACGATCTGGTCACTGCTCAATCAACCTCCACCTGGTCCGCCTCCCAAATCTTCCACGTCTATGGATACAGCCGATGTGCCAGAGATATCGATTCCTCATCTCGTGCTTGAGGCTGTACTTGACCACGTCCATCGACTTGCTTCCTCAAACGAAAGCAAGCGGATTGGCGTCGAATTCATCGCTCGACTCTGCTTGTTGGAACAACTCACCCTCTACACTGGTCCTTTTAGGCTGAGATCTCCCAGTCCTCTGGCGAGTTTGAAACCCAAGGTGGAGAGGTTCTATGAGAGTTTACCAAAGATGCTTTGGGAGCTGGGTTCAAAAGATCTGGCTGCGAGTGAGGTTAGTCGGAGGTTTCATCGTCGCCTCCTCTGATCTATTGATCTGTATCCGTAGAGAATCTCACTTAAACAACCCGAACACCTTCTTAGATGATTCTCTCGATCATGCACAACCTCGTCCTTACTTCCCAACCCGCCGCCGTCCCACCTTCCGGACCAACTCGAGTCGGCCAACCCAAACAGTCTACCCCAAACCTTTTCCGTGCATTTATCCTTCCTTCCCTCGCACCCTACTTCCATCTCGACCATCCGACTCGGGGTCCCACTCCTGGCCCTTGGACCAAGATTCCTGGTCAGAGCTCGATAGGAAGCCGGGTCCGTCGATTGGCGCTCGTTGTCGCTTCTTTGGGGAGCCAAGTCGAAGAGGAGGGGCAAAGTGGATCGAAAGAGGATGGCGAGAGGCTGAGGAAGGCTGCTGAGGAGGCCCTCAAGGTCGTGGCAAGTGGTGAAGTCGAGAAGAACGAAGAGAGCTTGTTTTGGTATGGGTTGAGGGACATGAACGCTGCACCCCGATGAAAGAATGATCAATTTCAGTCCAAGTCGCTTCTTCGATCCTTCTGATTCTGAGTCGAGGTGAGCGGTTGAAGAGGTAGAGACGAAGGACAGAAGAAGAGAGAAAGAAAAGCAAGCCGAAGACATCCCGTCCGCCCTCATCTCCAGGGCTCAAGGTGTTAAAGCATTCTCGACATGCCATAGAGTAAGAACTCCACAGTCATGCTCAATATCCTGGCTGGGACACACCTGTCGAGAAAGCGAATGGCGAAGTTCCGGGGGGCCTATTCCCAAACAGTCAGAACCCAGGATACATATAACCCGTGCTCATCGTGGTTCACTCGATTACATCAGCATGATTGGCTGGAGGTGAGGTCAAAGTATCCTGTCATTCATCGGAAAGATTGATCCTGGTTGGCAGAGAAGAGGATGATTCCGTCCAGCCCAAATCCGTTTTATTTGGCGGAGATCCGTCGATATTTCGACGATTGATTCTCGCTCCTTCCAATTCACGTCACAAGTCAAGTCAGACGCTTAAATCATGCCTAAATCAGTCCCCATCAATCCAGTCGACGCTTTAGCTAGTACTTCAGCTTCGGTCCACATGCACCAAGTTCTTCCATACCTCTGGATCGGCGACCTCACCGCTTCCCTCGACGAACCCCGTCTGAGACACGAAGGCATCTCAAAGATCGTCAGTGCCATGAGAGGCAAAGTTATCACTGTCTACGTATGTGTTCCCCATGTTCTGTCAACTGTTCCTGGTCAATACAGAGTCTCTCACTGATTTGTCTCTGATCGACCTAAAACACGCTTGGTTCCTTCCCTGTGTTACCATAGGGTATTGAGACGCTACAAGTTCACGTCGATGATGTAGAATCTGCAGATATACTAGAGCATCTACCCGAAGTCGTTGCGTTCATCAAACGTGGCGTTCAGCAAGGACAAGGTGTTCTCGTTCACTGCGTGGCTGGGATGGTACGTCACCCTTCCACCTTCTTGCTCATCTCATTGAGGATGACCTCTTATGCTTCTTCCGTGAACGCCTGCACAGAGTCGGTCAGCCACACTCGTTGCTGCTTATCTCATGGTAGAACAACGTCTGACGGTTGAACAAGCTATTCAAGTCGTTCGAGACGCTAGAAATTGCATCGAGTCGGTTTTTCTAGTTTTCCTCCCCCCCCCCCCGCCTTCTCACCATCACTTCACCTATTGAAACTGATTCCTCGGTCAAAACAGTCCGTCTCAAACGTTCCTCCGTCAATTAAGAATCTTCGAAAAGGCAGGATACAAAGTTTCCGCTGAAGATCCCGCCACACGACAATACTACCGGGATCGAGCTGCCGCACAAGTCCTCGGTGAGGCTTTCTTTGGGTTTCGCTACATATCTCATCTATTTGGATGATATCGTCCAATTGTCTCTGATGCCGATCGAGTTTGTTCGATATGTAAGCTGGAAACGGCTCCCCAAGTAGACGACCCGAGACTTCATTTTCAGCCAGATTCCCTCCTTCTGCCTCGTCAAGTGCTGCTTCGTCAAGCGAAATCACGATACCTGTCACTCTCAACAGGAAGTTAAGATGCGGTAGCTGTAGGTCAGTCTAGACTCCAAACTTTTCCTCACCCGGTTCCGTCTATACCTTTCTATTTGCACCACATACCCTTCTCTACCTGTAGTACCCCCTCGCTCAACCATCAAACTCTTTATCGTTCTCTCCACTCCTCTTCTTTCGACACGAAAAAAAAACCTTCATAAACAGACGAGAATTGGCTACGCGTGATCTAGTTCTTCATCCCAAGCCTCAGGAGAACGATCCATGTTTTCAACTCCCCGTGACTCCCGATCCGTCTTCGGACAAAGGTCGAGATTCAATCACCTTCTCCGAATCAACTTCAACCGATGAGCCATCCTCATTAGATCCAAACGATGATTCATCATCCGTTCAACCATCGTTCCCATTCGGTTCTGATCATCGACAGCGACTACCTCCACCATCAATCATCTCCCCAACCTCTTCGTGTTCTGGTTATTTCATCGAAACAGTCAGTTTCCTGGATCCCGTCTTCCTTTCCTTTATCTGTATCTTCTTCTCTCTCTCCTCCCCCCCCCCCCCCCCCCCCCCCCCCCCCCCCCCCCCCAATTTATCACTCATCGTCTCCTTACCTGCTTCCGCCCCACGGATAGATGGACTGGATGGCACCTTCTTACGCCTCCGGTGCCGTTTCAGGCAAGATCCTCTGTCCAAACTCCCGATGCAAAGCTAAGCTTGGAAACTACGACTGGAGTGGGGGATGCTGCGGTTGTAAGGAATGGATCACACCCGTTCGTACCTCTTCATCATCATCATCTTCTTCTTCTATTCCTGCTTCATTCAATGACGTCACTGAAAAGGACAAGAAAGAAGAAGAAGAAGAAAAAAACTCCCCGTTTCCTCATCCGTCTGTCTTATCTTGTTCCTCTCTACATGAGTCTAGGCGTTCTGCTTACATCGAGGCAAAGTTGATGGTAAGTCTCTCCCTCCCCCCTCCCCCCATCCACACTCTCTCTTTCTTCCCTGAAACGAAAACAAAACCAGTCGATACGATACACATATATATATATACATGTGGAACCCAGAACTGACTATGACATAAACCTTTCCTTCTCTTTCTCCGTCTCAAAACCCACATCTCCCTCCTAAAAAAAAAAGATATTCTATTCTAGTCGGTGGATGAAGTCTTGTCTCGGACGATTGGTCTCGCTACGTCCCAATTCCCTTTGATGACGCTTTTTTGTTCAAAGGGGGGGGGGGGGTTATGTCGATGATGATGTTCGGTGTTTCAAGATGAGAAAACAAAGAAGAAAGAAAGATGATCCGTGATCAGGCCGGGAGATGTCCAAAAAAAAAAAAAAAAAGAAAAAAAAAAACCCCTAAACGAGAATCTACCGACCTTTTCTCCTTCCAATTCCGAATCATCCCCAACGGTGAAACGATGACGACGCCCAGGAGAATCCCAAGGTACAACCCCAAGGCGATCATCGAGGAAGACGACATCAACGCTGAAGACGTCACCATCAAAAATATGAATGAGAGTTGGGTCGTCCATGCCTTTTTTTTCGTTACAAGAACAAGAACAAGAACAAGGATAAGAATAAGGAAGAAGGGGGGGGGGGGGGGGAAGAGCTYTTCAAAAGACTGACTTTGAGACGTTTCCAGAGACTTGGGGCGAGAGCGAAGAGGACGACGGAGAGTAAGATGAGAGCGAAGACGTGAGTGTTTGTTTGAAGTCTTGAGGCTAAAACGACTGAAGCTGAGAGTCTTGACGTCAACGAGAGGGAAGTCGCTAGACTACATGTATGTATGTATGTATGTGTGTGGATGTGGATGGGGTAGATGAATGTGTGTGTCGTTGTGCGATATCGAAGAAGAAGGAATCAAAATTGAATGAGACAAAGAAAAACGACGGGGGGAGGGGGGGTTTCTCTTCTTCTTTCTTACCCTCGAGGTACACTAATCGTACTACCATAATCGTCCAAGATCAACCCAAGAGCGAGTAGGAATCCAGCGAGTGGCCAGATGGAGTCACTCGTCGTGGCTTCGGTCAGGGTTCGAAGGATGGGTGATAGAGAATGAAGGAGGAGGAGGGTGACGATCGTCGGTCGAAGTGGTTTTCGATCTTTTTTATCATTATCATTAGTGTTTTCAATGATGATGATGATGCATTGTTGAGATATGTGTTCGAGGAGCGTGTGTGTGTGTGAATGGGGTTAGTCTTCAACATAGGGTTTCTTGAATAAGAAAAGTGCCTGGTTTGTTCCCCCCCCCCCCCCCTTTTTTTCCCTCTTTTGTCGAGAACGAACCTTTCTCACTCTGATCCAACCAATCGACGATGAGGTAACCGGAGAAGCCTGCGATGATGGAGGCCCAGATGAGAGGTTGAGGAGGGATGGTAGCCTGGTGAAGTTGTCTGAAGATGGCGAGGAAGAGGAAAGTGGTGGATATGGGGATGGATATTCGAGAGGCAGATTTGATGAGTGGGATGAGAAGAGGAGCGGGAGGTGAAGTCGCTTTAGGTTGGGGAATGATATTTAGGAGTGAGGACGTGAATTGATGATTATGTTGAAGATGTGAGTCAGGACTGACAGGCTTCTCTTAGGACGGAACGAAAGTCGTGATGGAGGTAGTTGTCTGGGAAAGGTTGGGGTGCATAGAGTTGCTTGGACCAGGGCTGAGTGGGATGACTGTGGTCGATGGTGTCCATGGTGGTAACTCGATTGGGTACCGGCGTTGAGCGAATTTCGAACTTGTCCCTGAAATCGACCACCGCACTCCCGCACACACACACACACACACGAATACACGCCCACACCATGTCTGATCCCTTCTTTCACACAGACCAACCCACAGCTCCATTAGACCTCGACAACGTCATCTCAAAGAGGAAGCGCGATCCTCCATCAGCTCCTAATCCCTACATTCCTCTCACCCATGATCAACTCGACAAGAAGCTCGTCAGTTCATTTCGCCTTTCTTGATTCTTCAACTCTCTCTCTCATACTACTTGTTCTCTTTCTTGAAAAACACCCAATTCCATCCAGTTTCATCTCAAGAAATCTCTCGTTGCAGCCGCCAAGAAAGCTCAAACCTTTGAAACTCAACGACTCATCAAGAAGCTCAACCAACTAAAGTCAGTTCCCCCCCCC
>BCKM01000014.1:505204-668729 GCA_039545415.1 Udeniomyces megalosporus | reverse complement strand
TCCACAACGATCTGGACCCCCTACGCATCGCCCCATCGTCCCCCTCACAAACCCCAGCCAGCGCCGATCCGGACGGAAAAGTTTCTTCGTTCTCGAGAAATCGAGATTGATCGAGAAATCGAGATTGAGCATCAGAGCGAGTTCGAGCGGCCAAGGTGCCGTCTGGTGTGTGGTGCTGGTTCAGGACCATTTCGGGCACGAAACGTTTCTGATACTGATTGACAATCGGAGGGAGAGGTTACGCGAAAGGGACCAATGTCACGGGCGTCGAGCTTGAAAGACGGTCGAGCAGGTGGAGAAGTTCTTTATGGGATTTAGGGTGAAGGAGTGGAATCTTTTCTTGGATTGTGTTGAGTAGACGAGGTCTTAGCACAGCATGATATAGGAAATGTCTTTCATTATATGCAATCTATAGTCTGGCCTGTTGAAAAGACTACATTTGAGGAATAAGGCGGGTAAGAACACATAAGTACGGAACGGGGTATGTAGATAGATGAGTGAACCTCAGCAAAGCACAACATAGAAGTTGTGGTGAGGAGAAAGAGGAGCAGAGTCAAGATTGTGAAAGAGCCCCAAGCACAACCTCTAACGACCAACGTTCTTCTCAAGAGATTGAAAGAGCTTGATGAGATCGGTGATTGCGTCGTTGGCAGCCGGATTGCAAGTCAAAAGAAGAGAAAGCAGGTCGGAAGGAACAAGGGGGTGTCGTCCATAGGCCGAAAAGAAAGTAGGGACGGCGGTGACGGATGAACAAGCGTCGTTCAAATCGAGAGTGCAGGTGGATCAAAGACTAGACCAGTCGGATCGGTTATAGTTGCAGAAGATTCGTAGGTAAGTCTCGATTGATTGGTTTGCTCGTTCGGTTTGCTCGTTGCCTGCAGACGGAAAGCGGTGGTGAAGTGGGGATGAAAAGGTAGATGGTCGAAGTGAGAGGTAAAAGGCGGGAATTGAAAGTGGTACCGCGATCGGAGTCGATATCGATTTGCAAACCATTCTAGGTCACCACGTTGTCCAGGTACATCCGGGCAAGAGCAGGAGCGTCAAAGCCGGCTTCTGTATAAGGGACGACGATTCCTGGAGAATCGGCGGATAAAGACCTCGATGCGGTCGAAACCGTTGGAGAGGGGAAACTTGACGATCTGGTTCATGGAGATCTGATGCCAGGGCGAAGCAGGGGCGGGATGGGTTAAAATAGACCGTAGACAATCTGAAGAAAAGACTGATTCCGGGTGCAGGTGTCACAGCCGGAGACGTAGGTGTGAACAAAGTCGTTGTCGCGAGGCCAGACAAAAGAGCAGCGAAGTAAGTCGCGGGTGCGGTGACGACCCAGATGACCAGCGAGCGGGTCATTGTGGCAGGAGCGAACAAGGTAAAGACGGAGCTGATGATCATTGGCGGTGCAGATCAGATCAATGAGAAGAACCAGATCGAGGGAAGGATGTATGGTATAGTCCTGTGTAAGGCGGTGATCGTCGTACGTAAGAGGAAGGAAAGGGCGACGGAGTAACTCGGCAACATTGCTGAGGTCGGAGTTGAAGAGGTTGGCTTGTTGGACCCGTTCAATGATGTACGGGTCGAGATCGAGAACAGGAGGTTCAGGGGGAGCAAGGTTGGGAGGTGGTGGGACGCGAGTACGAAGACAGACATTGATGGAGATATCAAGAGAAAATAGCGGAGGAGAAAGAGCGAAGGTCAGGATGATGCACTGGAAAGGGAGGTAGGGGTAGGGTCGAGTCGGTCAGGCTTGAGGAGACACTAAAGGGGCTGTTCTTGCGCGCTGGTCCCCCTTGCGAGGCTCAAAAGTCTCGAAAGGGATTCCGAAAGCGTCATCTTGTCTCCGGGTGTGTACTCAGTCCGGAAGTTGTGGTTGCCGAGAAGTTCGCATCAGCCGGAGAATCGTCGGATGAGAAATTTGGACGAATCGTTGGATGAGAACTTTGGAAAAATCGGAGAACTGAAGAGCCTCGTGATCGGGGTGAATCGTGATGGGCTCAAGGTGACCTTCGCAGTACATACGGTCGACTTTCAAAGCTTCGACGATGGCCAGCATTGCCTTGACATGGATCTTGTAGTTGGGTCCGATCGGATGAGACTTGCGAGAGGGAAAAGTCAGCCCGTGCAGCTGGTTGTCGTCGGGCCGTCGATGGAAAATGGCTGCTGCCAGAGCAAAGCCGGAGGCGTCAGTCTCAAGGAGGAGTGAAAGGGAAGGGTCGAAAGTTTCGAAGATGGGAGCGATAGTGAAGGCAGACTTGAAGGATTTGAAGGCTTCCATCGCTGCCAGGCCAAAGTCTCCAGAGGAAGCTTGTGTTGGGGGATACGATGGTCGAAAAGCGATGAATGAACCGGCAGTGAAAGTTTGCAAAACCAGTGACCGACTCCATCTCTTTTTGCAAGAACCGGCCAATCGAGGACAGCTTGAAGCTTCTTGATATCCTGACAGACTCCGTTGCGACCGATGACGCAGTTAGGAGAGTCGACTTCTTCCTGGTAGAGCCCGCATTTCTCCGAATTTACCCAGAGATGTGCAGATATATGGGCGCTAAGGAGCTGGTAAACGTGGGACGCGTGTTCCTGTGTTCCTCCCAGGTCTTGGAGAAGCTCAGGACGTTATCGAGGTGGACGATGCAGAAGACGTCGAGGAAGGAGCGGAGAGTGTCGTTCATAAGATGCTGGAAGGCGGCAAGGTCATTGGTGGATCCCAAAGGTATGAGGAGCTCCTCGGCGGGGCGAGATTGAGGAGGCGGAAGAGGAAGGACACGGATCCGGCAACGTTCTGGGCGTGATGAACGGACAAGGTGGCATGGAGGTCCTCATGCGACGCATTGGGACCGTCGATGACGCAATAGTGGACGAGGTCATGTGGATTGATGACGACGTGGCTGTGGCGATTTCCATCGACCGACGACAGAGGGTGGAGATATACTTCATGGCGTGCTTCGTATAGACGCCCGAAGTGTGGGCTCAGGTGAATGTGGAGCGATGGGGTGCGTCTGAAGACCATGAGGAACGAGCCGTGCTCTGAGTGAGTGAATTGTAAGGTGCAGGAGCAAGTAGCTTGTGAAGGTTGGAAAACAGAAGGACATGAGACGAGACTTAAGGCTAAAGGTTTTAGGTCGAGGTGCGGGGCCTCTGCCTATCTAAACACCAAACATGCTCGATCTTGTTCCTGTGAAGCCAAGCCCTGCCAGCCATACCCCTTACTTCCTGGGTTTCAACACTTCGGGTCGGTCATCTAGCGGAGAAGACAATCTCCGTGATGAGTTGCGACACCGGGAAGAATGCCCAGGTTGGCGAAGAGGGGATTCGAGAGGTGGAGCTAGTGGCGTGTCGTGGTCGAGGCAAAAGCACGTCGGCGTTGGCTATGGCCATTCATACCCAGAGATTCAAACTCGTACCCTTTCTCGGCCAGGAAGATTCTAGTGGGTACAATGGTGGCGAGGAGGAGGCCTTCGTCTTCCTACCAGGGGCTCATATCGACTTCCAAAGTGAAAAGTAGAAAGTCGGCATTGAAGTTTTTTTTTTTTTCCTCCCTTTGGAGGTGCTCCTCCTCCCCCCCTTCCTCGCTTCTTCTTCTGTGACTGCTTCCTCTCTCCTCCTCGGCTCTTCTCTAAAGCGGCCTTGAAGTCGCTCGCCATCTTGTCCATCCTCGCGGCAACAATCGATTTCGTACGATCGCAACCTTCTCAATCTACTTCGTGGTCGAGTTGGTCACACCAGGCGCAAGCGGGAAGTCGGGCGAGACGGATGATGATGCCAAGCGGGACGGTGGTGGTGGTTGTGATGTTACGACATCGAAAACGTCTCCGTCCTCCTCGACCGTATCCGCTTCTCCTTGGGTTTTGGTTTTGTCCTTGGGTTTTTGTTTTGGGCTTTTCGTCCCGGGGGAGGGCAAGGGGGACGCTTCCAGATGTTAAGAAGTTGAACTCAACTCGGGGACGGACGGTTCCGGTCTTGGTGCCGGGACCTCACTCGAAGCGAGCTTTGGAGTCGTCCGCGTTGACGCCGTGGAACCACCGAATCCGGCAGTCCTTCCGGGCGAAAGAGAGGAGCTTGAGGAGAGCATCCAGCTCTTCGAGACAAGGGAGGTGCCCAGGAACCAGGGCGGGTTCATCCGAACGACCTGGAATCCAATAAGGATGTAGCCGAGAAGACGTTTCTTTAGTTTGGTTGTGCCATGAAAATCCAACCGCAGAGTGTTCTGCTTACCAGCTTACCAAGATTCCGCCAACTCTCGTCTGTCCGAATAGAGAAGGGACCGCAATGACTCCGCCAGGAGTCACCCAGACATTGGCGGGGAGCTTCTTGTAGTTGTACAACTCGAGAGAGGTCTTGAGATTCTGGTGATGACGAGAACCATTTGGCCTCGCAGCCGTAGTCTTTGGATGAGGTGTATCGAGTGTGGTGGGAGGGAAGATGGTGGTTGGGTCGGGAGTCGATGAAATTCGACGCGACACACTCACGCGACGTTGACGTAGCATTGGAGCAGCATTGACCAACACCAACGACATCTTACCCTTTCTCTCTCCTCATATGCCTGAACTACCTGGTCAGTCATCACACACCCTCCTCCTAGTCTCTTGACCATCCAACACTCCACTAAATAGTCCGAACTCGAATCAATCAATTCTCAGAGGTCGAACGCGCGAGGTCTCAACTCGAACACTACGCCAAAGGACGCCAAATTATACACGTACAGACAACTCCAGATGACATTGTATTCCTCGAGACCGACCACAACAAATTCGTCAGGCGAAACCACCATTCGGCTCCTCCCTCTTCAGGCTAAACGACCCGCTGACGTCATCGTCTTCTCTCTGCCATCTCAACCAGGCTGAGCATCTCACTGATCGGGGCGTCAAATCGTGTGGCAGGAAAGGCAAACTGTTCGTCTTTACTGTCGGCTTGACTCTGACGTCGTAGCTGATGGCTGCTGTTTCAGCTTCTGGATCAACCTCGATGGTGATGGCCCCTCTCCCGTCCTACATTTCGGCATGACAGGGTCTGTACTGCACTCGTATATGATCAGGTTACCTCTACGATGGGGTAGACATGTGCTGAGCCATCTTCCACGCCTCGAACACTTCCCCCTACAGAATCCTACGCATTCGGGGCGTCGAGTCGGCCCACTACCAAAGCCATGGCGCACAAGACGCGACAGAGGTTTGGCCTCCGAAGGTAAGTTGTTGAGCTCGTGATCATCGCGTGATGTCCACCTTGCCGTGTCTTCTCCATGCCTGAGCCTGATATGTTCCCCTCTACCTTCGTCCTGCCCAGTACTGGAAGGTGCGTGTCTGTTGTTTTCACAGAGTGCCGAGTCGGCATTGTAGTTCTTGACCTCTCCTACTCTCTTGATCAATGCTGCAGTTCATCCTCCATCTTGCTACGCCAGGCATCGATACGGACGCTGAGCCAACCCAGATAGCGTTCTGCGATCCACGTCGCCTTGCTAGGATTCGCCTGGTCGTTTCGCCAGAAACAGAGCTGCCGGTCTCAGGAGTGAGTTTACCTCGTGAGATACTCAAGACCATGTGCTCAGACTGTCGATCATCTGCATCGCAGCTAGGGCCAGATCCGATACTCTCGCCACCGACACCCGAAGAATGGGCGACATCCATCTCTCGTCGCCGGGCACCAATCAAAGCTGTCCTCCTGGACCAGACTGTCGCCGCCGGAGTTGGGAATTGGGTAGCAGGTCAGATTCGGTAAATTGCAGTATCGAACGAGACTGGACGCTGATATCTCGGCTCGGGCTTGCCGGTCCTGTCCTTCACAGACGAGATCCTTTACCACTCAAGAATCCATCCAGCCCATCTCTGCAACACCCTGACACCCATGCAAATCTCTACCCTTCGCGACAAGATGCTCTACGTCTGTCAGACTGCCGTTGCTGTTAATGCTGACTCAAACAAGTTTCCATCGGATTGGCTTTTCATGTGGCGATGGGTGAGGACGAACTCCAGCCATGATATAAGTACCTTGCTCGATCCCAGCTAATGATTCACACGGCACTCTGCAGGGTAAGGGGAAGGGGAAGGGGAAGCAGGCAAAGAAGGCAAAGGCCGCAAAGGTTGCTGCCGAAGAAGATGTTTACCGCCTAGTGAGCTTTTTGCTCGAGGCCCCTTGTCAACTTGACTATGCTGATTCTGGATCTGGTCTATCATCTACTAAGCCAAACGGAGAGCCAGGTGTCATATCTTTCGTCACTGTCAGTCCGTTTACATGGATGATTCTCTTTTCAAACGTTTCCTTACGTCCGTAATCTACGGATTTGACAGGTCGGAGGACGTACATCAGCGTTCGTCCCATCGCTTCAACCAGCTCCCTCTGTTGGCTCAACGAAGCCCACAAAGAGTACCAAGCCGTCCAAGAATGCCGTGGTTCGTTCATCACATCTGCTATCAGCTGCCCAACAACGCGGGTTCGGGCTCTACCTCGGGCGTCCAGTAGGAACTTCGATCGTCAGTCTGATCAGGCGATTGATTTCGCGACCCGTCAGGTAAAGCCGGCCGTCGGATCTTCCGACGAGGGCGATCAGGACAGTGATGGGTCGAATGAAGACGAGGAGAACAAAGTTAAAATTGGAGACGACAAACCTGGGTCGAACGTTGCACCCAAGGGAAGACCCGAAGGCAATACTGATGGCCATGTCCGGTCCACTAGGTCGGGATTGAAGCGCAAGAGTCGAGAAGAGCAGGGATCAGTGGAGGAAGTAACACCAGAGACATCATCCAAGCAGGTCGTCGAGAAGCGACGACGTACTGGAAGAAACAAGTAGTTGAATCTGTTCGTGGCTGTATAGTATGAAAATGCTTGCCAGGGAAGAAAAATTAATTGAATGAAGAAAGAAATTTTACCGGCAAGCGATGGCCGATGAGCCGGTCCCTTCTCCGGAATGAAGCGCTTCTCCTTGACACCAACATCCATCTCGAGCTATGAAGGCCTTCCTCATCACTAAACACGATCATCCTTCCAACATCGTTCCGTATGTAGTTTCATCTCATCACATGGCTCCCTGACCTTCAGACTCACGCTTTCGTCGTTCTCTATCTCCTGCCTCAAAGATCGCAGGTTCCGGTCCCTACAGTTGGCAAAGACGAGGTTCTGGTCGATGTTTATGCACTTGGGTAAGCGTTAGTGAGGCCGTCCAGTCGATTCGCCTTGACTTACTCTTGACTTTCTCCCTTGCTCCAGTTTAAACTTCTTTGACGTGCGTCCCTCAAGCGGATTGCCTTCGGTTTTGTCTTTTCGACTGACGATATGCGACCCGTTCTGTACCCATGATAGGTCTTACAAGCTCAAAACAAGTACCAAAGTATCTATGCGTTCGCTTGAATGCTACGCGTCTACGCTGTTCGACTAAAGCCGGCTAATCGTGAATCTTATCCTGTCGCGACATAGACCAACCTCCTCTTCCCTTCATCCTTGGTGCGGAGTTTGCGGGAAGAGTTAGCCAGTCAGCCAAAATCCCGGAAGGCTGCAGTTTGAAGCCTGGTGGTGAGTGATCAAATCGATAGGACTTGGCTGCAACGATGCTGATCGACCGAGTTTCGTTGATCGTCAGATCGAGTCTTTGGGGCCGCTCAGGGTGGGCTCAAAACTATCTCTTTCCAGTGCTCATAGATCTCAGAGTGCTCACGTCTTACTCAACCAGGTTCTTATGCGGAACACATCTCGATTCGTCACAGCCTTCTTTTACCCATCCCCGACGGATTCTCGTACGATGAAGCGGGTGAGCAATCGTCCCAACTTTGTTCCCATCCCAGCACCTGACTGATTTCAGTAATGATTCGATGTACAGCGGGCATCTGCGTGACCTGGCCGACCAGCTACGAAGGACTGGTGGGTCGAGGACAAGTCAAGAAGGGTTAGTCTCATTCTTTTTTTTGGATCACTAGCCATGTACACTCACATCTGACTCAAACCTGGAATCACAATCGAACCTTCCAGGAGAGACTGTGCTTGTTCATGCTGGAGCTGGGGGTGTCGGTCAGTCGGCCTGGCGTGGCCACATCTCTTTCGGACTATCGGGAGCCTCGGTCCTGACTTGATACTCTGGTCCAAAGGATTACCTGCCATCCAGATAGCCAAATCCCTCGGCTGCAAGGTCATCGCTACCGCCTCATCAGCCTCGAAGCTCCAGGTGTGCATCGATCAAGGAGGAGCGGACTTCGCCGTCAACTACTCGGATCCCTCATGGAAAGACGATGTCATGAAGATCACCAAGGGAAAAGGCGTGGATGTGGTCTTCGATCCAGTCGGTCTTCTGATTCCAAGCCTCAAAGTCGCAGGGTGGAAGTGTCGGCTCATTGTCGTTGGCTTCGTCGGTGGAACGATTGAGAAGGTTCGTTTCCGTGCTTCCAGAGTCGAGCAGAGTAGGTCACTCATCTGCATCTGTTGGTGTCGGTAGGTCCCGGCAAATCTACTCCTCGTCAAGAACGTAAGCGTCGTTGGACTACACTGGGGGGCATACTACAGTAAGAAAGCTTTTGATTGTTCTTAGATCTTGTCTTTTACTGACTGGTCAAGTCATATGTCGTTTTGACCGTCTTGACAGAGAAAGATCCCTCAGTTCCTCCCAATGTTTGGTCCGAGCTATTCAAGGCTTTCCACGGAAATTCGCTGAAGCCAGTCGTTTACGAAGGCACCTATCAAGGTATCTCGGCAGTTGCGCGAGGCCTTCGAGACATAGAGTCTCGAAAGACGTGGGGCAAAGTCAGCGTGCGTGTACGAGATGACGAAGGTCGAGTGCTTGAAGACGAGGCTACCCCCGCCAAGCTTTGATTTGGAGGATGGGGCAATGATTACGATGTTGGCGGGATAAGATCACTGAGATACGGCTGACTCGATTACAAAATGCACTGACAATCAATGTCTAAGACCATCATCCATTCATCCTGTCCCATCGTCTGACTCTAGTTGCGTGATCTGATTGTCAACATCCCTCTCAAAGCTGCACGCCAGAGGATCATCATTGCCCGGGACGGCCCAAGGTCTTCTCAGTGGCCCAACGAAGCCGACTTGAGGGTTCCACTCGATGCCGTCAATCGCCCATCTCCACTGCAGATACCGTTGAAGCGGAATGTCCTCCGGCAAAACGTTTCGCCACTCTTCTCGCTCCCAATCGAGCGGAAGATAAGTCCAGTCCTCGGACCGCGAAGCGCGACCAGTGGCTGCGTTCGACGTCACGTAGTCGGACTCTTTGAAGAGCCAAATCGAGTCTGCACGATTCCCTGACGAATTCATCGAAGGGTGATCATCAACGAGGGACACTTGAGGTGCACTAGTCAACCGTCCGTCAAGGTAACGATGATGAGCTGCACGAGCCTGTAATGTTTCTTCGACGCGAGAAGGAGCTCCACCTCCGATGTAGCTGGGTGAGAAGATACGGTGCGAGTCCAACGCATATCTGGTTACAATGAAGGAGGGGCATATTCGGTCGGCCTCAGTGAAGATGATAGATGACGTCAGTCGCTGACACGCACCTGCCGACGCCTAAGAGATGCGAGATCGAGGTGGGAGGGTATAACGCTAGGGATTTTTTGGTACGGAGCAGTTGAGTAGGAGGGTCCGTCAGATACTGCGATGACATTTTGATGAGCCTATCTGCCCGCGTCAAAGCTGCCAAAGAGAGGGGGCAAAGTTGAGATCGTGAAGTAGAACAGCAGAATCGTCAGTTTCGCACGGTACGTTCAAGTTTTTGGGTTCAGCAACACTAACACAGTCCGAGTGGCTTGAGCAAAGCGGTCAGCTCGTGAAAGTCGGCTGATTAGGCGCAACACACGGTCAGCGACAACCAAGGAGGCCAGGGGCGAGCAGTCGATCTAGACTACGTACCTTTGGCGAGAGCAGATGGACAGTTCCATCTGGCGAGCAATTTATCCAGGATTGGTATAGCTCTGCTACCCTTGGTCACGTTGAGAAGCTGATTTGCCACCAGCATCTTCCAGCAATCGCCCTCAAGCCGTTCTGGTAGGGCAGACCGAGTCAGATACTCTAGTTCTTGCCCGAGTGGTGGAGCGTAGGATACAATCAAGAGCCGTCCCTACCCTGAACAAGATTGGGCTTGATGCTTTGGATGACGTTGATGAGACCCGGGATATGGATAGTTGAGAGGAGTGGATATGGTGGGCTGACTCTGTTTGGTGCTTGTTTCGTTTGAGATATGTCGGGATCACCCGATTGCCTCGCTCTGGACCGAAGCTTCTTGTCGAGGCGGGCAGTCTTTCTCGCACTACGCAGAGGTGCTGATGGGCTCGGAGAGGGCCGAGTGGAGGGTGCGAGGACTGGTGAGTTCGCTGCGAGCAAAGATTGAACTGTTACGTTTCGGCCGTCTGACTGGGAGGGGCGAGGGTTGAAGTAAGGCGATATCGAAGTCATGGACGAAGCTGAACAGGATCAGGAAGGAGAGGGTCGGTGGTACGTGGGAACGAATGGAGGTGAATTCCGATTCATCACGTGTTGCCTTCATCATCTCAATCCACACCTTCTCCCTATCCTCACTTGGACTCATACCCAGCGTGTGAGAGATAAGAAGACAAAACCTGACCTTCAGAGGGTCTACGACGTGGGTACTCAAATACTATCCGCTTCCGATCCAATTCAGGCCGTTTTTGCGTCAGTGCACCAGGAAAGACATCACACCATGAAGCATGTCATATTCCAACCAATCGCTCCACTGATGAGCCTTCCTTGACTTACTTCTGCTCGACAGAGAGCTCGATGTCCAACCTAGCGAAGTTGGAGTATACCTGCCCCTTCTTGAGAAGTGTGTTCCAACCGCCCACCTCCTTTTCGAGCTCTGGGTGGAGGAATGTGCCGTATGGTGCGTGGAACTCCAAAAAGGCGGCGTCTACACGAAGTGTTTTATTCGGACAGGGGGACGATCGTCAGCCTCGGGTTCCAAGAAATTGGCGGCAAGGGTACGACGGAGCTCACATTCTTTGCCGTAACCAGTGGAACCATCTGCGTCGCCACCGTGGATTCTCTTTCGCTCAGAGCTGCCACCGCCGGGGGCACTAAAACAAAGGAGAAAATGATTTCGCTGCTCAGCATCTCCAAATCCCGACCGGGCGGAGGGTGAACCGGACAATCTTCGCTCACGTGTAGAGCTGGACACCTTGCTGGTTGGTAGTGAAAGAAAGTGAAAGCCCAGACTTGGCCGACGATAATGATGCGACCGGTGTGGAAGGTGGACTGAGCCGAGTGCAGAGATCAGGCATGTCAGTATACCCAGCCCTCGAGTCCAACACGTGCACGATCTAGGCACTCACGTGTTTCTGGTCACGGTGGCGACGAAGTTGTTCGAGTCGAGCTCGCTCAACGGGAAGGTCGTGGGGATGTTTGAATTCGAGTCCCTTCGCATATGTCCGACAGATGGCAGGGTCGTCAGTATGCCGCCTTAGGGGTATCTGCCATGGGGCAAGTGACTCACCTCTCATCAAACAGGTAAAAGTCGTCATATCCTGTGGAAGGATAATTGTCTCCCACTGCCTTGTTCGAGCGATGATCATGAGGCGTGCCTGATGGGGATGATGTGAGAGTCCCGGTAGGAAGGGCCGTCTTCTTGTCGAGAGTGAGGATGTTGGAGGACTACAGCAAGGATAAGATGTCAGGTGAGGCTATTCATCAGAACAAATAGGGTAGGACGTCTGGTATACTGGCTTACCGCGATGAAAAGCTTGTGATCTCGGACCGAAGCGCACTCTGTTGTGGGACTAGGGCCATCGAGGGAAGCATCGAGGTTGAAGCCTTGATAAGCCAATCCTTAGGATCAGCGTTGCGACAGGACTGAGTAAACGAGACCGACTACCCACCCCAATGCTGGGTCAAATTGATGGGCGTCTCTGCCACCTCATCGCCAGTCAGAGCGGCTCGGT
The DNA here is from genome assembly GCA_039545415.1 of Udeniomyces megalosporus. Taxonomy (NCBI): domain Eukaryota; kingdom Fungi; phylum Basidiomycota; class Tremellomycetes; order Cystofilobasidiales; family Mrakiaceae; genus Udeniomyces; species Udeniomyces megalosporus. Next base: position 656,853 of record BCKM01000014.1, on the reverse strand, counting down.
AGATGATGACAACAGCTCCTTTGCCATCCTTGCTGCCTGTGAGTGCAAAGAGGACCTCGGCTCGAACCTCGCCCGGATACCCACCGTCTCCATCGGACGATACAAGAGAGAACATCTGGCTTTGTGGTATGGGCAATTCGCTAGAGATGGTGTCCCGCTCAGCCGAAGAGAACAGCTTGGCATCCTTGGGCTCTAGCAGATCCCAGACCTGTAAGTGACGTAGTTGCCCGGACGAAATCGTTTCCGTCAGCACCAACGATCGACAGGGTGTTCAGCGGAAGACATTTTGACACCAACACGTCTATCCCATCCATCAGGTCCTCCGTGCAAACTGGCATCGGGATTGTTGGGCGGGAATGGCTAGTCAGGCAGACAAAGACGATGAGTGACTGAATCGCTGATGGCCGAAGAGCAAGGGATGCTTCTACCTGAGGGTTGATCTTGAGACCGGAGGGCAGGGCGTTCTCCTTGACAGGAATCCGGTTGACGTATCGACCTACGATACAATGTTCGAACTATGGAAACGAGCAGCCGGGGTGATTTTTTCAGAGCATCTCAGCCGAGAATGTGAGTGGAACGGCGAAACGAGGGATGTTGGGAGACTCACGTTGCGTTTGCCGACAAAGTTCTCCGGTCCGGGAAGGATGTCGTGTGTGATGCCATCGGCCGTGCCAAGCTGAGCGACGAGGAGACGAGTGAGATGAACTATATGTGACGAGGGCGATGGATAGGATGCATCAGGTGGCAGAAGATGCTGAGTGAGGGAAGGTTCAAGATGACTTGCGTCAATGTACTAACGGCCGTGGCGAGCGATAGAGAGGGAAAGATCGCCGTTGGGTGTGGTGAGAATGACTGGGTCGTCGGTAGTAGACATGAGTGTTGGATGATGGGTTCGAAGTGTGTTGAGGTGTTGGTGATGATAGAGGAAAGCGCTCCGAGACGGAAAACCCGGAAGGACATCCGGCCGTCGACCGGGCCAAGATGGATCGGGTCGACCGGACGAGACCACCCCGTCACCTTACGAGCACAATGGCTGCAAAATATCTGGGTATAATCATCAATCAATCTACACCATCCCATCACCCTCCACTCTGGCCGATACGTCCCATCAATAGAGTCAAATCGACGGCAGAGCAAATCAGATGAGAATAGGTACGAGTCATGTGTACGGTCAAGTTGAGTCGAGTCCTTCGCTCGCTCGGTTCGAATCAAAAAAGTGGAACAATGGAAGAAAACAGAAAGAAGCCAAATCAAGCAAGATGGAGGATCAGACACGGAAAAGCGTTCGTCAAGTTTCGTTCGTTTACAGGACTGGGTGACAGAACGCAGAGATGCAACGTCGTCAGCAACATCGCACTCGATCTCAAACAACCAGTCGCGAGGCTGGGACGAACAGTAATCAGGAGGCCTCCTCGAGACCATTGGCTCGCCAGCTCTAGGCGCCGGATCGAATTGCAGGCTATTGTGGGAACAGACAACTGAGTTCAGCGACCGGCGATGGAAAGCCGGATGATTGATCAGAAGCGGAGAACTTGACTCACAACGTGTACTTAAGCGCGTCATCAACTTCGAGGATGGCAGCCTGGTTACCGCATCTATAGCAGTAATTGGGCGCAGAGAAGATGGTGACGACATTTTTCTGCACAAAAGCGAGAGACAGAAGAAGTCGATGAGCAGACTGGCTGGGCGGTCGACAAATTGTACGATTGTACAGATAAAACGACGCACGTCTTGAGCCCATGAATATCCTTCCATGACCAGCTGGTGTGCTCGAGCGACCAGTGTCAGACCGTTCGAGTGGTTAAAGGCCTCACTGAGAAGCGAGTTGATCAAGACGTTAGGTTTTGTATCAGCAAACAAACGTCCTGTGACCGAAAAATATCCGACCGAAGATTTGAGCATGGCCCTTGCAGAACTCAGGACTCACCTAATGTCTTGTCCAAAGGTGTACCCGGCTCCTCTAGGGGATATGCCCCAACCGCATCGATCGTCTGGGTCGGACCAGAGCAAATCACACATCGGTCCCTCGTGAGGAACCTCCTGGATTCGGTCGATGGAGCGGATGTGGTCAAGAGTATCGATGGATGGCGAGAGACCTCCGTGCAGGCAGAAGATCTACCATGGGACAGAAGGATGAGCACAGCAATTGAGCGCTCAGTTCAGCTGCTCACAATCCACACACGGCACACGCGATGGACGGGAGCATAACCGACCTGGTTCTCGATCAAAGCCGTCAAAGGAAGGTAGTCGAAAAGATCGGTGAAGAACTTCCAAACGTTGGCGTTGCCGTACTTGCGAAGACACTCGTCGTAGAAGCCGTAGACCTGGGTAATTTGACGGGACTCGTGATTGCCTCGCAGGATGGTGACTCGGTCCCGGTATCGCAGCTTGGATGCAACGAGAAGGGTAACAGTCTCAACCGAGCTACCGTGCAAGATGGAAGAAACATTCAGCTCGACGCTTTCGGAAGGGTTGGGCTCATCGAGAGGTACGCCCCAGGGAAGTGATAACGTGAACTGACTGGTAACCTCGGTCAACGTAATCACCCATGAAGAGGTAGTTGGTGTCTGGCGAGTTTCCCCCAATTCTGAAAAGCTCCGACAGGTCGTGCTACAAGCGTACAGGGTCGGTCGAGCGAGTGAGACAGAGAGATGAGCAGGGTGCTACAGGCAGGCCAAGACGCGTTCCGTTTGGCCGTTGATTCAAGATCCGGTGACGAGCTCAGAGACTCACGAATTGACCATGAATGTCACCACAGACGGTGACGGGGCACCGAACGGGCTGGACGTTAGACTCTTCCATCAGAACCTCTCGGGTCTGGATTGCAAGGAGGAGAAAGGATTGAGATGCAAACGGACGTCAGCTCTCGGGTGGACCACAGATCAAGCTTTGGACATGACCGGTGGGCACAATGATGTGCATTAGACGCAGGAAAGGTTGCTGAATGGCTGGAAGACCCAACAGGGATAGTTCGCAGAGGATAGGGTCGGGAAGACTAGCGAGAGCTAAAGTTCAGATGCCGTCGGATTCGACTCTGGCCGACGAGTCGGACGTGGTAGCGATAGGCGTGGTCTCTGAATTGAATAGTGCTGATACTAGAGGAGAACCCGAGAGAACGAGCAGACACTGGTGGGATGGATCGCAACGAACCTTCTCGCAGAGCCTCTTTACGTCTGCTTCACTCAAAGTCTTGCATTGCTGAAGCTGAGCGATCCATTGATCGACCTATTGGGGAGGAGCGAGACGGAGACGGATAAGGATGGGTAGACGAGAGAGATGATGGACGATTTGGTTCGTGGGGGAAGCAAGAGTCGAGGGTCAATACGGCAGGAGGGTGGGAGGAGGGAAGGGAGGGGGGAAGAGGAGGAGATGAATCTGTAGATGACTGACCTCTCCGGTGTCACCCATGGGAAGATGATTTGAATGTGTTGTTGTGGTCGGTACTGTCGATGAATTGAGGGGAGGACTCTGGACTGTGAGGGGGAGCTCGAAGGAAGGCGAGGGGATTAGGTGGACGACGACTGTTTGATTGGGAGATGCGGGATCGACGCTGGCTGGATGAAGGCCATCTATCTACTTTTCCTTTCCTTCCTATCCCCTCTCACTTTATTATTTGTCACCCCTACCTGCTTTCTATTCACCTCGATTCATAGCACAATCTGAACCCGACCATCCACGAATTCCTAACAATCACACACGCATACAGTCCGACCTCACTCGCGTCCAGCCGCCCGCCCGACTCGCTCAACCTTCACCCGACTCGCACACCCATCAACCCAATCTACACCAACACCACTCGCCAACACCTTCAAACATCCTACCACACCCCCAGATCGAACAAGCCTCCACCCAGCATCTTCTGTCCCCCTGACCTTTTCGTCCTTCCAAACGGCAATCCGCTTTCCAGCCTCCCTCCACCAACTTCGACCCTTCTTCCCTTTCCTTCTCACATATGTCTCTTCTGGCCAACGCGAAGAAAAAGAACGGAAGAATCGTACGTTCACCTAACAATCTATCTGCCGTCACAACGTGCTCACCCGCCCCGGTTATCCTTCCATATATCCAGCGGCCACCCGGCAAGGTCAGCCTTTCCTCCGACACCTCGATCCGCCACCTCTTCATCATGTCCAGCCTCTGCATTTACCTTTCAGGCAGAAATCCCATGACATGCTCAAAGCTGATATGGACGATGTGCCTTTCACCCTCCCCTCGTCATCCTGAACCGCTCTCCCCCGATCCATCCCTTATTTTCAGCCGGTGCTTCAAGTCTCGATAGAGGAACAGACGAAACGACTCTCCAACGCCATCAAGCAGATCCAGAATTTCCAGTCAAGCCAGCTCAGCTACGAAGAAACTTATCGCTACGCATACAACCTCGTCCTCCACAAGAAGGTTCATACCCTCTTCGTCCTGGTCTCTTGCTGGACAAGTTGCTCGATGTGTCTGCTGACACCGCCCTTCGCTCTTGCTTGCCTCCAACAGGGCGAGGATCTATACAAGAAAGTCAGATCGCTCATCACATCACATCTCGTCGATCAGGCAAATGATCGCATCGTCCCCGTCTTTCCTCGTTCTCCCATCATTCCCGCCTCGCCCCGGTCTTCCACAGAGTCTGGCAACCTGAACCAGAAGTCCAACAATTCAGCTTCAGGAGCATCTTCGGCGGGTCGCGAGATGTCCGCCTTGGAGAAGGGGACTGAAGGCGAGACCTTCCTCAAAGCGCTCCGAAACGTTTGGGATGATCACAAAAGCTGTATGGCTAAGTTGAGAGCGGTTCTCAATTACATGGTCAGTAGGCCCAGCAAAGCCACAACGACTAACTTGACCTATAAGATCCAACTAATTGCCATCACATCTGAATCTTGCAACGTCTGTCTTTCTGTTCAGGATCGGGTCTACACTGAACCCGCCAAGCTTCCTCTCGTCTATACCGTTGGACTAACCCTCTTTCTCAACACTATCGTCCGATCTACCGACCAACCTATCCATGCCCAGATCATCTCGACTATCCTCTCGCAAATCCGACTTGAACGAGACGGAGAGGTCATCGATCGATCAGCCATGCACAACGCCGTCCAAATCCTATTGGATCTTAGTGAGAAGGAAGGTGGACCAAGCATATACGAGACAGACTTCGAGGTCGGCTTCCTCCTGTGGACGGCAGAGTTCTATCGCGAAGAGGGTCAAAGACTCGTGGAAGATTGCGAAGCGGGCATATATCTCAAAAAGGTGAGCATCAGCCATAGTCATGAAGTGAGTACGATCTTCTCCACCCAGGCTGACTGTGTCGTTCGTTTTACAGGTCGAGCGGCGTTTAGAAGAGGAAACCTATCGCACCAATCACTATCTCTCGCAACGGACCGGACCCCCTCTTCAATCGCTACTTGAACAACATCTTCTTACTGCTCACCTGAGAACGATAATCACTAAGCCTCACTCTGGTCTTGTGCCCATGCTCGATCAAGGGCGGATCGATGATCTCTCCCGGCTTTACCGACTCTTCGGGCGGGTCCCTCTTGGCATGAAGGAGTTGAAGCGGGGGCTGAAGGACAGCGTCAAAGAGAGGGGGGCGAAAATCAACGAGGGTGGATCAGCCGAAGCTGGAGCGTCGGTACCAGATGCGGACGAAGCCGGGAAGGAAGAAGGCAAAACGGCGGTCAAGCCAAAGGAAGCCGGAGGTGCTGCGGCGGCTCTCGCGAATGCTATCCGGTGGGTCCAAGATGTGTTGGACCTCAAAGACAAGTTCGATGGAGTTCTCCGGGATGCGTTTGGTGGAGACAAAGCGATTCAGACGGCAATCAACGAGGTCTGTCCACCCCCACCTTTAGAGCTGTCTACGCAGCGGTTCACGGGGCCGCACATCCTGTTTTACCCTTTGGCAGGCCTTCGAAGCTTTCATCAACTCGAACACCAAATCGGCCGAATACATTTCTCTGTTCATCGACGATAATCTCAAAAAGGGTCTCAAAGGAGTACGTCTACCCTCGAACTATCTCGGATTTGCGTTTTAACCGTCCACTCACAAATCCTCCTACGTGCTTACTCCCGCCTCCAGAAAACAGAGGAAGAGGTCGACGTAAGTCCAAGACTCACAATCGAACAGCTCCCTTCACGCTCACGCCGACTTCCCTTTTCTTGACCCAGGTTGTGCTCGACAAGACTATCACTCTCTTCCGGTTCTTGACCGACAAAGACGTTTTCGAAAGGTACTACAAAAACCATCTCGGCAAAAGACTCATCAACAATCGAAGTGTTTCTGACGACGCCGAGCGAAACATGGTTGCAAAACTCAAGATCGAATGGTTAGTTTTCTTTTCCTGTGACTTTCAATCCTTCAGTCTGCATAGACGTTAATCACATGATCTTGCACTATGGACTCTCTCTCAGCGGATACCAATTCACTCAAAAGCTCGAGGGCATGTTCAAGGATATCCAAATCTCGAATGAGACAATGGATGCCTATCGATCGCACGCCAGTCACTCAAACTACGTGAGTTGGTGAACCTCAACTGCTCAACTTACAACTACTGATGGGATACGCACTTATCATGCTAGAATCCAACCGTGGATCTGTCGGTCAACGTCCTCACTTCGACTTACTGGCCAGGGTCGGCACATCCTCAAACGACTGTCCTACCTTCAATCCTCGCCGATGCCTCGGCTTCTTTCGAGAAGTTCTACCTGTCACGGCACAATGGCCGCCGGCTCACTTGGCAGCTCAATCAGGGTACAGCTGACGTCAAGACGCGCTTCAAATCGAGAACGCACGAGCTTAGCGTCTCAACGTATGCCCTCGTTGTCTTGTTACTCTTCGAGAACCTGGAAGATGGCGAAGAGCTCGAATTCTCCGTAAGTCATCTGCGTGTCATTGTTGCCGTGGGAAACTTTCGCATCGTTGGATTAACGTAGGCTTCTTCGAAATCCTAATCGGTCTCACAGGATATCCAAGGCTCGAGCCAGATCCCTGCCGCTGATCTAGCTCGAACACTTCAATCCCTCGCTTGTGGAAAATACCGAATCCTCACCAAGCATCCCAAGTCGAGAGACGTTTCACCCACGGATTCATTTACCTTTAATGACAACTTTACCGCCAACATTGTCAAGATCAAGATCGCAACTGTTGCCAACAAAGTCGAGACTGGAGAGGAGAGGACAGAGACCGCCGGGAAAGTCGACGAGGAGAGAAAACATCAGGCTGAGGTCAGTATAACATCCTTACGTCAAACAACTTGATACCGATGCTGACTCCCCCATCCTTCGTTTGGCACTCAGGCCTGTATCGTCCGAATCATGGTACGTTCTGGATTGCAGTTTCACGCCCCGGTCATGTCCTCGACACGTGTTACTAGCTTCTGACTTGTCAACCATCATGTTGCTATCAGAAATCTGCCAAGGTGATGAACCATAACGAGCTCGTCAGCGAGGTTACTCGGCAGCTGGCGCCTCGATTCTCTCCCAGTGTCTCGCTTATCAAGAAAAGGATCGAAGCTTTGATCGAAGTGAGTCGCCTTGCCGTCCGCTTGGTATCTCGAACCCACGTCTGATCCGTATCTTGTGTCTATACAGCGAGAGTACCTCGAGCGTTCCGGTAAAGATATGAGAAGTTACACATACCTCGTCAGTCCCGATTTTCTTTCATTTGGCGAAGATTTGGTCTCTAGTCGCTGAATATTCAATCCTTCGTCAACGTCTGATCAGGCTTAATCAAGACTTGCCAATTCACTTTCCGATTTCCCTTTGCATTTCGAACGTTCCACCTCCACCGCACCCGCCCGCATTATCATAATCTTGCATTCGATTCCTTGCTGTCCACGTCGCTACGACCCATCACGATCCCATCATGATCATATGTCTGTGTCCTGAAGTGCGATTGCCAAGAGCCCAAGCATTCGTTCCAAGAAAGACAGCATCTCAGTGTGTCACAGATTTCTCTTCATAGTCCGTCAAACTGACCACCACACCCGCACGCTACTTGAGGATGCTCCTCGTCAGCAACAATTCATCTCTGGCCCTCGCTGGTCCAGCCTGGCATGATTTACACGTTCTGACCTGATTGCAGGCGAGCATGACCTCATTTCCTTCCGCATCACGGTACGTTCACATGGTGTGAGGTTTCCTGGGAGGTTGCACAAGACGTGAGCCTTAGTGTCTCCCGCGATCCCGATCAACACACTTCTGATGATCTTTGAAGAAAAGACGGGAGTTTCAAGCTTGGATGGGCTGGTAACTAACTTTATGGACAGATATGCATTTGGGGCATGCCAGACAGAGTGAGCTTGGGCTTGTAGCTTGGGATAGAGGAGTCGACTCGCACTAGACGAGGTCGGTTGAGATGGTCAACAAGGAGGCATGGTGATCGACGTTTCCCCAACGAATCGAGGAACGGCTATTTTGAATTCAGGACCGGATTCCGGTCAGACCCCCATCTCTTTCCTCTTCCTTCACCTTCGCCTCTTCCTCTTCCTCATCCTTCGACCATTTCTCCTCCGTCATGTCTCATCGTTCCATATCACCAGACGTCCTCGCCGAAAAATCTGATGGCAGTCAGATTGAGAATGCTTACGACTCAACACTCCGCACGACCGAGGAGGCTCGCAAGATGCAGCGACGAGTTTTACTCGCCACTGATCTCAGGTAGCTCCTTCTCCCGCTCCATGACCTCGCTTGTCTGAAACCAAGCTAACAACATGCCCTCTCGGACATCAGGATCCTTCCATTTCTCGCCCTCCTCTTTCTTTTTTCCTTTCTGGACCGAACGAATATCGGAAATGCGAGAGGTTTGTCCCATGCACACCTACTTGTTAGAAAGTGTCTGGACTAGATGATGAGAGCAAGAGAGTCTCAGATTGGACTCGGGTTAGGTCCATGGCAATACTGATTGTTTGCCATTTCCCCCTTCGATCTGTCGTATCCTCATTTTTTTGCCCGATTTGTTTACCTCTGAAGTCTTGGGCCTTCAGAAGGATCTTCATTTGAGTTCTTCACAGTATGAAAACTCTTTGGCCATTTTCTACGCGTTCTGTATGTCTGCTCGTCTTCATACGCTTCTCGCGATCGACCAGGTATCATCGCCGTTGACGACCATTTTCATTTACCACAGATATCGCCAGCGAGATTCCATCCAATCTGGTCATCAAGCGTGTGTCTCCGAGATTGTGGCTGGCGATTTTGACGACTGTCTGGGGTATCATCGGAATGTCCATGGGCTTTGTGAAAAGGTTAGCTAGCAACTGTGTCGACATTTCGTCGGGGGGTTCTTCTTTTTCCTCTGATCTATACGCGTCTCTGTTCGACAGAATTTCTGATGTCCTGGTCCACATATGTACAGCTATACTGGACTCATGGTCGTCCGAGGATTCCTTGGAGCTGCGGAGGGAGGTCTTCTTCCTGGAATCGTGAGAGATCATCTTCACCAGTCTCGCTGTACCTTTCTTGCTCGCAAAGCCTCAGATCACTGACTATCTATTTACATCGATATCGACAGGTACTATACCTTTCTTCCAATTACAAGCGAAGCGAGATGGCCATCAGACTCGGTCTCATCTACTCTTCGGCTAGTCTGAGTGGTGCGTTTGGAGGATTGCTTGCCCTAGGATTGAACCGGCTTGGTGGCAAAGGAGGGCTCGAAGGTTGGAGATGGATTCTAGTCCTAGAGGGCTTGATGACCGTCGTCGTCGGGATAGTATCGGGCATCTTCCTTCCAGACTCCATCGAAACGGCCTCCTTTCTTACTGCCGAAGAGCGACTCTTCGCGGCTCGGCGTCTCAAGGACGACAGACCAACTTCAAACAATATGTCGACCGACGATTTCTCGATGACTCAGTTCTGGGCGGCGATCTTATCTATCCAAGTGAGTCAAATGCCGACTTGGACCAGTTTTGCGCGTGGTGCAATGGTTTTGACTGATCCCCCTTCGAGAAGACTTGGCTCTCGGCTCTCGCATACTTTGCCATCCTCTGCGCATTGTACAGCTTCGGTCTCTTCGTGCCAACCATGTGAGTCGTTTGGATCCTTCATATCATGTCAAGCTGGACTGACCATAGGTCTGACTCTACATTACAGTATTCTCGGTTTGGGATACTCGGCTGAAAGAGCACAGCTCTTCTCCGTTCCACCATATGCAGTAGCAGCTGTTCTGACCGGTAAGAGACATCTTTCCCGTCTTGAACTCGAATTCGAGCTCACCGCAGAATTGTTCTTTGTAGTCGCTGCCGCCTTCGCCTCGGATCGGCTTCGACTCAGAGGACCCATCATGCTCTCATTCCTTCCACTCAGTATCATTGGGTACGCCGTAATCCGATCCGTCAATTCAAACAGCGTCAAGTATGGTGAGTGATCCGTCTACTTAGCATACCTCGTCATTTTGGGCCCGCAAATATTTATCTTTCTGACGACGCTGACATCTTGATACGGTCAGGTTGCCTCTTCTTGATGAGTGGAGGGCTCTATGCTTCAGTCCCGCCCGTTCTCGTATGGCTCTCAAATAACACTGCCGGGTGGGTCATCGTTCTGCTTCCAGCTTGGACTGACAGAGCCCATGTCAACCCCCCAATCTAATCGTCCTCTACTATGACCACAATTTTTGCTGCATCCCGTAGGCACTACAAGCGAGCTACAGCCGTGGCGTTCCAACTCATGATCGCCAACTGCGCCGGATTCGTTGCCAGTAAGTGCCTCCTTTGGACAAACTCCTTGTGACGAGCGAAACCGCTCACAATCATGTCCATTATTCGTTTCAGCTTTCCTCTACCCTTCCCGTCAAGGGCCAGCGTATAGGCAAGGCCACACAATTGTCCTCGGTCTTTTGTGTGCAGCTTGGGTTCTGGTCCTCGCCAACGTGCTTTATGTTCGTCGACAGAATGCTCGGAAACGATCCGGCCAGATGGACGCTCACATTGGGTCAGGTGACGACCGAGACCCCGCTTTCACTTACATACTGTAAATTGTCGGACACTTGCCCGCCTCTACCATCGCCTCTGCCGTCGTTTCCTTTCATCCGTTGTAAAGATTTATCTCAAGATTGTATATCGCCATGCCTTGACCTGTCAACAGACATGCAATATAGGCTCACGAAGCTTCTTCTTGAGCTTGACTATCGGAAGCTTCGGAAGGAGGGACAGACAACTCGGGTGAAGCGACCGACGCAGGATTCGGTGACGATGGAGCGGAGCTTGCGAAAACCTCTTCGAACCAAGCGGGCAATCGAGCGGTGTTTCCTCCAGCCTGGATAACGAAGGGATGCGTGCACGAAAGAAACGCACATGACGTCGTCAGTCAAGAGATGGGGAAGAAGCTGAGTCTCCGTGGGACTGACCTTTTTCAGCACAAACTCGCGCAGACCAGCCTTCAGCGCTTTGCCATCGGACCTAAGCACGATCTCCTTGATCTGCTCCCTCGGTAACATTAACAAGGCTCCGTAGCTCGAGACACCGAGATTCTTGGCACACCGAACGAATCCCTCCCAAAGCTGTGGCGAGTTCCAGATCTTCTTGGTGATGAGACGGGAGAGAAGATTGGTCGAGACGAAACCGGTGAGCGACTTGTACGTCTGTACGGATTTGATGACCTGACAGATCCAGACAAATCCATTGAGCCGAATCAGCAAGTGGACTTGTAACGAGATGGAACAAGGATGGTCCAGATCGGGTCAAAGAAAACGCACTGTACGCATGAAGAGCGTGGGGAGCTCCGGCTCGTCTGACACCTGCTGCATGACAGCAGCGAGAATATCCGACTTGTAAAGATCCGTCATGGCGAAACAGATATCGATTGCTGTTGTGGATGATCAGACGTCAGAACCTTGATAACCGCCGTCTGCATCGCAATTGCAACGTTGATGACACTGACCTTCCATGGTGGACTTCAGGCCGCTTTCCTTTTCCAGGCGATGCAGAAGGACCATCAGCTCCGTCGCCGAGAACTGCTCTGATGGACGTAGCTTGCCAGGCGCATTGGGTTGGCCCGGCGCAGAAACGATCGTGCTGAAGACGCTCCGGACAATATCACGCTCAGAAGTTTTGCCATTGAGAAGAGAAACGATTTTCGGAAGATGCCGTTTGATGTCGACCTGGTCGAAAAGCGGCAAGGCTAAGCGATGGTGGTCCGGAATTTTTTCACAAAACACACAAGAGAAGTACAGTAAGAACTTACCTTGTCCATTTCGGAAATGACGGGGAGCAAAAATCTAGGATCCAGATCTCTCTCGGCTACCAAACCCTTGACAAGGGCGACCAGAGGGACCGACATCTTGACTCTTGGTCCACCTTCTTCCTTGGGCTCACCGAGTACTTGGAGTGTGTGGATGACCAGAGTGTCGGCTCCTGGCGGGAAGGTTCGAAGGAGAGTAAGGAGTTTGCCGTTGTTGGGTCCAAGGGCCTTGATGAGCGGAGAGAGGATGAGGCGGAAATGGGCTTGGATGGATGAATCGAGGCCAATGTAGGACGAGAAGATGCTACTTGACCACGAAAAGGTTCAATTCCGGTCTAGCTCGCGTTCGCATGATATGATGATATGAATAGACGACGACTCACGCATCCAGGAAGTCAGGCGCTTTCTTGGTCAACGCAAATACAAGCTCGACGTGCTGTCGAACAACCTCTTGGTCGACTGGCAGCTCGAGCTTCAACGGCAAGTACTCGCTCTGCACAACATCCTCGTTTGCATCTCCGTTCACAGCCATTGGAGACTCGCTTTCGCCGTCGATAGCCGACTCGTCTTCTTCATCCTTGGAAGCCTGACCCAGAGTCTGTAGCCGTTGAAGAAGCTGCAAGGCGAATGTTTTGATGACATCACTCATGACCTTGGGCTCTGAGATCCATTGACGGACAGCGGCGATGGCAGGGTTCCGAGAGTTTGCATCTGATAAGAGGGGTTCACAAGTTCGGACAACGTAAGTAAGGATCTGATTAACCTATTGTCACAACTAAGGTGTACCGAAACAAACCAGGATGGGTACAAAGCTCAAGCAGGATCTTGAGAGTCTCCTCCCTCAATGGCGGCCGATCGACAGCAACCTCCCTCAAGATCTTCATGCCAACCTTGCCTTTCGAACGATCTGAATCCACGCAGAGGGACTGAAGACGCCCAAGAACCGACAAGGGAAGCTCTGGAAGGTCGAGTAGAAACCGATGAAGCGCAAAGCCGGCGAGCGAAGGGAGATAACGGGCGAGAATAAGTTCAAGGGAGTCCCGGTATCGAGGAGACTGGAAAGATAACATGATTGTCTGTCAGCTCTCGTTTTTCTCTCACTTCTGAAGAGTGTATACTCGTAGCTGCATACCCGTCGAGTGTCCTCAGAAGCTAGCAGTGAGTCGTTGTACCATTCCTCATTCAGCCAGAGAGACGCGAGGAGGTATCTATGAGGTAGACAATCAAGTCAGAGACCACATGTGCCATGGCTGAGAAAAATGATGGGATGAAACAAGGAATGATCGGTTTACCTGGAGTCAAAGTCCTCGCAGATAAAGTCTGCCATGGCCATCCGGACCTCGTCATTCCCCCCGTGGTCTTTCGTGTCGACGGTCCCCTCTTCAGCTTTGAGTTCAAACTCAGCCCGTCCACGAGTGACGAGCCTTGCTAGCAAGATCATCCAAAGCTCGCTCTTCCTCTCCTGTCTTGTTCGAGGATCGTCATCCGCGTCTTCGGCGATAGGAGCGGTGGAAGCAACGGGCCCGACCTGAGAGCTGGCCGACTCCCAAATCCGTCGGATAGATTTTAGGACGAGAGCCTGACGAGTCAGAGGAAGAAGTGGGAGGGGAGGAGGAAGGGCGAATGTGGTGATGGCGGTTGTACTGGACGATTGGGGCAGGGATTGGGAGAAACGTTGAGGCAATTGCGGTATCGATGTGCCATTCGATGACGAAGCTGGTTGGTCTGTTGTGAGGCCGGTCGCACTATCCGGGCTGGGAAGAACCTCATCCTCGTCTTCATTGTCGCCCATTTCCAAAGGATTCAAGGCGCTCGCATCAGCTGCTGCTTCCACCTCTCCAGTACCGAAAACGACTTGTCCAGCCGCCGATCTGTCTCCTGGTAATATCGATGGTCTGAGGAGCTCGAGAGAGGGTGGAAGTGGCGGTGGATTTGGTGAGGAGGAGTTTTGAAGGAGGATTTGACGCAGACCGGCAATTGTGGTTCGGAGGTTATCGGGGCTGAGAAGCTGAAGATTCTGAAGCACAAGCTCGGTGATGAGGGGGGCCGGCAGGGACGCGACATCAAAGAGCGGGGCATCGGCAAGGAGGGTGGGAGGGAGCTGGGCCAAAGGTGTTGGGACGGGTAGAGGTGGTATTAGGGCGGATGGCTGGCTCATGAGAGGTGGTAGGTGAGGATGCGACGATTGCGAGCTTTGGCTTGAGGACGGAATCTCATCGATCCGCGCCCTCTTGGTTACAGGTTCGCTCGAGGAAGGTTCTTTCGCTTGCGTCGCAAGTTGTCGCTTGAGTTGGCGACCCTCCTCGATAGCGATCTTGTATGACATGTCCATTCTCTCGGCCTGTCGCTGAAAGGCTTCTCGGAGACTGGTTCTGAAATTGGCTGCGGATGGAAATCTGCAACGTAAACTTAAATCAGTCCGTCGGATATGGCACAAACGAGGAATCGAAACGAAACTTACTTGTCTATGACGGACATGGTGGCTTTAACGATCTTTTCAACGCTTCGAATCTCGCCTCTAGGGATCCCAGCAAGAGCATCAGGTGTCCAACCCGTCAGAGCGGGGATGAGAACGATCGCGAGATTGGGACGGAGCTTGACGAGTGTGGCAAAGGTGTTGAGGATTGAAGTGAGGAGATCGGGGTCCCTGCGATACGAGTTGACAAAAGAGACGAAGGAGTCAGCGTCGAGGGTGTTTGGATCAGGGTATTGGAAATCTCCTGACCTGGATGTATACATGGTGGTGAGAATGAATTCGATAAGCTTGACGCCTTCAGCTTCGAGTTGCTGAGGATATAGGAAGGGGTGATCTGGAGGACACGATGAAAGGTTGGGATCGGTTCTTGGATTGTTGAGCTGGAGGGTAAGAGATCGTTCAGCCGATGTTTGCTTTGACACGTTCGTATCTCCGATGAATGTGAGCTTACCCTAGGATCGGTACCACTCCTGGTCTGAACCAGGACGACCTTTTGAGCGAACTTGATTGCGTGCAGCCGCGCCCCCTTTGGGACCGGCCGACCGTTCATCTGACCCTCGGTCGCCCACCCGAGTATGCAAGTCTTGCATGCGTTCAAGATGGTCCACACGTGGGTTAGCTGCCTATTCTGACAACTAGCGGAGGGAACGGATAGAAGAGATAAAGCGGTTCAGTGCGGAAGGTGTGAGGTAGAGGTCGGAGCTGATACTGACAGGTGCCGGAATAGGATAGGATAGAGCGAGGAGAAGACTTGTACGATGAGCCTCGTTAATCTGGGAGAGGAGGTGACGAGGAGTTGGGCGAGTGTCTCGAGCGATTGAAGGCAGACTGGGTAAGGAAGGGGTGATTCGATGAGCTGTGTTGTCGGGATCAGAGGAGTTGATATGGTCTCACGCTGAGCTTTGGCTTCTACGGGAAGAGCAGATCTGCATACAGCGAGCTCCACGATCTAAGAGAGGGCGAAGAAGGCAGAGAAGGACGAGGGAACGCGTCAGACGGAAAGTCGAGTTTGGATGGAATCTGATGACGGACCGACCTCTACCATCCAGTCTTGGAGACCACCAGGAGAGGCAACATAGGGAAGAATGTATCCAACGATTGTAGAGATCAGGTGGGGTTGATCCTTGAGGGCGATCTTAGCATCGTAGAGCTTCCTCGGTTGGTCTTGGGCCGGGGCAGAGAGGGCTTGAGTGAGGAGTGCGGTTGGGTCTGGCTGTGTGAGTCGTCCGGTTGGGTCTGGCTGTGTGATGTTGGCCATGGCTTGTAAACTGGGACCCCCCAGGATGAATTGACTGTCGTTGTTATGATGGTGGGTTACCAACAGGAACGAGGCGGCCGACGTTGTAATCGATATCTTGTATCATCACCGAATATCATTCACCACATACACCAATCCATATCGAAGCCCACCCCCTCGTTGACATCACCCCGTCATCAGTCTTTCCCGAAGGCCATCACAGACACCACGACCAGACCAACACAAGGCCAAAATCGACCAAGCTCACTTATCCTCGGCGCATCTCCCAAGTCATCAACATGGACCCTTCCTACTCCCACGCCTATCCTTCATCTCACAGAAGGTCCACCTCAAAGGTAGCCATACAGCCTTCATCAAAATCGACAAGGCCCTCATTCTCGACCCTCCAGGAACCTCTCCTTGTCATCTTCGCCTCAAATGTAGCTTCCGCCGCCGCTACGCTCGCCATCAGCGATTGGGGTCTCGACGCAGGCGTCGACTCTGCAGTCCTCCTGCTCGCTAGTTTCTCTCTCGGAGCTTCTTGGGGTTGGCTCAGGGGTAGAGGCCGATGGGATCTTGTCGGCAAGATGGTGAGCACGCATTCAGGATAGATCCCTTCACAACGACGAGCTCACTACTTACTTACTTTGATTGATCCTTGTATATAGTGGTCGTCGCTACTAATGTATTCAGCTCTGCATACGCTGCAGTACCTTGCGTTCTTCTACGCGTTGAACACCTTGTCACCACTCAGGTCTACCTCGATTTTCCCGACGATCCAGGTCCCGTCTTCTTCAGCGTTTAAGCTGAGGTCGTTCTCTTATTCTTTTTCTATCATTTTAGACTCGGTATATTCACCCTATCCTCATCAGTCTGGTGGACAGCTGGCTCTAGACCAACAAGTTCGGTACGACCCTGGCGTCTTCCGCCATGTCCAGCCTGTTCTCACAAGACTGATCCCATACTTTGACTTGCACAGATATTGGGCGTTCTGTCACTCGTATCAGCTTTTGGCCTCTCCATCTATGTGTCTTCGCAGTCGGATTGTGAGCTGCCCCCTTTGTTGTCATTAAGCTAGCAACTAGGTATCTTACACCTTGGCATCTATCTCCTTCCTAGCGTTGCCTTCAAGCGTCTTTACCCACAGCTCAGTCATCATCTACGCCATATCGTCTTACTTCAAGACGTCAAGATACGAGCAACCGCTTGTCTCTCGGTTTGCCATCTCCAAAGGGGGTGGTAGCGAGACTTTGAAGACACTCTCCTTGACGCTTGGATCGGCCTTTTTGCTGCCCCTCGTCGCCTTGGGACTTATCTTCGTGAGCAGACTCATATGAGAGTATGTGCAGCTATAACACAGTAGTCTGACGCTTGGCTGCCGTTCCAGGGCTTCTTTACATCCTCTGTCTCGGTTCTATCTTCCCCTGCGTCTCTTCAGCGACCGTTCTACGCCATCATTCTCGCCCAAATCGTTGTAGCTCACCCATCTGCTCTTACTCTGACCTCATCGGTCGTCAATGGACCAAGTCCCGAGGCGGCTTACCCAGTATCGGTCTTGATCACAGCCCTGGTTGGGATCTTCATTTGGACAGTCGGAACTCCGGACTACATTGAGGTTGTCTCCGCTGCTCTCATGACTCTGGGTAAGCTCGTGTAGATCTGACTGACTGAACGCTGTTGCTGATCGGACTTTGCCTTGCCCCTGAGCAGCTGTAGCTCGATTACCAGACCACTCGGTTCACTCTGTCGCCTCCCGAGCTACATCCGCATCTTCATCGACTTCCCCTACATCTTCTCCTACACATCGTCTGATGAGGACCTACCTTAAAACTATTCTCGACAATCCGGAATCTCGGAAGATCTTCCAATTCCTTCTCCTCAACTTGGCATACATGCTCGTCCAGGTACGCAACCAAACAAGACGACTCTTGCACTGTTGTAGTCTTTGTTTCATGCCAACTTTCTCATCGATCAGATGGTTTGGGGTATCACGACCAACTCGCTAGGGTTGATCTCAGACGGTGAGCCTCAGTCGCATAGCATTTTGACCCGATCAGCAGCTGATCAACATTATCTTTTCTTTTTTTCCACGAAAGCCATTCACATGTTCTTCGACTGTATGGCTCTGGGTGTTGGACTGTTCGCATCGGTCATGGCCACCTGGAAACCGAATCAATCGTTCTCGTATGGGTGGGTACATGTCCTTTCAGCTCGATCAACCTGTTTCGTTACGTCCCATTAATAATTTTCACATATCTGTCTCTGCAAGATATGGACGTGTCGAGACACTTTCTGGCTTTGCCAACGGCGTCTTTTTGATCCTCATCTCGATTTTTATCGTCTTTGAGGCCATCCAGCGAATGTCTGTCTGTTTTATTCAATCATGAAACGCCGCATCTCCCACTGAACTGACCTTGAACTGACCTCTGACCTGCTTCAGTGCCGACCCACCCGAGATGAACACATCCCAGCTCCTTCTCGTCTCGGCTATCGGCTTGGGTATCAATCTGTTTGGGATGTTCGCCACAGGAGGTCATGCACACCACGGAGTACGTTCAGATCATGATAACGTTCAGTTTCCAGAGCTGATAGGTTGTCTATTAAATCCATAGCATTCTCATGGAGGACATTCTCATTCTGCGCCTGCTCCCAAGCCGGCGAAAAAGGCCAATAGTCCGAAGGTCTGTCAGCATCCAGCTACACTTCTGAACGCCTTTGATAACTGACTCCTCGATGAGAACGTTCATAGAGCTCTGGAAGCCCACCCAAAGCGAGCCATTCTCATTCGCACTCCCACTCGCACTCTCATTCGCCAGCCGTTGAATCGGATAAATCGGACGATCACCCGGTATGCTTCTCTCGTTCTGTATTCACCAATCTAGTGTTCAAAGATTGATAGTAACGTTCATTGATCAAGGGTCACTCACATGATGGCTCGAAGCATGCAGCCTGCGGACATAGTCACGAAAACAAGCATGACGTGAGTCGTTCCCCCTTCCTAATCATCCTAGTGGACCTGTCTGATCTCCTCCGTGCCTTTTTTTATTTCACAGCATTCACATTCGTTAGACGAGCCTTGCGATGATGAGGTGAGCCTGCTCATGGGTAGCGTTACGCGATCGTTGAGTGGCAAAGTACTGATCGTCAGCGTTGTGGTCGCGGTGTCTTTTACTCTCCAAGGACCACGATGATGATCATTCTGCTGTCAGTAGTCTTGAAATGATCTCGCGTCTTGCCTCAGCATTCTGACGATGGAGATTCTTACTTTGTCAGCACGACGCTGGGCACAGCCACAACATGCAAGGCGTTTTCCTGGTGAGCAAACCGTTTCGGACATGGATAGGTATCGCTCCGCTCGACTAATCAAGGTTATTCATACGTGACGTCCTCCTGCAGCATGTTCTTGCCGATACTCTCGGCTCTGTGGGCGTCATCATCTCGACCCTCCTCGTTAACCACACCGGCTGGACCGGATGGGATCCCATCGCTTCTCTCTTCATCGCTGCCTTGATCGTTGCGTCCGTCATTCCTCTTGTCATTGACTCTGGAAGAATCCTCTGCCTCGATGTCGGGGAGGAAAGAGAAAAGGGCATCAGGCTGGCGTTGAGCGAGGTTCGTCGTCACTCCCGTCGTGCTTGGTCTAAACCCCTTATGACAGCTCATCGTCTTGGCCTGTGCCTCCGAACTCCATTCCTCTGTCTGCTCTGTGATACGATCCTCTTAGCTAAACACTGTAGATGGCTTGGCCTCTTATGGAGCTCCTCGTTTCTGGCCCAACGACGAATCGGCTCTGACCGGATCGATTCACATCCACCTCGCTCGGCTACCTCAGCCTGCATCATCTCTTCCGACCGACACAGTCGGGTACTCCTCAGCTCCCGTTCAGTATGCCAACCTGGACAAAGTGTCCCGACGCGTCGTCACGCTGCTCAAGAGGCGGATTCGTGGATTGAAAGAGGTGACTGTTCAGGTGGAAGCGGGCGAAGGAGATGGTATCGGGAGAGGCTTCTGCTCTTGTTTGGCTTGATTTGCCTCGATATCTAAACTCTGCCTTCAATTGATTCACTTGTCAACGTGAAGAGGCATGTCCATGTAAATCAAGCGCGATGCATGCGGGGGTATAGGCGAAAGCGCAAAGTGATTTCGAGGGAAGAAACCATAAGGGTATAGCGACAAGATGAAGTGGTATCGAGAGATAAGCAAGCGAAGAGACGCGACCGGACTAAAGACGGGTAGAAGGTAACGATGGCAGTGACGAAAAGCCAAAACTAGCAAAGATGCCCTCGCCCTTCGTGTCGTTTATCTTGGTCATGATGTTGCGACCTTCGGCTGAAGACGAAACGCGTACGTCAGACATGACTTTGTTTCGAGGACACAACTAGGATAGGAAAGCGCCTCACGTTCTTCGAGTCGATCCTCTTTGACCTTGCGCCTCAATGTTTCCATCGTCTCGTTGACGGAACTTCGATCGAAGTCATCCCTATGGCGACGGGTCACGAGTGGAAGAAAAACAGGCAGGACAAAACGATGACTCCAATCAGTCTCAGAAACTCTGACGATTTTACAGCGAGACAGGTCACTTACCTCGCCTTGAGAAGGGCTTCCACAAAAGTGAGGTTTGGACCATGGGCCTGAGCGAATGGCCAATAGCTCAGGACGAACATCTCCTTTGAAGCCTCGAGCAAGCCCAAAACGAGCTCGACGACCTCAAAGTTGAGTTCGAGGTCGTCCTTTGGCTTAAACTCGGCAAAGCAGCCAAACACTTGGGCGATGTCCTCTCGCATTCGATCGACGAACGTCTTCATCTTGAGCTTGGGCGTCTTGCGGAGAGCGATCAGGTAGGTGACGAGGAAGGCGGCGATGATGTCGTCAAGCAAGAGGTCAAAGATGGAAGGGTTGAGATGCTCCTGGTAATCGGCAAGGTAGTCCCGGATCGTGACGACGACAAGATTGATTGGCTGCTCCAGATACCAAGTAGGGGTGAAGAGAGTCTTAGTGACGACCTTGAGATCGTTGAAGATGAGATCGATGAGCGTCTGCGTGCAGGCTTTGGCGACGTCGAGGTAACCGTTGATGGCGTCATCGATCTTGGCGGAGATGACTGCTTGATATTTCTTGCTGACGATTGGTTCTAGTCGAGCTCCGAGAGCTTCCGCATAGTCGGCTGATTTGATCTGGTCGTTGGCGAGCGCGATGACGTATTCGACTAGGCCTGGGGTTGCCTCTTCTGGCCTCTCGAGCATCTTCTTGAGTTCCGACTCGACGAGGCGCATGAACCGCTCTTGAGACGATCGCATGACTCGGTTGGCCTCGGTAACGACGCGAGCCAGGACGCCACCCTGTCCTGAGTCGGCGGCGAGATCAATTTGCTGATTGATCATCTGGAACATGATGACGGCGCCCTGTAGACTGTACGCTCCACTCTCCTCCTGCTCGATCGGCTGTTCCCGCGAGATGAACTCTCTCTCCTCATCCCTCATCAAGTTCCTCATCCATTCATCCATCTTCTTGAGGATGACACCGACGTAGTCCTCGATGAGTTGCTGCTCGTTTCCGGCAAGGAGCGACGGTGTGATCCACTCGGGTGGGATCTCGAGCTCCTGCATGTTCGTCTCGTACTCCTTCACCCAGGCATGCATCTGCAGGAACACTGAGGCCTCGGGCTCGGAAGCCAGGATCCGGCGGAGGTGCTTGCTGTGCTCGGCGTGATAGGCTTTGATGAGGGTAGCGTGGATGTTGTAGTCGGGGGGGAAGCAGGGAGAAATGTCGTCCGAGATGCGAAGGAAATCGTTATAAATCCAGCCGAGGTTTTCGAGGAAGGAGGACGGATCGGGATCTCGTTCTGCCGCTGAATCGAATTTGGCTGCGATGTTCGAGGTGAGGATTTTGATGAGTTTGTGACGGTAATGTTTGATTGTCCGAGCCTCGGCCTGCATGGACCTGAGAGACTCGACAAAAGGGAACTCAGACGTCAGCTTGGCAAACTCGAAGGGACACCGAACAAGCTGAAACAACCTACTTGAACTTGGCTGCTGCATCTCCTTTGGCTCTCTTGATCAACTTCATCGCCGCTGCCTACAGTAAATCTGCATGTCAGTAAAGAACTGGCAATGGTCCGGTTCACCTTGATCACACGACAGATGGAAAAGCAGAAATGGCAGTTAAGATGTATGTATGCCTCACCTTCTCATCCTCTCTACATTCTACCTCAACAATCTTCAGCAGTTTGACAATGACGTCTCGTCGTCCTTCCCTTGCCAGCTCTAGTATAGATTCCGCCAGCTCCCACAGCCTAGCATCGAACCTGGCAACTATGGTGTCTAACCTCTCGAAGAACCCCCGAACGGTATTCAACTCGTCCTGGGTACCCTTCTTGGCTTGATGTAGAGTCTCATTCCGGAAAGCCTCGAGCTGAAGGAGTTGAAAGTGGCAGGGCAGAAGGTTGTGCTGAGGGGAGAGGATGCCGGCGTCGATGTCGTCGTCGAGGAGATTCTCACACATGATGACCTTGGAGGTGATTTCTGAAAAGGACTCGACCATGTCCTCAGTTTGAGAGAAATTACGATGAATGAGCGAGACCTGAGGTTGCACGGCGAGGAGGAGGACATTCAGCTCAAGTGCGCGTCGAGAGGCACCCCGTCCGGCTGTGTGTTCTGTCGTCCAGTCATCGTAAGAACAGAGTTGAAGGAGACGGTACTGACTCTACTGATCTTCTTGAAGCCCTTGACCTCGTTGTCCGGATCAAGGCAGATGCGCTCGACCTTCCTCATCTCTTCCTCGACCGCTTCAAGGTTGGCTTTGGCTGCGACGAACTTGCGAAGTCCATCTCTCGTCGCGTCGAGTTGCTCCTTGACGCCTGCGGAAAGCTTAGACTGGATGGCGAGTTGTTCCTTTGCGAGTTTCTTGCGGAGTGAGGGGAGTTTATGGAGGTCGTCCGGTCTTTTGAGGTCGTTGAAGGGGCCGGGTGAGAATGATAGCAGAGCGAGGAAGGTTTGTTCAGAGAACTTACGACTTTAGGAGCTCTCCAATAGCTTGAGCGGCAGAGAGCGTACTCATGAGGTGTCTATCGAGGAAAGGAGAAGATGTCGTTTGCAGGGCGAAGTAAGGGGAGAATGACCGACCGGAGGTTCCCGGTATCACGAGACATTTTGCTTTCTTCTTTCCCCCTCGACTTTCATCTCGTTTCAGGCTTAGACCATTATAATCAATTTCGTTCCTCATCTTTGTCATGACCCTATCCAATTCCCACCTTACTCAGCCTGAGAGTCTTCCTGCCCGACTCTTTCGCTCTCGCCGCAAACAGATTCCATCCAGCTCAACACTGTCCTGCTTGCCCTGATAGCAGAGGGATCGAATGAGGTGATCTGAATGATACATCAAGTTAGCCTGGTATGCCTCGACCGTACAATCAAACTTGTGAACAACCGACCTGAAGTTGTGCCAGGTTTCTGCATCGACTTGCCGCCACGTAGGCTTGACCATGCGCGAACATTCGAGTAAAGTCGACCTTGACAGCGTCGAGCGTCTGCCCCTGACTCTTGTGTACTGTGAGAGCGTAAGCTATAGAAGAAGTGGAAAACCGGACCAAAACGTCAGCACCTGGTGTTGAGGGACATGGTCTACGATCTCATGTACATACCGAGTTTCAATGGAAGTTGGACCCGGGTCGTGCTGGTCACGAGCTTGTTCAGTGTCCGAGACCATGTCTGATTTCGAAATCTGAAGGGAGGAATGAGGTACGTCTCTCCGTTGTCAAACTGCAACGCCCGAGTACGCTATCAGCAAAGGGCTAATCGACAATCGTCAAAACACCACAGAGTACATACTTTGACCACCGGAAGCACGCGTGGCAATGCCAACTCGTCACCGAGACGGTAGCCCAAGTATTCATTGTTCTTTCTCTTCAAGCGCCTTTTAGTTTGTTTCCACGATCTCCTCATCGATTTGGCCACCTTCTCGGTGACCTCTCGGTCAATGATGAGGTCATCACAATCCACATCGAAGGAGTCTTCTTCGCCTCGAGGCTGTTTGAGGATACGGATGTTCTTTGACTCGGCCCAGGTGAGGGATTCGAATCTAACGACTGTCCCGAGGGATCCATTGACGCACGTCCTAACGATGGATTGGAACATCACTGTCAGCTCAACTACACTTCGACGTAAAGCGACGCGAAGCGACGACCTCACGGGCTACAATTACTTCGGAGTATGACTCGTGAGTTGATCTTGACGCTCAAGAATTTATCGACTGGGGTACCCTTGAGTGCCATCAGGGCATGTTCTACAGATATTGGCCGACCGAGGACGTCTTGCCTACAAGTGATGCCCCAAGTCGTCAACTCAAATCACAAGGACATTTTCAATTTGACGACTTACCAGGCCCAGTCATTGGCCGGAAATGTTATGAGGTTTCCCCTAATGCCCTGGACTCGCTCAGAGTTGGCCCGATCCACGAGCCAGTTCAGCGAGTAACTGCGAAGCCACACGTTTTATCAGACATCCGGGATGGAAGCATGTCGACTAATGGAGATAGGACAAACAGCTCGGAACAGCCAGGAACGTCTGCAGGATTCAGCGGTCTCGAGGTAGAACGGAGGATCTCGAGGTTTTCGCGTGAGACTTTACCGATCCTCATCTCATCTGGATGAATGGCGAGCGTGTCAGGTCGATCTTTGTAAGGGCATTTCAAGGACGATGAAGAGGTAGAGCGCATCAACTCACTGAGGATCTCGACAAATTTGGGGTCTGACTGGCGATAGACATGGGTCAACTGGACGACGATGTCAATGCATTTCGCCCAACACGGAGTCTCGAATGCGAATCGGATCAAAACATTCCTTGAAACCGGAGGAAGCTGCAGAAAGTCTCCGACCAGGATAAGCTGGATGCCACCAAACGGCTTATTCGATTCTCGGATCCCTCGAGCAAAGTATTCGAGCGACTCGACTTTCATGGTAATGGATATTAGCGAGGTTCCCATCAGGGAGGAATGGTGGTCAGAGCTCACAAGCATCGCCATGGAGCATCGAGACTATGGTCAACGACAGAAAGAGGATCAGTCGCTGTGAATGGCGTTCGGGACGTCTGCCAGAAGCTTACCTTCGTCGATGATCAAGACGTCAACCCGCTTCCAACGATCTAGGGTCGGGCTCTGGCCGTTCCTAACAAAGTCACCATTGGCGTCGGTCTCAAGAAGTTGAAGCCGCTTAAGGATGACCTCCCTAGGTTCGTTGCAAAGGCCGACACCTGAGAAGGACAGATCGAGTTAAGTGACGCATGGTGTGAGGTGAGGAATGATGTAACACTCACCTGCCCAACTATGAGTTGTGCTACCGTCGATGAGACTAGCAGCGATACCGGTTGTCTTATAGGCAGCATCACGATTGGTTCAAATTAGTAAAGCAGTAAACCGCCCTCCCTTGCAAGGATGATACAAAATGGGCTCACAGCTGTAACTGCGACCCTCGGAGGTAGGTCCTCTCCATTACGAGGAGTCTTCTTGAGGACTTCAATGATGTTTCGTAGTAGATGCGATTTGCCCGTTCCTGCGAGATAAGAGATCTGGCTCATGAGTGTTTGCCATAACGTAAAGTTTGAGACGTTGAGCGGGTCGTACCTGCCGAGCCAGTGAAGAAGACTACAGAAATCGGAACCGTCAGTGTCTACTTTGTCGAACACAGACTTATCAAGTCAAACGCAAAATTACCGGATTTGCCTGCGAGGACAGCTTTTAGGACCTTTTGTTGCTCTGCGGTCTCAAACCCAGGTCGCACTTTTGTTCTTGCTGATTTCTGGTTAATTTATCACGAAAATGAACGACTGAATGCCATGCCGTACCAAGTAGGATACGAGAGGAGCAGATAGAGCGACCGACCTTTGGTGCCTGTGTTGCCAATGCTTTCGGTCTGGCAACAGAAGGACTGATCACCTCGACAACCGCAGGCGATATGGGTGTCGGAGGTAAGGGCGGGGCCAATCTCGGCGGCGGCACTGGCGAGACTGGAGTTGGCCCAGTGTCAAGAAGAGGTAGGGGTGACGCTGATTTCGGCTCACATCAGCAAGTGCGAGAGTCTGGAGCACGGAAGGAGGCTCACCGTTGGGGATGGAGAACACTTCCAGACGAGCTGCTTTCAGATCATTTCGGACTAGACAGGGAGGACACTGTTAGGGCTTGCGGTCAAGGTCTTCTTGGAAACGGTGTAATTTATCGACCTACTCTGCGTCAGCAACTGCCTCCTTTCATTGTCCGCCTTCTGCTCTGCTCTTCGAAGCTCTTCGGCTCTTTGAAGTTGGAGTAACTCTAAAATACAACTATCAGTGGCAGATTTGGCAACCACATTCGTCGATCTCGCTACTCACGGCCCACGATGTCCTGAATGCAAAAGGCGGATTGTCAACCAGCCGACCTAATACAGACACTGATGAGTTGATGGAATTCGATAGACTAGCTCACGTTTTCTATCACCTGTAGCAGGGTGTAGGAAAGGGATATATGAGAAATCAGCGATAGAGTCAAGCTGTCTCTTTGCCCGCTCGACTGACCTGAAGATGACCTTTGGTAAAATCGCCCTTGCGTTCGTTGCCTCGGGCCAACGCCTCCTTAGACAGGTCCTTCTGGGCGAGGCCAGTGAACCGATCTGATCATGTTTTGAGAGATCAGCTGTTCGTCTATATATTTTGTCTCGACTTAAAAGGGGGTCCTCACCGACGATGGGAGCCCAGAGCTCAGCTTTTCGAGAGATCAGCTCATCTTCTGTGGCATCCAAGGACGATCAGCGAGTGCAGCGCATCTCACCATCAACGTCGAGGATTTAAAGCTCTCCAACAAACTGTCAGGCTTACCAGGATGGTCTGCGTCGTCCTCCGATTCGCTCTCTGACTCTGACTCGGATTCCGATTCTGATGATGAAGAGCACGTAGACTCTAGAGAACGAACGTGTCAGGATTCCGTCCACTTCGATCTCGAGCAGACTGAAAGCGCACCTGAAATGCTTGACATGACGCTGACGGCCGTCGTGCGTCGTTTGGTAGGACTAAGTGTCGGTGATGATTTGTACACATGAGGACTTGTTTGTTTGGCTTCAGCCCAGCGATATCAGCGTGATTCATATCTCAATCGATTGAAAAGGGATCATACGATGGACTCACTGATTGGTTGAGGTAATGCAGGTGGTCGTGCCAGGACGAAAGGTGAGCCTGGAACAGGCGAGTTCCAGTGCAAGTCAGATCGGTCGATCCCGCAGATATTCAAGTATAACAGATCAGACCTTACCTAGTTCTAGACGGCGATCTTGGGTTTTGCTTGGCGTGCTTCGTTCCCGGATTGGGAGTGGCAAGTCCAGTTTGTTCTTCGCCAGGTCATCTGTGGGTAGGGAAGGAGTTGGAGGGAGATTCTGCTGTGTAGGTGGCTTTGGCCAGGGGGTAGTCCGATAGAGGGGAGGTTTAGGTATCGGAACATCTTGACTGCGAGGGGAAAACATGAGACTACGAGGAGTCGCTTGAGGAAGCGATTGTGGAGTTGCGAATGCGTTCGGATGATATCTGTTGTGAGGAAGTGGTACATGATTCGCAGAATCTGGATACGGCAGCACGGTCGAAGGGCAGGGTATAGAAGAAGATCGAGGAAGGACGCAACATCAGCAGGGCTCGTGCAGGGAACGGACTTGACGAGAGAGCATGCTCACGTCCTGATGATCCTGACGTAGGACTTGGCGTTGGAAATGGGATAGGATGCGGTCTAGAGTTGGGACTGAGAATTCGCTTCTTGGGAGAACCAGCTAAGATCGCACATAGGTAGAAGTTGGATCAACACTCGTGGGTCTCGGTCCTACGATGGACTGGTAGGAGTCCACACTGACTTGTTTCTCGGTCCGGGCTTCTTTTTCGTTTTTCTGGTGAGCTGGGTGTTTTGAAAGGTGAGTGTTGAGAAGAGGGGACAACGAAACGAGATGTTGGCGCTCTGGGAGTCGCTTGCGGGCTGGGGTAGGGCCGAGGCGTTGGTGTGGAGGGAGTCGTTGAAGCTGAAACGTAGAAGGCGATGATGATCAGCATCTTACCGAAATGGATGCCGAGAAAGCAAACCCCAGCAGGTAAGAGGGACGTCGAGAAGAAAACAGTTCGCCGGGCGGGCGTCGAACCCTTCTAGTCGCGACGACTGAGGGTGAGAAGAAGCTCACGATCTGCAGGAACGGTGAGGTTTTGGTCCCATCTCGTATGCTTGGGAGTGGGTGCTAAGTCGATGTCTGCGCCCTGACGAGCAAAGGGCCCTTTCTTGAAGGGTGCCATCGGCTTGACCCCGGCCCACCACGAGGGCCGTTTGGAGCGATGTTCCGAGGGGAGAGCTTGGGGCTTCTGGTGAAGTCTAGCCATATGACTTCCAGCGAGAAGGGTGATAAAGGAGGTCGAGCGAGACGAGAAGAGAGACGATGTCTGAGGGCAGTGAGGGAGACGAGGGCGATGGCGGATGTGAGCACCACAAAATCAGTCGCGTGACGGAAGCAGAGAGGGCTGAGATCTGAGATTCGTCGCCCTCCCTCTCCATTCTCTTGTTGATTACTGCGATGAACGCGATGTCGTCAGTATCAGTTTCCGTGACTTGGGTCAGCTCGACTGGGGTCTAGGCGTTGGAAAGAAACCAAGAAGTCAGAGGGCGAGTGAGTGTGGGAGTCAAGCGAATAGGAAAGCCTAAGAGGAGATGGTTGAGATTCAAGTCTTTTGCATTGAAACCCTTTGAATCGCATCAATGATTTGGGCCAAACCATCAATAATCCGTTCCTTAATTCGTTCAATCCCTTTACTCTTCTAATCCAAACTCCCTCGACCCTCCCCCTTCAACCTCCTCTAGCAAATCTGCCTGTCGATCACTCTAGTGCCATACCAGTGTTCCTGATCTATGTAAATTATATTCAAACAGCATATATAGAGCTACAACATGCATTCAAATCCACCATTCTCAACTCCTTCCCCGACCGAGGCGTGCTAGAGACTCGTCGTTGAGCTCTAGTCCCAACTTGGGAGCCTCCCTCAGCTTCTTTGTTCTACGCTGGTTTGGTTCTCCTTTATATTCGAACTGTCGTGCCGCTCGGCGGATGGTAAAATCGGGAAACGTTTTGCGAGGGACGTGGAACGGATCGGCTTGCATTCGGGACCGAGTCTTCTTCTTGGGTTTGGTTTTGGTACGAGTAGGTGAGGAGCGACTACGCTTGACGCCTCGAGTAAGAGGAAGCTGAATTTCCAGGTCGAGCTTGGCAAAGGGCTGCTTGGGCAGAAGTCAGCTATTAATCGATGGAAAGAGCTGAATGAGCGTGTAACGTACGTTGTCCGGAATGGGGAGATTTGACGCGCGAGTAATCAGCAATGGGCCTGTAATAACAGACAGCTCCGTGGGCGACGGTGGAGTCGGCGCGGGAATTTGGCCGTCAACCGAAATCGATGGAAGGGAAGATGAGGCTGTCCGAGGTTCGACGAAGGACGCGACTTGCTGAGGCTGCTGAGATGAAGTAGCAGAATCAACATATATTAGTTAACTTCGCATAGTAAGTTAGGAGGATGCAAGATGACTAACAGTCAGGGACAATATCAGGGATGGTGCCGTTACCACAACATCCTCTTCTGGGTCCTCGCCTTGGTCACCGCCTTGGTTCTCGGCTCGAAGTTTTCCTCCTTGAGCCTCTCTCTCGATCTCTTCTCCAGCCTCTTTTCCAACCTCGTTTCCAACCCTTTCTCCGATCTCTTCTCCGACCTCTTCTCGAACTCCTTCCTGCATCTCTTCTCCAACTACCTCTCGAACCTCTTCTCCGACCTCCTCCCAAACCTCTTCTTGATCATCTTCTCGATTTGCTTCTACATCTTCATCTCGATCCTCCTCTCGAAACTCGACAGTCTCCGCCGCAGCCTGAGCCACCACCTCCGTCACGACGGACGGCTCCATGGGTCTCACATCCGTCTGCACACCCTGTTCCACCGTCGAGCAGGAGGCAGAGACTGCCTTGTCAACCGAGACCGGGCTTGATGCGAGTCTCAACGCAGTCATCTCCTTCTCGAGAGCGCTGAGCTGCCTCCGGATTCTCAACTCAGACATGGTCCTCTCCTTGAGTTTGTCCGAGATCTCATCCAGCGCCCTTCGCGTCTCGACAAGAGCATCAGAGTCGGCGGCAGCCTCACGCAGTTTAGAACTGAGGCGTTCAATCTCCGAATTTGCTTTGGAGAGTTTTGATGCGAGCGCTCCGAGATCGGCAGGAAATTGTGTCGACGGGGACGGGCGTAGAGGTCTATCCAAGGAGGGAAGGGCAGAGATGGGTGGAGGATTAGATGTAATCAAGTTGAGCTGAGAAGGGGTTGGAACGGGCGTAGGAGGGAGGTCGGCTTCTGGTGCGGCTGGCGCGAGCAGGACGTAGTTGACCGCGGGATGGACGTAGAGACGAAGAAGGATGAAGCTGATAGAAGACATGATGAGTTCATTGGACGTAGAGCCGGGAGGGTGTTGCGTCTGCATGTCGACAAGAAATGTCAGGATTCTCCGATCCGACGCGTTCTAGGGAATGACGATTTGCTCACTATGATCAGTTTGGTGAATGACTTGACCTCCTCTTGGACGTTGATGGAGATGTGCCGTCCTGGTTGAGTTCTAGCGAAGAACGTGGTGTGACACGAGATGATCCTGCGTAAGGACTGAGGACGGGGATTAGATGTTGAGCCTCATTCTACCCCTCGGAGAGGCAGGACGTGTCAGAGAGTCGTACAGTTTCGTAATCAATTCTCTCTTGCTTGTCGAGTTGCCTCTGGGTCTTTTTACCTGCAACTAGTCGGGCATGGTCTTGAGATGAGATGTGGTCGAGTCTGTTCGGACCCCTGAGAAAGTTGAGGGACGTTGGCGGACGGGGTGGACGAGGTGGCTGAGGAGCTGGGGAGTCTGACTCGATTGAGCGTTTGGTGGGAGAGCAATCGACGTCAAGAGAGAATGCATCAGAGGAGGCCTGTGGCACGAGGTCATGGGGTTGCTGCAAAGGCAAGGGTGGACGGTGCTCCGGGGACGACACGACGGATGATGCGGACGCGACGGGGGCTGGTTTTGGTGTTCGAGTGGGACAGACTTGAAGCGGTGGAGTGGCATATCGAGGGCGGGGAGATGTTGGTGTCTCTGGCATGACGGAAGAGGAGAGAGGGCAGGAGATGGTGGAAGCTTGAGGAGGGGAGAGGGAGGACGACAAGTCGATGGGACTCCCAAGAAAGAGAGGCCAAAATGATACGTCGATCATTTCCGATCGATTCTATCAAGCACGAGTTTGCGAGGTATGTGAGCAACCGGCACATTAGCTCTCGAGTTCATCTTAGCAACCTGAGGAATCGAGGCCAGCGGAGAAAGCAGAAGGCTTGAGCGGAAAGGTACGTAACCGAGAAGGACCCCGATGGTCATAGTTTGTCCGGATCATTCAACCAAAATCACGACAAGGTAAACAAGTCTCGATGAAGATGACATCCACAGGTAACTGAGCCGTACTCTGACACGATCACCTCGATGAAAACGTATGTGAATCGACGAAAAAGGCCGCTCAACTAAACGCGATCAGGATTAAACGGTCCGCAGTATCGCCTTCAATCTTCCCTCCCCCCCTGTCGGTTCAACATTTATCTGCCATCCATGCTCGAACG
This sequence comes from Udeniomyces megalosporus, assembly GCA_039545415.1. Taxonomy (NCBI): domain Eukaryota; kingdom Fungi; phylum Basidiomycota; class Tremellomycetes; order Cystofilobasidiales; family Mrakiaceae; genus Udeniomyces; species Udeniomyces megalosporus. Next base: position 625,343 of record BCKM01000014.1, on the reverse strand, counting down.
CGTTCTCCCGATCCGGGTGGTCAAATTATCACCATGGGGAAGAGTGAGTTGCTCTCCTCTTGGAGCGACCTGACGTTTCACTGAATTCTCGCTCATTTCCGCTCGACTGCTGCCTGTCAACTGAACTCTCGCATCCCTCACCCTTCCAGATAGGAACAAAAAGCAAGCCAACCGGGGCAAGCAATCATCTTCTCGTCATCATCAGCAATCTAGTCATAATCGTCCTCGCCGTAAGCAAGAACAAAAGAGTCGAAAACAGCAAACCGCCTGCCTCAGGACCCAGCGTATCAAGGTGAGTCTTGTCCAACAGGTCCTGGGGGTGCATCGGAGTTGCGCGCTCAGGAGAACGAGACTGCTGAGCTCTCGTGATGGATGTCCCGTTCTGCCATAGACGTACTTTCCTCTATCACCAGTACGTACGAGCGAAGCGGACAAGACCGCATACGAATCCACCGTTCTTACCCTTGCTCTTCATGGCTCTCAGCATCGATATATCCCACCAATCTTAGAAAGCTTTGATTCGACTACCTCCCAGAATCCTGACCCAAAGTAGTATGGCGTTGTCAAAGCATTCAGTAAGTCGTTATGAGCCAGGAAACTGATTGGTCGAACCAACTAATCATGTTTCGTTATTTCCCCGACCTGCGGCCAGTCCGACACGAGATCTTTCCCCTTTACGAGGAAGGGTAAGCGCCCAACCAGATCTACGGTACAGCACATGCCTACCTCTGTAATCCCGATCCCAAAATCCAAGGCGCGAGGCTAAAGGAGGCCAAGGAGGAAGTCTACGATCAACTTTCGACCTACGCTAACTCTTATGCTCAAGACCTCATGGTGCTCTAGTCCAAACGGAAGATTGGAAAGCCCTTGGAGCCAAGACTTGGTCACTACGAAGTTACGTACACGGATATCAACGGATGTGACTTCCGCAGTGAGTGCCCCTATGGGAAGATACGTCCTTTTGATCTATCAGGGCTTTCAACGCTATCTCAAACGTTACTTTGTGACCCTGTTTCCTCGAACCCCATTGAATATGACCTCTTCCACACTTCAGAACGAAGAAAAGATGGCTTCCTCTTGATCCCACTGGTCTCGAAGCGAGACCACGACCCTAGCTTTTTGCTCGCCCGTCTCGAATCGGTTGGAACACCCGATCTTGCCCATCAACCCTGCCTGATCTGAGTCTGTATCAACGAGAATGATGACGCTGCTGGGTTTATGCTGGAAAGAAGTAGAGAGGAATCCGACAGAGTGCTCGAATCGATTGATCCAATACGTTGCGCTGCTCTTTACCTGTTGAAGTTCGAGCCTTCCTTTGCCAAGAATAATGACGACGCGGAGAGGCTGGCGAGGGGGAGGAAGAGAAGTATCATCCGAAAATAGTAGTGTAAAACCATCCTCATGGGGAGACTTACATCCATCGCCTTGGTCCAGATGGGAGGGCCGCAGTCGATTTCTGGCTCAAGTTGTCTCCTGATGCCCGCTCGGTTCCCCTATCTCGTCCAGATACCCTGCGCACTTTTTTGAGCTTGTGTTCGGAGTCGTAGGGTTTGGTCTTTGTCGATTTAAATAATCATCTTTGGTACGTTTGCGCCTCGTCGTGAGCTTGAGGTATAGGGGAAGATGTAGGGGGAGACGTACAGTGACGAGCACAGAGGGGGTGTGAGGCAAGTTCAAGGCTAGTCTGAGGGCCAGAGAGAGGTAAATCTTGGGGCGGGACGCGATGAGGATGTATCGTTGAGAGGACACCTCTGAATTGAGTTCAACCCATTTCGCTGTCCTTCAAAATCCCGATCATCAGCCTGACCTTTTCACCACAACTCCCATGTCACTATCACCCTGCGCTCAAACTTATCGTATCGTCGGAGAATACACCCTCTAAAATACACCGTTACAAACAACGAATCTCCTTCTCCCCCGACTCTCGATCCCTCCATCTCACCCTGTCTGTCCCCTCTCATTGTCAGAGCTTTGGACTCGAAGCAGCCTTCGGTCTACCCTCTTCACATGCAGTCCTCATGTCACACAATGCGTCCCAGACGCGCATCTTGAAGGCCTGGGTCGAAGTGTTGGAGGCTGATCGTTTTGACTCGATGCCAAACTTGATGAGGTAGGGTCCCGGTAGATAGCTACAGTAAAGAAGTACCAATCCGATGACTCAGTACAAGGTCGAACAAACATGATCTCGCGCTCAAGAAAAGCTTACTTGATCCCATAGCCATCGGGCCACACTGTCCCGAATCCCGTCCCTCTGAACCTCTCTCCACTACTGAGACCTGAGGTCGACAGTTTCCACTCTTGACTCTTAGAAAAGAGAGGATCCTCGAAGAGTGGGTGGGATTCAGACGGGAGGAGCATCTGCTTGAGACCGAACAGATGTCGATCGCAACCGGTACCAGAGGAGGAGGACTTGGTGTCTATGGTAGATCATAGAAGATTTAGAGATGTCAGATACGATGTAAGCGCCGAGATATATGGGCCGCAAGTCGATGGGACCATAGAGGGGCGACGGTCGAAGGTTAGAGAAGGACAGTCAACGAACAAGCTGTGTGAGACTTGCAGGCCGTCTCGAGGAAGCGATATCGATCAGCAGACTACGAGGGTTCGCAACAAAAAATGAAGCAGGTGGCACCTGAATCAGCGAGAATGCCAAGTGCCGAAATTTCAATCTATTAGGCACTCACCGAGGTATCATCGTCCATCGCGAGTACGAATACCCTCGAGTCGCTCGAGAACGTTCGGATTACCTCGGTACGGCCATGAGCAAAGACTCTGCAAATTTTCCAGCACATGTGAGCTACAAACCTGCTTCGAAGATCATACAGATGCATCACTCACCTTGTCGATGCAGTCTCATATGTTGCCGAGAATTGGCCTTGATCTCGGTAGTATGCTAGTTGAAGAGCCATCTGAATGAATGCGTCGGGCGAGACTTTGGCTGTGTCGAACGAGTGAGGGCTTCTTGATTAGTCGACAAGTCACGAATAACAATTTCGGTTCGCTTTGAAGGCCGAGACAACGAACCGTTTTCCTTGATCCACGTCGTTCCAAACTCTCCGAACCAAAGCTGACTTGGCTCAGAATCGGCGATGAGCTCTCTACCACGTCCTTCGGCTGCGTCGATCCGAGCAATCATGTCGTGCCTGGCGGATTGAGATGTACCAGTAGACCAGTCGAGACAGGACCAGCCAGTGGCAGAGCTATTAAGTGGTGGAGAGGATGGAAAAGCGCTCGGGTCGATGGGGACAGCGATAGCATACTATATCGCGGAGATGAGTGAAGTCAGGATGGAGAAGAGGATGTAGGAGGATAGAGGAACAAAGTCGGATCACTCACGTCGACGATGATTGAGGGAATCAAGGCATCGCATCTGTGGTAACAATGTGGTTCAGCCATTGTTGATCTGGATTCGTTGCACAAGCCCTCAAGATACTCACGGCGAGTGCTCCCCCATCATTCCTGCCCTTCCACTCGTCTCAACGACAACGCTGAGGGCCTTATCGAACCACCTGTTCTGAGGCGTCGGCCCTCCTGCAGCACAAGATAGCACGTGGGCATCGACTTCCTGCTTAACGACGTGCGAGCCATCTGGCGACTTGGGTGTCGATTGAGCGTAGCTGGGAGCTGGCGAAGCGATAGAGGAAGCAGAGAACTCATAGGCGAGGGAAGAGCCAGTCGGAGTTGAACCGTTCGTGAGAGGGGCAGATGATGGCTCGGTGACGACTGGTGACGTGAAGACTCCAGAGGCTGACGAAAAGGGAGGGAGTGTGTGCGAATCTAGAGAGAGAGCGAAGAGAGATTCGGAGATAGCATCCAGATGAGCTCGATTCGTTTGAGGGTCGAGAGCAAGCAGATCTGTTCGATTCTGCAAGGTCAACGAATGTGGAAGACTTGTCGTAAGCGGAGGAGACTAGCATGCCTAAAGGATCCAATGCAAAGACAAACCTCGGCCCACTCGTCTCGACCATCGCTAGTAAAGATCCCCACTCTCAATGGTCGATCGCCTTGCGACTCGCGGTTGACGGCGTCAGATACACAAGCCCAGAGTCTCTCCTCTATCTCGGAGACGCGGAGGGCATCGAGCGTCTCTGGGTGTACAACCTCTACAGTGTAGATTCGCTCACGGACCATCAGCGTGACGCTTCGCGAGGCTGGTGTCGAAGTGGTTGGCAGCAAAGACAGTGCATCGTGCGGGTGCTGTGGGAGTCGAGAGAGGTTGAACAACCTGTTTGATGAGAAAACAAAAGGGACGATAGGTCAGACTGAGAGGGTCAGCGAATGGGAGTGCAGGCCAATGCGAGACGAACCGAGTGTATTGGAACATGTCGAGGGGGCCAGCTCGAGAAGTGTCGGGCAGTATGTCTCCACTAGATCAGATTCAGCGTCAACTGATCGATTCAGGATCCCGTCCATACTCAGGGGTGCATATGATCGCTTACGTCTCGAGTCTCTGCTTGAAGTCAAGGAATCGACCAACAAGCCAAGCTGCTCTTCTGACCTGCCATTCGGTAAACTCGGCTATCCCTCGACCATTTGAATCTCCAGAGCCACGACTAAGGCTGTGTAGGGATGCTGTAGCGGAGGAGAGGGGTGCGGAGGTGAAACGACCTCCGTCACCACTTTGGCTCAGAGAGGTGACTGAGGATGGGATGTTCGGGTCATCGTGAAAGAGGAGCCACCTGGGTTTGATTTATCTCATCATCAGCCCGAGTACATCTATCAGTCGGTGTTATGGGGTCACATACCAATTCGAGTTGATGAGCAGCGGAACGCGCCACTCATGATAAGCTTTTTGAAGCCAAATCTTGTCATCTAACCAGTTATTTGGCGATGTAGAATCGACATCTATTGAATCCAATATGACTCATGAAGTGTTGAGCGCAGTCCCCTGACTGAGAGCAGCTGTGATGGAGAACGAACCTTTGAGTCTTTCCTGTAGCCGTCTACCTAATCCACCTTCTTTGATGAAGTCTTGAGCTAGCTGTCTTTGTTTGTCGAGTCCTGGATCGAGGTCGTTTGCTTGCTCAAGGAATGGACGGAGCGAGCGGAGATAGGTTGATAGTGTTTGGTCGAGAGGAGCTAATATCGGTTTAGATGGAAAATGATCTCAGCTTGGTTTGCCACAGCAATCGGGTTGGGCAACGATGGGACTATGGTTGGAAGAAAGGCATCAGGTAATAGGAAACGACAAAGGATCTTCATAAGGTTGATCGGATGGATACCCGGTTGTCTTCATGTGCGTCTTGTCGAGGCTCTGATTCGCTGTCGGTACAGAGGCAGACAATTTGGGCGGGGCTATACTTACGAACTGGCAGCCTAGGTAAGTTTCTGGTTTCGTCAAACGTCCTGGGTTTGGCGTCCGAAGGTCGAGAAGGATGAAGGGCGAACATGCGGCGATGGGTGAGTTTATGGTGGTGTAAGATGGGAAGTACTCTGTTGAAGTTGTGACGAGTTAAAGCGATACGAGCTGTGGGTCGAGAGATCATGAAGGGTGGGCTGGAAGGTGAAGGAGAGGGAAGAGGGAAAGGGGAGAGAAGAGGGGAAGGGAGAGGGAGAGAAGCACTCCAAAAGAAGGGGCGGGCCGAAAGTTGCCGGTTCAGATCACGTTCATCTTTTCCTTTTCTTTTCTTTTCTTCTCTTCACAAGTCTTCATCCTTGCCCACTCGACTCGCGCCATGTACTATTCTGCCGTAATAATCGTCATTGATCGTGCCAGAGCCATCGTTCGTTCGTTCGTCCGTATCGTCGCGTAGTCTCCCTCTCTGCCTTGGCTCCCCATCTCTCTCCCGCCCCAAACGGCCCCGTTTACTGGACAAAGAGCCCCTTCTTGTTCTTGGTACCTACACCAGGCCGACGTCCTGTCAGTCCGTAGCCCTTGCCGGATTCCAAGATGTACAACCGATGTGCCTCCCGCAGATGAGCTGGAGTCAGAGGTCCGGTCTGGTCGAGGGACTGCTGGACCATGCGGGCTAGTGAAAAGACGCCAAGTGTTCGATAGCTCATCAGCAGTCGGTCTGCCCGAGTGCAATTCTGCAAACGACGCGACGTACCTTTCGACACGATCAAGCCCACAAAGACTTTAGAAACACCACCAACGATTTGAGCAAGTTCGTCACTGATACCGTTTCCTGTCTGGTGGACGATGTACTGTAATTGATGAGAGTGATTGGCGAACGATAGGACGTGAGTACATGTCGTTGAAGATTCATAAACCGAGGGGACGAACCTTCTTGATCTGAGGTTTGGAAAAGGACGACGTCTTCCATGCATCGAATCGAGAACGCTGTGTATCATCCAGATGGTTTACCAGAAACCTGGGAGAACGATGAGCAACGATGAGTGTGTCAGTCGTGTACTCGTCCAGACTGATCTACGTCGGATGCCCAGCCCAATACATCGTCTGATCATCCGCTACGGCTCGTATGTACTCACATCTGACTCTCTTTGGCTGCTTTCAATCGCTTCCTGACTTCTGCCACACCACCCTCCCAAAACTCTTCCTCCTCCTCTTCCTCATAGTCCTCCTCATCATCTTCGCTTCCACTCCCACCTCCGCCTCTTCTACCTCTACCACCTCCTTCATCATCTCCATCATCTCCGAATCTTCCAATCAGGGTTGGAGTACCACCTCGAGAGCTACCGACCAGACTACCGGCCCTCGAGGATCCTCCCATCGGAGTACGCGATCCACCTCTCGAACTGCGACCGTAGATGAGACCATCATCGTCGTCGTCTTGGGCTGCCTTTTTTCTCTTTTTTGCTGTGGAGGATGACCCGTAAGGCTTTGGGGTAGCTGATTTTGACTTGGACTTTGCTAGCGGGGAAAGTGAGAGTTGTCCTCCAGCCGCTGCAGCCTGGGCTTGCTGCTGACGTTGAAGAGTCTTTTTGTATGGACCTCTGGAGCCTTTGCCTGTTGGCTTGTTGGATGTCTTTGGCTTGGCTGGCTGAGGAGTGGGTGCCATACTCGATTGGTAACGACGGAGTCGGGAAGGTCGACGTTGGTGTCAACCTCACTTTCGAGCCGGAATACGAGGCGAGTTCTCACCATCATCAACTCCTACGACAGTCATCCGCAGGTTGCTCTCTGAGCCTCTCTATCTGTCCTCTCATACACAGCTCTTCACGACCAACGGCATCATCTTGACAACTCCATGCTTCGCTCGCTCTTTCCTCTGCGCACAACGCCGACGCTTCGTCTCTCCGCCAATCGTCTAACGTCAGCGTCGGCTGCCCATAGCCATCGCTCTCAATTCTCTTCGACACCGAATAGATGCCACTCTATAGATCCAGACTCTCTCTTCCCGGTCACTCCCGTCAAGCCTTCAGCCGCGTCCTCCCAGTTTCAATCGTCTCTCTCAAATCCTGCCACGTCTCCTTCAACTCCCTCTCTGGAAGCGTCGAAACCTCCCTCTCCCTCTCCAGTCAATCTCGAAGATATTCCCATAGTCTACACTACCGACAAACCATCAACATGGCTCAGCTCAGAAAATGCACCAACTACAGATTATCCTACCTCGCCAACGAAGAATCCAATCCTACATCATCAGCCGACGCGTGATCGAGTGGTAGAACTCTTTCTCCGAGGCAAAACCCCTCTGGACATCTGTGACGAGATAGGACCTGGAGGTTGGAAAATGGACGAAACCATGCAGACGCAAGAGTGCGTGTCCTCAAGAGTTTTGGTTTGGATTTCAAGCGGGCCAGACACTCAGTAGCGGTGTGGTTCAAGATTCCTGACGATTTTTCGATGACCCTGTCTGATGTAGACAAAAAAGCCTGATAGAATCACAACCTCTGAGTCTTGAAACGATCCGGTATGTCGAGCACCAACCTCGTGCTGCAGTCAACCCGAACTAAACTATTCCAGCATTTCAGTCACATCATTCATTCCAACCTCGCCACCTCCATCCCCCTCCTGAAACGCACTTCTGAGGCCGTCATCAAGCATCGACAGTCGACTGCACCCTCGCCGCTCAACTTCCGGGCTGGCCAGAGGGCGACGAAGGCCATGAGGGAGTACATCAAGGACATCGTCGAGGTTACCGATGGAAAAGAGGAGATGAGAGAGATCGTCAGGTCTGTCACGTGAGTGGAATCGTTCTGGGGATTGATCCTGGCCGGCCGTCGGGCTCTCTCCAAAGGCATGTCTGAGCTGGCATGAATCCTCCTTTGACACTCAATTTCGTTCTTGTCTCAGCTCCAAGTTTGGTCGAAAGAATGGCATCACGGGTCAGCTCCAACCCACTCGGGTCCGAAGGATCAGGTGCGTATCTTCGCGACCCTAACGTCAGTTGTGTCCCTTTGTTCATCTTTTATTTCTTTTATCTTTCCTATATTTCCCGCCTCAATTACACCACTCCATCAGAAAGCATCTACTACAATCTGCCATCTACGACCCGACGTTCTCCTCCCGTCTGCTCTCGCCAAAATGGCCAGAGTACGCAGCAGCCATCGACGAGGAACCAATCTTGGTCAAGCAGCGTGGAAAACTCGTAGCTGCCGATAACGTACCAAGTCAATTGACGTACGATGAAGCGTTGAAGCAGACAAAGGACGAGGAGGTTCGAGCTGTTGGTGAGTGATGTTCCTCTTTGGTCGACAAGCAAATCGCTTGCAAGGTTCTCCCCTGCCCTTCCTTTCTGGAACAACCTTCGTATCGTCCCATGCGGTGATCGTGCACTTGCCGAGGCACATAACTGATCTCTCTTCGTTCATTCTCCTACATCTCGTCCAATCATTTTCCCCATTCCCAGCGTCTCACCTTCTCAGTCTTCGATCATACGATCTAGAGCTGTTCGGGCAAACCCAATCCTCGGCTCCTCCCCGGGCCAAGTCCAATGTGGTTGCTGGCATCGGTGCAGAGGAAACTATCCTCAAGAAGCCACTCGTTGCGTGGAGGAAGCAGTATGGCCTGATGGACAAGCGTGGGAAGGAGGGTGCGAGTCGGAGATAGAATGGCAGTCTTTTCAGAAGACAAACACGCAAGATGAGACCTTGAGGGAGACGTGGAAAGAAAATTATCGAGAAAAAGGAGGACTTGATTCGAGCCGATGATGATTCGGATCGTGTCGTTCTCAGTCAACCCCCCGTCCCTCTCTCCCTTCGTCGTCTGTCCCCGACTTGCTCCTCCGTCGCTTCTGAGGCTCTCGTCTCGTCCTCGCTCACATGGCTGAAGCTCAAAAATCCGCCCACTACAACACTCAGCTCGACCGAGCACTCGTTCGAGGTTCTTGGTCAGACGCGAACCCGGCGACGGCACCCAACGGGACGCCAATCTCGTGGGCCGAGCTCGTGAGGAAGTGGGAGAAACATACCGGTGGTGCTGGTGAGTGGCTGACTTAGGACTGGCTGACCGACTTGAGACAGGACGGCAAGAGGTGTGGCTCGTGCAATCTCCCTGTTGCTGAGCTGACATCACTTTGCTTTCTCCCTTTCACTCGCCGCCTGCTGCCTTCACCAACGTTTCTCTATCGCTTCCCGTTGATCCCATCAACAACAAGCCGGTCCTCTCGCCACACACACGAGAAACCTCCTCCTTTATCTCATCCCAACCACACCCGACCTCGCCCCGTCTCTCACCCCTCTCACCGAACCGATCCCCCTTCATCCCCATACGTCTCGCGTCCGACTCCACACCCATCACCCCATCCCCGCAGGGTTCATCCCAGCAACCAATGTCACTGATCACGATCTCGATGGAGACGACGATGGGTCCCTTGACGAACGAGGTTCGGGTGTCAGCCGCTCGGCTTGGCCGAATCTGAGGGTAAGCGAGGAGCGAACACGAGAGGTCGAGGAAGCGAGGTTAGAGGTCCAGAAGCTGCTCAACGGAAGCTGTAAGACACCTAGGGAAAAGAACGTGAGTCCCAAGTTGTTTGTCCCAAGGTATGCTGGACTGGAGGGTTCGAGCTGATGCCCATCTCCCCCTTGTACGCAGTCGGCCTTGCTCCTCCTCTCGATGCACCTGCTCGCGTTGGGACGCTATGACGAATGTCTCGAGACCTCTCGGAGTGTTGATTGGTCTGTTCATCAAGGAGACGGAGAGTCTGCCATCGTTGAAAAGGTCAGAGGGAGGGTCGTCCAGGGCATCGCGTCCGAGCTCACTTCTCCTTCGTCGCCAACATCCGCCCTAGAATCGTATTCTTCCGCCCTCAACCTCCTTGAATCGATACCGTCTGTCTCCATATCATCTCCAGACGCAATTAATGGTTCGAGATCCGAAACTCCCTCAACTCACCTTCCTTCAAGCACGTTCACCTCGCATCGAGAGCTCTGGAGATGGACCGAGCATGCCCTGTACCGAGGATCCATCCTCGCCACTCGTACATCTCCTGTGGAATCTCTTCGATGGCTCAGAATTTACTCGTCCTACGAATCCATCTGGCCGGCATCATTCCGACCCCTACGCCGCAGCAAACTCTCAACCCTCCGGCTTCAAGCTCTCTCACATTCCCACACCATCACCCCATCCGACGGACCCATATTACCATCTTCTACTTCATCCGAAGGACCAACAACAGTGTGGCATTCGGAGGCTGAACGGTCGATGAGGAGCGCATGGGCTGCAATGCAGGGATCTGGCAGGGGCTTCCCAAAAGCAGGAGAGACCCGTGAGGAAGTTGAGGAGTTCGCCGTCTCTTGCGTTTCACTGTGGGAGAAGGGAGGCCAGACGAAGGGCTCGACTTTGGAACTCGTCATCAAGATCCTTTGGTGGGCCACCACCCAAACCTTCAACTCGCAACCCATCCTTCGACACCTCACTCGACTCCTTCTCGCTTCATCTGCGAGCTCCGACGCCAAGAGGACCTTTGAGCTTTATGTTCAACTCGTCGAGAAGGCTAGGGAGACGGCCGATGCAGATATCGATACCTCTGTCGCGTCACTGCCAGAAGCTCAAGGCGAAGAGGGGGTCAAGGAGGAGCCAGAGGAAGTTCAGAGTGCGGAGTCGGATGACGATCCAACTTTCATCGAGATGCTTGTGTTTGGCGCCAGAATGGTCGGACGGGACTGCGATGAGCCAAAGGAAGGTCTCAGGTGGGCAGGAAAGGCCAAAGAGGTGCTGCAAAAGAGTAGACGAAGAAGCGTCAGGAATAGCGAAGACTTGAGAGGAAAGGTGGACGGAGTTATGGGACTGCTCAAGATGTCGCTCATCGCCAAGGGTGAGTTTACAGTCTGGCTTTTCTGTGGCTATATTGATCTTGCCTTCGTTTGTCAACTGATCGCCATATCCGACCCATGCCCCTTCCCATCAGACCACGACCCAATAACCCGAACCACGCTTCAAGCCGAGGCTCTCGCTCATCTTACCACCGCCTCCCAGCTCGTTCCTTCTTCTTCGACCGTGTTTTACAACCTCGCTCTGGCCCAAGCCGAATGTCGAGAGAACGAGAGCTCGATCAGATCTATCCGAACCGCTCTTGAGCTCGACCCGGAAAGCGTTCATGGCTGGCATCTTCTCGCGCTCCTTCTCTCGGCCCAAGGCCAATGGCAAGACGCTCTCAAGATCGCCGACATCGGGATCGAGTCCTGGAACGACGACCCACGCAAGGAGACAGAAGATGGTCTATCTAACGCTTATGTCGATCGCCTGCCAACATCCACTTCTCACGAACCGACTACTCAGATGAACAATGGTTCCCTCCCCCCTGAGCAACACGTCCTCTCTGATCACTCAACTTCGACCCCTCTCAACGGCGGCAACCATTTTCCACATCCAGGCAAACTTGTTTCATCCGATCCGTCTCTTCGTCAGAGTTACTCCGAACGGCTTGAAGCTGTTATTCAGCTTCGCATCACTCGAGCGGCCCTCATTGAACGTCTCGAGGGTCCAGAATCGGCACTCGAATGTCAACAGGAGATCTTCTCCTTCTTCTCCGCAAGGGCTGGCGGTGGCTCGAAGATGTTTGGGCCAGAAGCTGGAGGTGTCGAAGCTGTTGACGGTCGGGAACCCAGGGGAACTAATGGCTTGACGAACGTGACGGGCGGCCAGGAGACGTTCATCACGGAAGCTTCGCCAAGAAAGGTTGATTTCGGAGACATCGATGGAGGAGATCCTCTCGATCGAACAATCGTTGGCGGAGGCGGACCGGCAGGATCGACGCTCGATGGAGCGCTGAGTCGAAGCGGGACGGTCAAGACGAACGGGTCGATTGATGACGTACGAGATGTTCGACCGTTGCAACGAGCACCGGACGGATCCGTCGCTGGTGAGTGCTCATGATATTGGATAGCCTTCTCTGGCCGACGCTGAACGTTTGCCCTTTCTGACATCTGCAGTCGTTCCATCACCTCCCATCGTCAACATCGAACCAGAGGTCGAAGACGGTCCAACGAGATCAACTTCCATCTCTGGTGGCTCCTACTCTCCCTCTGTCTCGTCATCCAATTCCAACTCCAATTCTACCACCGGTGGACCTTCATTCTCCTCACCTCGGAACAACTCGCGACAACTGCAGCAGGTCCCACATCATCACCAGAAGCAAAGGTTGTTCCTTCCAAAGCACATGATCGGAGGTCGAAGTGGGGGAGGGTCGGGTGTTGGTCGATCGGCTTCGATGAGCAAGTTACACCTGCCGAAAGGGTCCATCTCGTCGCTTGGTGAGTGGCCTTGATGGAGATTTTCACCGGCACACCGCTGATGCTCTCCTGACTTTCTTTGATCCTTCTTCCTTTCCCCTGCACCACCTAGGGGTTGGCAATCAATCCAACTTGGAGATCAGGGATCGAACCATGTCGAACGCATCGTCCATTCACTCGCGTTCTCAACGTGCTTCACCCGTCGTCTCCACCCGATCTCTCTCCCCATCACCTCCACCTTCCATGTCTTCTCCTCACCAACCGACGACGACCACGGCGGCGATGACGATGGGCGAATCGTCGGGTAGAACACTCAGAGAAACGAGATTGCTTTCGAATCTTTGGCTCATGAGCGCAGCGACGTTCAGAAGAATGAGCAAGTTCGATCAGGCTTTGGGTGCGGTTCAGGAGGCGGAGATGATGGATCCTCAGAATCCAGAGGTTTGGGTTCAGGTGAATCTTTCGAACCAAAGCTTGGCTTCCCTTACTTTGACTCGCAATCGCTGACCCAGGCCTTGACGACATCGTTTCCTTACTCCACTCAGCTTGGTCTCTATTACGACACGACGTCTAACCCAACGCTCGCCATTCCGTGTCTCCTCAAATCTCTCATCTTCTCTCCAACCCATATCTCAGCCCTCGTCCATCTCTCCAGACTCTATACCATGACGCCACCTCAATCCAACCTCTCCCTCGCGCATGGTCTCCTCAACACCCTTACACAAGAACAGGGCTGGGATTGCCCAGAGGCATGGTATTTTTTGGCCAAAGTATGTGAGGTCCAAGGTGGAAGAGAGGAGAGGGTCAGGGAGTGTTTGACGTTTGCCGATAAGTTGCAAAGAGGGAGATGTGTGAGACCGGTTGGAATCGCCTGTACGAGATGGGTCTGAAGGAGAAGAAGTGTAGTCGTTTCGGAGAATTGATTGGGAAGGAGACTCGCTTGAACTAGAGCATTCTCTTGTTTCATTTCATCGCGCTTCGGGCTTTTCATATATACCACATGGTTCATTTTGTTCATTTTTTCGTCTCAGCATTCATCTGAAAGGAACGTGAAATCGTAACAAGAAGAAAAAGAAGAAGAAAAATCCATAGCATTACATCTTGAGCCCTTCATTCCCTCCCTCACTCTGTATCGTTGTCATTGTGGAACGGGAGAGAGAGGAACTCCATGTAGTACAGCACCTTCACCCAAGAGGGTAAAAAAGGGCAAGATATGCGTGAGCGAGACGAGAGAGAGAGAGAGTCGAGAGAATCGTCGTCTTAGTTGGCAGCCTGATAGAGCAAAGGAGGAAGAGAAGGTAGGGCGGAGAGAAGACGAGTTGAAAGACGATATTTCAAAGGAAAGAGCGACAAGATGTCAACGAGATTGATTGAAGAGAGAGAAAGGGAAAGGGAACGAAGGGAAAGAAAGATAGACGTACACCTCCATCCGGTAGGCGCTCAACTTGGTATCGTCGACTGACGATGTACATCAGTGGGACTCCTGGAACCTTTCTGATCCTTCGTCGGAGATCTCTATCACACTGTGTTCGGTTTCATGACGATATGTACGTGTAGGAAGTGGTTCAGTGTGTGGTACTTGGAATTGGTTCGAATCAAGACAGGCCGAGCAGATATGAACATACAGTAGCGACGATGTAACATTTCGAGATAGTGACCCGATGAACTAGGCAGTCATCGGCGTAATTTCCCTGATCTGTTAGGACAAGGAGGGCAAGAATGATGGGTTGTGAGTGGAAAGACGACTCCAAACAAGATTTCGTCCAGTGATCACAAAGAACGAACGTGAACATGGCAATCTCTCGAATCGAGGATCACGAGCGATTCTGGTATGGGAGAAGAGAAGCGTAACGTTTAGTGAGATAGGAACCGATGAGATGCAAGATAAGCAGCACGAGACTCACTTCAACGCCATTCGGTATTTTGGTCCCAACTTTTCCAACTCGGCCATGACGCAATCTGTTATCGTTGGAATGCCTGGGTGACAGTAAAAGGATCGTGTACGATATGAGAGAGGATAGAACCAAGGCAAAAATCCTGGGATGAGTCCGACTGTCTCGATCCGTTGAGATGGCTAGTGCTGGAGTGTTCGTTCAACACGACTCACACTTGGCAAATAGACAGTCCATCATTCCCTGCACGAGCTCAAGCTTGTTCTGGAGAGAGTGGTTGATGAAGTTGGTATCGACGAGGACACGGTAAGGAGGGCCTAGAGCGGGATTGTGCGAAAGGAAGAGGGAAGCAGATGGAGCAGGGCTGTGATTTGGAAAGATAAGGAAGATGAAGATGGAGAATATACGTGGTGAGTAAGTATCACCACAGTGGGTGGGTGGTGCGTTCCAAGAAGCCAGCCATCGTCCTTTGAGTGGAAAGGAGTGCCGGCTCTTCCGACTTGTCCACCACTCCTCGTCGAATTCGTGCAGAGGGTTCGAGAAGTACTTACATGTGTTTGGCGGCTTCTGCCTTCTTCTCATCTGCTTCCTTCTTGGCAGCTTTCTCAGCGTTCGCCTTTCTGTTGAGATTACCCATCAATCCACGGAAACCAAGATGAATGACCAGACCAAAAGAACGGGGAATGAGCACAGCATATGGCATGGGAGAGTCAGCAAGCAATGTCTTGTCGGTGCTGGTGATGGAGAAGGAGGAATGCTCCGCACAGTCTTGGGTCAGCCGGGTTGATCATCCGCTTGACGGCGGCGAACTTTCTGGTCTTTTTAGCCTTTCCCATGTCTCAAGTTTTGGTGTGTGGTGTGTGGGGGGCGGGGCGTATAGACAAGGGGAGTGGTGTGGTTGAGTGAAGGTGTAGGGGGAGTGCGTCGGTGGTGGAGGTCGGGTGCTCTCGAAATCTTGTGTTGAATCGACTGTGGGTTGAATTTTCTTTTCTATAAACGACTTAACCGTTGAGGATAATCGTTTGAGAGCGGATCTCGTACTTGACCTGATCGTGCCCGAACTTGATCACGAAAGCCTGTCAGCGTAAAGAAGGAAAAAAAAAATCAGACGTCAATTCATTCTTCTGGACGCGACTCCCCTCACCTCGACCGTCATCTCGACTGACCAGCACCTCATCGATTCATCTCCCATCCCACTGTCCGCTTTCTCTGTCCAGACCGCTACCTCTAATTGATATAGATTTAGACCCCCTCACGTCTCCATGTAAGACCCATCTGCCTACTCGCTTTCCCTCCACAGCTGCTCATCAAACGCATCCTCCTCTCTTTCGCTTCAAACATCCCCAGACTAGTCCTCTCTCCACTCGTCCCCCCGCTCCAGTAGACCCATCACATCTCTCCAGGTAAGAGAATACCTTCTAGTACCAGGGAGATACCTATCATCCTCCACATCCCCCTTCGAGGCGGTCCTGTCCGAGCTCTTCCTCGACGCGTTCTAGATGAACCTCACCTCTTGATCGACATGAGTTGCGTACTCAATGCATCTCCGTCTACCGCACCATTACCAGCTTCTTTTCGATAGATCGTGGTTCCCTCACACCGACCCCCGCGTCCAGCTTGGCACCCTTTCCCCGACTCTTCCAACTTCCCATCCACTTCCTCCTTGCGTCATGGCACCAACGCCTTCAGCTCAGACGACGAAGGCAGCTTCTCCAGCACCACCAAACACGACAGGCTTGTCTGAAACGGATCCAGCGTACAACGAAGTCGTTCTTGGTTTCCTTAAGAAGAGAGGGTACGCAAAGGCAGAAGAGGTCTTGAGGCGCGAGATTGAGGGTGGAAAGGACGACGGAGGGGATGGTGGACCCAAACCCAGTGGATCTAATACCACTGCTGCTACTGGAGGTGGAGGTGGGGGTGGTGGACTATCGACAGCGACTGCTCCATCCGCCCCTTCCCCAGCAGCTACTTCCTCGGCCACCAATACCCTCTCACTACAGACTCTCATCAACCGAAACGCACCCACACCTAATACATCAGCCCCTCCTCCACCCGTGCCAGGAATGATGCGACCCATGACAGGCAATCCAGCCAGCGATCAAGCTTCCATCTTCAACGTTCTCCTCAACACCCTTCCCTCATCTACCCTCGCAGCTCTCAATCTACCTGGCCCAGCTGCCGCCGCTCTTGAGCGTGAACGGAAGGAACGATCGAAAGCTCAGCAATCTGCCATAGCAGGCAATGACATCAAGATCCTCGAGCCAAGCGAACGTGTCAGGGGTTACGAGAGCCTGAAGGAATGGGTCGAGAGTAGTCTCGAATGTTGGAAAGCCGAGCTTCGACCGCTAGTGTTCCCCGTGTTTGTACACACCTACCTCGATCTGATCGCTACCGACTTTAATCAAGCTGCTCGGGGTTTCTTCAACCGTCACGCTAGAGAGCACGTCGGACTTCACGCCGCCCCTCTGCGTGTACTAAGCAAGGTTGGCAAGAAGGAACAGATGGCTGGGCATGGTGCGGGAGAGGAGCTGGTCAGGAGGTTCAGGGGAGAAAAATACGTCGTCCGAATGAGTAGAGGGGCGTTTGGTCTCGTCGTCGGATGGTTGAGTAGTGGAGGTGTGGAAGGTGAATGGGATGCAGGAGGTGGAGGAGCGGGCGCTGGTGGAAAAGAGCGAGGCAAGGAAGCCGTTCGAGGAGTCGTGAACGAGAGGATAAAAATTGAAGGTCTGTCTGCCCTGCCCAATACGGTCCCCGTTGATTGCTGGTGGATCGATCGGCTGACCCGGTTGTGCACCATCATCTTGACCTACCTTTCTCATTACTTCAGTCGCCAATTCGACCAAACCCATCTCTTCACTCGCCATCATGTCGGAAACTGGTCTCATCTCTGCCTTGATCCCTCCAATCATTCCACCACCGACCGATGACGATTCCACCACTCCCTCTTCAGCCGCTGCTAACAGACCTGACATCAAACCTTCACCGACCGCTTTCAACGACTCCCAACCGAATCTCAAGTTAGGAATCCCCGTCATCTCTGAGAAACTCGCAGACGAAGTCAAACGGGTGCTCAAGAAGACGGACATTGAGGAGGCCACTGCTGCCGCTCAAGCAGAAAAGTCGGCCACGAACGATGATGGCGAACCGACTCAAGGCAAAGGAAATGCAATGGACCTTGACCCTACCGCATCGACCTCATCTCCATCCAACGTACCAGCCAGTTCGACATCAGCGACCTTTCCTCAGCTCTCTCTCCCTCCCATCCCGTCATTCAGTACACCCGTCTCGGACCCTTCACTCGCCCTTCCAACTCCACAAGATCTTCCGCCCTATCCCGTTAACTTCCGAGCTTTCGACGTCAAGCGAGAAGTTCAAAAAGTGCTTGATTCCAGAAAACGACTCAAATTGGGTCCACCCGCCAACTCGAACGGTCCGACGTCATCGTTGCTCTCATCAGACGAAGCTCGATGGGAAGGTTCAGATGTTGAGAGCAGGGTGACGCTACCGAGTGTGTGCGCGTATACGTTCCATGATGGCGGTGAGGGCGTGACGAGTGTTAGATTCAGTGACGACTCGAGTCTGGTTGCTGCGGGTAGCGAGGAGAGCGTTGTGAGGATTTGGAGTCTCAAAGGAGAGAAACTTAGAGGCATGAAGAGCGACTTTGATGCTTCTGCTGTCAGGGATTGTGAGTTCCTGAATCCTCCACCTGAATGTTCACTGTCGCTGCCTGACCCCCATGGTTCAACTTGCAACCTTGTCTTCCATTGTTGGTTTCATAAATACCCTAAACCAGATTCCTCTCTCAAAAAGACGCGTCAAAAGCCTGGAACACCCATGCGGAAGCTCATCGGTCACTCTGGACCCGTCTATTCCCTTTCCTTCTCCCCTCTCGCCGGTTCCGCCGCTCCGCCCCGTCATCTCCTTTCTTCCTCGCAAGATGGCTCGATCCGACTTTGGTCGCTAGACACTTGGTCCGGTATCGTCGCCTACAAGGGCCATCAAGAACCCGTCTGGGACGTCGAGTGGGGCCCGATGGGCGTTTACTTTGCTAGTGGAAGTAGGGACAGGACGGCAAGGATCTGGTGTACAGAGAGGAAGGAAGCGGTTAGGATGATGGTTGGTCATCTGGGTGATGTCGACGTGAGTTTGGGAAACTTCTTGGACTCCCAAGACAGATTCTGGGCGACGCTCATCTGGACTCTGTCTGACCGTATTGAAAACTCGTACCCTTGAATATCTGTATCCATCTCATCATGACCAACCAATTCGTCCTTTCCGCCTCACAGGTTGTCAAATTCCATCCAAATTCCCTTTACCTCGCCACTGGTTCTTCAGATCGGACGTGTCGACTTTGGGACGTCCAACGAGGATCCTGCGTCCGACTCTTTGTTGGTCACCATGACAACGCCATTTCCTCCCTAGCCATCTCGCCTTGTGGTCGATATCTCGCTTCAGCCGCTGAAGATCATGCCATTGGATTGTGGGATCTGGGATCAGGTCGACTAGTCAAGAGGATGGAGGGTCATCAGGGCAGGATCAATAGTCTTGCTTGGGAGGAAGGGAACGGTGGAATATTGGTCAGTGGAGGTGGTGACTGTACGGTCAGAGTTTGGGATACGAAAAAGGAAGGGAAAGAGGGAGAGGGGAGAATCGTCAATGGTCTCGGAGGGGGCCCTGGCGGTGCAGGTCTCGGAAGTTCACTGGGTGGGGGCGTCGGGTCGTCAACGAGCGCTGCAATGTCAACCGCGGGAGGGGGGACCAAGAAGCAGCGAGTCGAGATCACAGGTGGCTTCGGTCAAGGTGGGATCATTGGTGGGGTGAAAGGAGAACTCCCGATGGGCGATCTGTCGACTGGCCGATCGGCTTTGTCGTCGTCGAGTGGAAATCCAGGGTTCATCGGCGGTGTCTTGGGAGGAGGAGCAAGGATCGGGATCGAGGACCCTAGGTTCGTGAGCTTTTCTCATCGTCATCCTGTGGCTGCGTTGCAGTTGAGCTCGTTCTTGTTTCTGGTCATCGAATCTCACCTCTTGCTTCCCTCTTGCTGTCTCTTGTGCTCCCTTATCCCGGCTTCGACCTCAACTACTTCTTCGTTTCGAACTATAGCAACTCCCTCCTTACGACATTTCCCACCAAGCGCACACCAATCCTCAACGTCCAGTTCACCCCGAGAAATCTATGTCTCGTCGCAGGCGTCTTCAACCCGTTCGAGCAGTCATGAGCAATCCTCGTTCCGAACAGTCACCACCCCGAACGATCCGACGCCACG
This sequence comes from Udeniomyces megalosporus, assembly GCA_039545415.1. Lineage (NCBI taxonomy): Eukaryota > Fungi > Basidiomycota > Tremellomycetes > Cystofilobasidiales > Mrakiaceae > Udeniomyces > Udeniomyces megalosporus. The sequence goes on along the minus strand of BCKM01000014.1, from coordinate 605,609 downwards.
TTGTCGAACCTTCCACTTTCGTACACTCTCTTCCGCTGTGCTTAGCTTCTTTTCTCGATCTCATGCACCATCTTCCATTGTGACGGTATTCTGTTCTGCTCTCCGCTGTTGCTTCCCTTCCCATGATGACTACCTAACGCCGTCGTCTCTGTCGAGAGCGGCTTCCTTCTGACCGCCTGTTCCTTGCTATTAACTTGATGACTTGTCTCGTGGTCTCTCCAGAGCCTCGTCACAGCCAAGAATCGCTTCCACCACTCTCACGACTTGCATCACTCACTACCAGCGCCTTCACTGTTACCCACCTTCCTTCGAGAGTCGATCGCTCCTTGTCACGCAAGTAAGCCTGCTTCTCAGAGTTCGAGTGTTTCAGGCGGAGTCAATTTTATATCCTGGGCGAGAATAGTCGTTTTCAGCGATGCTCATTTACACTCAATCAGGTTCGTTCAGCCAAAGCCTCGCTCGCGAACGACAGAGGAGAGCAAGAGGAATCTCATGAGCATCGAGTAGAATAAATTTCCGTCGATTACTGCGACTCCTTCTGCTTTCGTCGCTGGTCTCGCTCCTAGAATAGTTATAGGAGAACGTAGATGCGAGAAGGACAAATAAGGCAAAGGGTCAGCAAGCGTTTTACGACACTGGCCAATGAGGGAGTAAGAGTTGCTTACCTCAGCGATGGAGAGCTTCTGTCCTCCACCCTTAGGCATCGAGATTGAGGGCTTGTGGCCCTCACCAATGACGAAAACGTTGGAAAGTCGGGTGGCGAAAGTTCGGTCGAGGATGTCCTTGACGTGAACGATGTCGAAGCCACCGAGGTGTCGCTCCTTGTGAACGATGACACCGGCTCGACCCATGTTTCGGCCACCAGTGACCATGACGACGTTTCCGGCCTCGAACTTGATGTGGTCGACGATCTTGTTCTGCTCAAAGTCGAACTTGATGGTGTCGTTGACCTTGATGACGGGGTCGGGGTATCGGATGGTTCGACCGTCGTGGGTGACGACGTAGGGGACTCCCTTGGGGCCGAGCTGGACCTTTCGGACCTTGCAGAGCTTGTAGGCAGCCTCCTCCTCCGAGATTCGGTGGATGGTGAATCGACCCTTGACGTCGTAGAGGATTCGGAAGTGCTCTCCCGACTTCTCAATCGAGACAACGTCCATGAAACCAAGAGGGTAGGTGTCGTCGGTTCGGACCTATACAAGGGGATGAGAGATAGGCAAGAGGACGAGGCAGAGATCAGAACGAGGTCGAAAGTTCCAACGAGGTGAATAAGCGTACCTTTCCGTCAACCTGGATGAGCCTCTGCTGGAGGATAGCAGTGACCTCTCGGCCGGTCAAAGCAAGCTTCAATCGGTTTCGGAGGAAGATGGTCAAAGGAAGGCACTCTCGGAGCTTGTGAGGTCTGGTTGTGGGGAAGGGGATAACAAGTGAAGATTGATGAGCGGCAGATAGAGAGGGAGGATAACGATGAGGGATAGAGAATGTACCCGGGAGAGGGTCGAGGAGCCTAGAGAGGAGGGAAAACACCAAAGGTCAGAGGGGGGGGGATTCCGAAATTTCGCAGACTTGAATCGACTCACGTAAGTTCCGGAGAGCTTGTCCAACAACCAGGACGAGGGAGCTGCGAGCCTCTTCACTGTTGGCGGCGAAGTCGAAGTCGGTCGAGAGGGTGGATGGAGAGTAGGGATACAGGTTTTGTCGTATCATAGGTCAATACCAGATCGTCTGATGGCTCTTGAATCGTCAAGAGCCGCGATAGCATGCCTAGAGATACTGACAGTGCTTCTTGGGTCCTCGGGCCTGAAGTAGAGAGTCAAGTCAGGACGATGGTAGGACGGACGAGGGCAGAGCTGATGGGACTCGTCTTACCATTTTGATACTTCTTGGGGGAGCGGGGGAAGGATGCAAGAACTCCGACTCAAACGAAAACCAGACCGCCTTCCGCCCAGGGAGTTCCGCGTTACACCCTGCGTTACTCTCGCCTTCCCTTTGTCGATCCAGATGTCCTCTTGGACAGTCCTCTCCAATCTATCACCAAGCCTGCTCGCGACGACAGAGCGCTGTCATTTCGTGAGGATCATGGCGCCATATGTCTGCTGCCTTTGGTTCTTGCAGAACGGGTGTTCGGATTCATCATGACCTTGTTCGCGATCAGCGATTGATAGCGACGTCTCCATTCATCTCGTGGGTTCTTTGATCTTGACGAGATTAAACGGCCAAGACAGCGAACGAGGTGTGCAAGGTTGGGAGTCGTCTCGCAGCAGATGATTCGTGTGAGGAATTCATTACGAGGAAAAGGCGCGAGATTGAACCCATTGAGCCCTAGGCGTTGGATGGGTCTCTCTGGGTTGGGAAAAAAGTCTGGGATGAGAATCGATGGAGGCGATGATTGTGAGAAAAGGAAAGAAAGCAGAAAAAAAGAAAGGAAGAAATTAAAAACGACGGCCGAGGCTTTGTCTTGGCTCTATGACGAGGTACGAATTGAGTCCCTCCCTGGGACTCGCCTTTCGCTCCGGTTGCCCTCTGCACCCATCCCATCGAATAACCTCACAATGTCGATTGCCCTCGCTACAGCTCTGCTCGCCTCTACTCTCCTCCTCTCAACCCCCGTCCATGCTAGGTCGTGCTACATCGATCGATACGTAAATCCAATCACCTGTCCTACCCCTCCCCCTAGTCCGGTCATTCCTCCTTCAGCTTCCTGACTTTGTCCTGCTCTCTTCTCATCTTCTCAGGGCTACCGTCGGTGCAGTGGTCTCGCTAATGGCGCCAGGATCGGTATCGCTATCGCTGCTGTACGTCTTGGCACACCGCCACCATCTTCCTGAAACGCTCCTTGATGTCATCGAAGCTCATCAAGGATTTCCCTTCTCGCTCTTCCCCCTTCCCCTCTTCTCCTTCAGGCTGTCGTCTTCTGTCTTCTCCTTGCCTCGCGTGAGGGTTCTCTCTCCCGATCCTTATCTTAACATTCTCGTCGATCGACGCCCTGACTTTCGCTCGACCCGGGGTACGACCTTTGACCTTCCCGTGCAGTGTTCGGGATGAGACGTAGACGTCACCGACGAGCCAATCTCGTTTACACTCAGAACCAGCCCGTTGTCATGGAGCAGGGGCATGCTCCACCTAACATGACACAACACCCATCACAATACCAGCAGAACGCGTACGCGCCCCCTCCTCAGCCTCACGGTGGCCCGGTGCCTGTTGGACAATACAACCCAAGTGCGCATAGCATTGCATGTTTACCTTGCCGTTACCCGACTGATGATCTGATCACTTCTTCCCGACAGGCACGGAGCAGTACAACGGCGTCACAGCCCCTCCTCCCTCGTACCAAGGTGGCGGCGGTAACAGCTTTAGCCCTCCCGCAGGACCTCCTCCAGGACAGGAAGTCAACCCTCATCTCGACCGAGAGCAACAGCAACACGACGAGATGATGCGACAGCAGGCCTTGCAGAACTCCTACCCCGCCCCTGCCGGAGCTCCCCCTTCCGCCAAGTAGATTTTTCTTCTTTTTAGAACAAGTCTCCTCATGTCCTCTCCTGCGATTATCTTTAGTCGCGCCTTGTTCACTTGCTGTCATACATCGCTCGTCTCAGCCTCGGCTGGTTCGGCAACGCCGTATCCCGGTCAATGTCGTTTCCTTTATTCTTGCTTCTCGTTTCTTCTTGCTGTCTTTTTTTTCTTCCCGACGCTCTCCTTACTGTATCAATCTGTCCAAGGGCTCGACATATACACGAGATGCCACGTTACTCTCTAATACAATGCATGTTTTACGTGCTCTCGAAAACCTTTCCTTTATCTGTCTCGCGTTGCACTGCACTTCTGCTCGTCAAAGAAAAGTCATGTCATGGCCGAACGAGTATCACCCCCGTAAAACACTCTACTGGGTCTGAGCACCATAGCCTGCGAAATTAGAGACACGAGGTGGTAACTAGTCAGCAAGCCAGACCGGCTGAACCACATGATCAAGCTGAGCGGGAAGGACATACCCCTTAGCTTTTCGGCGAAGGCCCATTCAGTCTCTGCGCTCTTTGTCTCTGAAATTTCGACGCCTTCTGATGTGATGGTAGCAATTTGGAACTGCAAAGTGAAGATGATAGACCGAGTGATCAATGGGTCGGATCTGGAGATGCATACAAAACGAGATTTCCAGAGGACGAACCTTGTTGAGCGATCGAGCATCTCGGTAGTAGAGGACCTTCATGCAGTCCATGAGGATCTTTTCTGCCTCTTCCCGGGTAAGGGTATCCTCTCGACCCTCGACGGCTTTTCGGAGAAGGGGCTGGGCACTGACGATTTGGGAAGAGGTCCGCATGTCAGTCATCCGGTCCCTAAGATCTCAATTCCTTCGACTGAAACAACGTACATGTAGGCTCCGTATCCAGTGGCGAGTGTCGATGCAGTATACGTCGTTCCAATCAGATCGACGTAGCCCAAGAATCTGATGAAGGGAAAGGCGAATTGTCAATATGGCGACGAATATCTCGCTCTGGATGGATCTCGATGATGTAACATACCTCTCTCCGTTTCTGACACCTCCCACCAGCAGCGTGTTCCAGATTGGATTCATCTTGCTCCTCCTGGCGTACATCAACCTCGAAAGGTAAGAGTAGATCTCATTCGGACCCAAAGTGTGACCGTCCGACGAATTGCTCTCCTCGATACTGGCGGGGCGGTAAAGTTCCATGATCAGTATTGCGTAAGCGCACTGATGAGAAAGGCCTGATGATGGACCAACATGGCAGCATCGAGCGTCTTCTCGAGGAACTGGAAATCCGACATGTCTCCACCCGCTCCAATGACGGTGTAGTCTCCGACGGCACGCAGACGCTGAACGTCTTTGAACCGAGCAAGGGACCCATACGAGGCCAGAGTATCGGCCGACATCATGATGCCATCCTTGTACTTGAGACCGAGGACAGAGGTTCCGGTCACGATCGGCGACCTAGAAAGACGGACGGATGAGGGCGTGTCAGCAAGGTACTCTAAAAGCAACAAACAAGATCGGTGTCGGGGATCGCGTTCGCATGTCAAGAGGGCGAGAGGAATCAAGACGGTGACGAGAAGTGTAGAGCTGGGTAAGTCGGGTCGAGCCTCAGGTTGAGGCCTTCTCAGTCTATAGATCTTGAGGTTGGAGAATTCGACCCAAACCACACCGCAGCACACGGTCCCCAGCGAGGATGACCTTCAATATAGCCGACACCAGAAGCCAAAAAGACTATCTTCTCGACATTCAACACACTCATTCCTTGCGCTTTGCGTTCGCAGAGGCTAGGGTACAGAAGGCGCAGGTGAGGAAAGAAGCTGGGCGTTCTGGCGTATCCATGTCCTCCCAAACGAGCAAGAGATAGGAGGGCTGAGCACGTTCTCTGACTCGAGGGAAGACTTCCGGCATAGCGATGACGAGCGAGGGAGAGGAAGGGGAAAGGGCGGAGTTCCAGCGAGATGAGATCATCCTCCTCTCTCTATCTCTCCCTTTGGCGTCCTATGATCGGGAAGGACGAGCAAGTACCTAACATCCTGATGGATCCCACAGATCTTGACTGACCAGGGATCCAACGACGAATCCTGATCAAGGATCCGGTCCTAGGCTGCATCCCCTTGAATTGCTCGAGGCCAACCATCTCCGATTCCTCAAGTCCTTGAATCCTGATCCGAAGAGCACGCCAGGGCAAAGAGAGAACTTACTGGGTGTGCTCTACAGCCGACTTACTACCATGGTGACCCTCAAGTCCAAAGGCCTTTGCCTCCCAGTTCTGAGCTTGATGGATGGGGAAGGCGTTGTAAGGATTGGTCGATTCGTTGCGAGGTCGACCCCAAGCGAGCGGAAAGTGATCCATGGTGGCGTGCTGAGTTTTGTAGATGGATTAGATAGGATGATTTCGAGCTGAAGAAGGAGGAGGTATCAATCAAACGTGGATCGCTGGGTGTTGATGGTGTTGTTGATGAGGTATCGAGTGCTGGAGGAGACGCTCGACAGGAAGTGTTGGAGTAAGGGTGGGTTATTCTTGTTTCTCATCATTTTATCCGCGATTATCGTCAACTAGAGATAGATTCGCCAGTATTTCGACTCTCAATTCTCGGTCGACCTCATTGATAGGGTAATTTGGACAAGATGAATGAGTGAGGTGTCGACTTGGATAAAATCGAGATGTCAACGAACAAAGGATGTTGAGCTGTTGTGGGTGGGCGGTGAGTGAGGATTGAATGCATATCAAGGGACGTGGTATACTCTGTTGGACTCGGTGGTGGTGATTCATGTCATGATGCTGGTTGAAATGATGGTGAGGACCGGGTTGAGAGTTAGTCGTTACCGGCCCCCCCTCGACCCTCTTCCCCTCAGCGAAACGTCGACTCCTCTCCCACCCCAATCAATAACCCTCACCCCCCCACCTCCCACCAACCCAACCAACCAATCACAATGCTCCTCCCACTCCTCACAGCCTCACTACTCCCACTCTCTGCTCTCGCTCATTCCTCCCATCATCACTCTCACGCCAACTCGCGAAAGTCGATATCCTTCGGTCCTCTCCACCCTCATGCTACCTTCGACCTCCACCACCTCCAGCCCGACGACTCCTTCAAGGCCGCCGTCGTCCAGGACCCCATGACGGCCGCGAGGAGCCACCTTGCCCGATTTGGTGTCGAAGGCAGGGACTACTATATCAGGGAAGACGTCAGTTCCTCTCTCGACCCGCTCCCTCTTATCTCGCCGGTTCGGGCTGCCGCTTGTCTCGCTTGATCTATATCGCTTGATCCATCGATGGACCATCTTATCCCCTTATCGACACTCCGACATGATATGCCTGCGGGTAAATCTCTATCGGCCAAGGCGATACGTGGTGGCGATGAGGTCTTATCTCGTCATCTCCCGTCTCGCCTCGACGGCCTCGACCGAGCGTGCGATATGAAACCCTTGGTACGCGGCACTTGAGACTGACACTACTCCTCCCTTGCCTCAACAGTCGTACACCGATAAGAACACTCTCCTTACTCACGTATACGCCAAGCAGCTCGTCAACGGCATTCCCGTCGATGACGGAGACATCAATCTCAACGTGGACTCTCTCGGCAACGTCATCTCATCCGGATCCTCTGTCAGTCTGACATCCCTTTCTTCCACCATCATCTCTCATACATCTTTCCTAACGTAAACATTCAATCTTCACCAGTTCTTCCAAGGCAAGGCCCCCGCTCTCGATCTCGAGGCTACCGTCAACCCAGCAGCCCGCGAGGCCCACTGTTCGACCTTGCTCTCGACACTTCAATCGACCACCTCTCACTTCCGATCCCTCCTCTCGTCGCTCTCGCTCGAGGCTGCTGCCGAGCACCTTCTTCAGTTTGGACACGATCAGCTCCACCTTGGGTCGGACTCTGCTCCGGTCTCGGATGACAAGCCTGTCTTCGATTCTGACGAGCTCGAGCGCGTCTCGAACGGTGTCAAGGAGCTCACTCACACCTACTCGGGTCTCTGCCCGCAGGAGATCAAGGACTCGCTCCTTTCGGGTCTCCATGCCGCTGGTACACCTTCGACCGGAGCCGCTCCCGCCCTTCTCTCCTTCCTCGCCCTCGTCACTCCCTCGTCTGAACTCTCCAAATCGATTCACGCCGACCCTTCAACTTACCTTGACAAGATGAGCTCCACTTTCTCTCACTCGTCTCTCCCCTCCTCTGAGCACTCCGTCACGACCGAGCACATCGAGGGCGCTCCCGGAACCGTCGGTCCCGTCAAGGCCACGCTCGCCTACCAGCAGGACGGTGAGGGAAACCTTGCAATGGTCTGGAGGCTCGAAGTCGAGATGCTCGACAACTGGTACCAGGGTGCTGTCGACGTCAAGACGGGTCGGGTCATCGGTGCTGTCGACTGGGCTCGAGATGCCCCTTCCAAGAAGAAGCCCTGTTCGTCTGTCATTTGCTTCTGTTGCTTTCTTTGGATTCGATGGAACGCTGAACCGTTGGTGGCCTTTCGACAGCATCGGACAAGCCAGTCACGCCCACTTACAACGTCTGGCCCCTAGGCGTCAACGACCCAGTCTCCGGCAAGCGATCGATCCTCAAGTCCCCCTTCGACGAGGTTGCTTCTCCCGCCGGTTGGCATTCGTTCCCCGGATCCTCTCCTTTCCTCTCGACCACTCCTGGCGTTCACGTTGGAGGCGGTTGGGTCAACACGACCACCACTCTGGGAAACAACGTCTTTGCTCAGGAGAACTGGGAGGGACAGTCTAACTGGTGAGACGGCTCGGTTGCCTTCCCCCCTTAGACTACTCGGCATGATGCTCACTTCACGATTTGTCTCCCGGTAGGGTCGCAAACTACCGTCCAGTGGCCAACTCGTCGCTCACCTTTGACTACGAGTACGGAGCCGAGGAGGGCCTCAGGCCCAAAGAGTACATCGATCTCGCCGTCACTGAGCTCTTCTACACTTGCAACATGGTTCGTTCGGCGCCTCCACCTTATGTTGCGAATGTGTAGGACGCGATCTGACCTCTGAGACTCTCGACTCTAGTTCCATGATTTGACCTACAGACTTGGATTCGACGAGCTCTCTGGCAACTTCCAGCAGTCCAACTTCAACAAGGGCGGAAGGGGTGGAGATGCTGTCATCGCTATGGCTCAGGACGGCTCAGGAACGAACAACGCCAAGTAAGTACTCGAGTGAGGTCATCTGAAGCGCAACGGCCCGCGTTGGACTCACTCGCTGCATCCGTCGACAGCTTCGCTACTCCACCTGATGGTCAGAACGGTAGGATGCGCATGTATGTCTGGGACACCGCGACTCCTTACCGAGATGGAGACCTTGAAGGTGAGCTTCTCTTTCCTCTTTCGGCTCGTTGGTGGCATCGGACAAGAGAACTTACCAGACCTATCGTTTTCAGCGGGTATCGTCATTCATGAGTTTGCCCATGGACTCTCGACCCGACTTACTGGTGGTCCCGCCAACTCTGGCTGCCTCGGCTGGGGAGAGTCTGGAGGTATGGGTGAAGGATGGGGAGGTACGTTCGGCGCTTACTTCACCTCACATGCGCGTCTATCGGCTTGCACTGAACTGATGTCCGTCCCGTGTCCCCTTATGTCGACACTCCAGATTTCCTTGCTACTCAAATCAGAAAGACTACCGAGAAAAAATACTCGGACTACCCTATGGGTGCCTGGGCTGCCAACCGAGCTGGAGGTATCCGCAACTACCCCTACTCCACCAATGAGACTGTCAACCCGAGCACTTACAAGACCCTCGACCGGTCAGTCGCTCCTCCTGTGGTCGTCTGTTGCGAGGCCTGGCTTGTTGCTGACCCGTCCTGCCTTCAATCGTCCATCCAGACCCGGATACTTTGGAGTTCACGCCATCGGAGAGGTCTGGGCCGAGCTGCTCTTCGTTATGACCGAGAAGCTCATCGAGAAGCACGGCTTCTCCCACGAGCTCTTCCCCCCAACCAACACTTCGGCCCCCAACGATTACTACACCTCGACCGCTGAGTTCACCTCTGCCGGAACGCTCGCCAAGCCTCTCATCCCTAAGGCTGGTAACACGCTTGCCATCCAGCTTGTTCTCAACGGAATGAAGCTTCAGCCTTGGTGAGTGCTCCTCGGTGTCAGTCGTGCATCACAGACGATCAATCAGGCTGATGGACTCCTGCATCTGATTTTAGCCGACCCTCGTTCTCCGACGCTCGAGATGCCATCATCCAGGCCGACAAGATCCTTACTGGTGGAGACAACGCCTGCGAGATCTGGTCTGCCTTTGCTGATCGAGGTCTCGGACCCAACGCTGCTCTCCGAGGTGGAACCCCGTACGTCTTGACTCAATCGCCCTGCTGCCTCAACCTTTCGATGCATGGACTGACTCTAGTTCTGTCGAACATCGCCTTCTACAGCTGGGGAGGAGGAGTCCATGTCGAGGACTTCAAGATCCCTACTGGCGTATGCAAGAAACAGCCCAAGAAGGTGTCCATCTGGGCCTAGTCGCATACCCCTCGTCATCTTTTGGCCTACCTCTTCGTTTTCTTCTTCTTTTTTTTTCGTGGCATTTTACCCTATCTCTTCCCCTTTCGTTATCCGTCTCATTCGCTCACGTTGTAGCTTTGATCTCCCCATCGCATCGATTCCTCTCATTCCCGTTCCCTTTCCTGCATGCGTCGTTTGGTATGGTATACCCTTAGTATCGCTTGATCGCGCGACCCATCTGGCTTGGTTTAGTTCTGCTCTGTATGTAATGATATGCTCTGTCATGATGGGAATAAGAGACGATGAGAAAGATGACGGAAAATCGAATCGAGACGACTAGTCGCATCGTTCAACCGTCGACCACGCGTGAGGATCGCACCACCCGACCGTGACGACATCTGATGTCAACATGCTGCGCTCTCAATCCTTGAGCTCTAACCTACTTGTATCTACCAAGATAGATGCTGCCTGTGTTACTGCTCGCGCCTAGAAATCTATGTCGTTAACTTTTGCGAAGGAGGGACGTGCAAGGCACTATCGGGACGCCTCCTGACCCCCTGACCCCTCTCGGACCCCCTTCACCCCTTCCGAGTCCTCCACGCGCCCCTTGAGGCCGACACTTTTCACCGACGCGATGGTCCTTCCAGCATCAATTCTCTACACTCCTTCGCTCTCTGCCTTCCCTCCATTTACCCTCCTCACCCTTCATCAACTCCCCCACACTGGGCATTGCTGGTCATGCCCTCCGATATCCCCTTCCCTATCCCTCGCCGTCGCTCTTCAAACGCTCTCGGCCTCTATATCAGCTCTCCAACAAAGAAACTGTCAAGAGCTCGTCTCGCTTTCCTCTGCCTTCTCCTCCTAGCCGGTCTGCTCGTCTTCCTTCTTTCTGACTCGTCACCAAAACCAGCTCAAGCTGTACAGAATTCCGCTATCCGTACAAGGAAGCATGATGTGAGCAAAACGTTCATATCTCGGAGCTTGTGGTCGTCTCTGGCTCACATCGTTATCCTTCATCGATTGCCTTCCCAACCCATATTCGCGTAGGCACGATTTCAAGCACGAGTTGAACCCACAGCCAGAGTCATCACACCTCCCCCCTCAACGCTCAACCCATTACCACCAAAGAAGTACCTCGAACCAGATCAGCGCCCCACTAGACGACTCAATCATGCAGGACTCGACGCCGGTTCCTTACCACCCAGCCGGAAGGAAAAGATCCCAATCTTTGTCGTCTTCCCACGAAAGAAAGCAGACCTTCATCAGACCTCCTTGTGAGCGCTTCTCGCTGACATATCCAGACAATGATCGAGTCCCTCGAGCTGACTCTCCTGCTACCTGTTCAGTCTGATCCAATCATTCCTAGCTTCTCCCTCTGCTTCTGTAGCCGAGCTTGTTGGTATCATCAGAGATACCCCCGATCAATGCACCAAGCACTTGAGCTGGGTTGAGGCTCAAGAATTCAAAGCACTCGAAGTCGGCGAACCGCTCAACAAGGTCAGCTTCGTTTGTCTCGACGAGCGGGAATGTAAGCATCTCGATCAGCTCTTAGCCTGGATCATCTCGAGTGTACCTGATCAACTTAGATGATGGTCGCAGATTGGACGCTTCATCGCGATTTTCTGTGCAAGCAGTGGGGTTGCTCGGAACAACAGGAGAACTTGACGCTTGAGTTACTTCTCAGTCGTGCCAACAATGACCCCGTACGTTGTCTTCGTTGCATACTATCTCGCCAGATGAACTACTTCTGGTTCCCCCGTTATTCACTCACGAGTTTTCCCATCGGCTAGGCTAACGATAACTTTCGCCACCTCCGAGGCCTCATTTTCGAGCCTTTCTCGCGCCATCGAACGCATCGCTTCTGGGGCTGGGCTAACCATGACGTTCTTCTTGGGAACCTTCCTGCTGTCTGTGCGTGGATGACCTCCGCATGATGCGGTTCGATTCCGCAAATTAACGTGACTCTCTTCTGGCCTCCTTTTCCGTTTGAACGATAGTTCCTTGGGATATAGCCGGGCAAGACTTTGACTTTATCGTCCCAAATCCAGTCAGCATTGATGTAGCGACGCCGATCACGTTGACGTGAGTTCCCATTTCGTGTCCCTATTCAACTCGAGCAATGCTGACGATTGAATCTCCATCTTTAGGGCATCTCTTGGGTTCGTCCGTAATCGACCAGCAACCAAGCAAATCGTTCTCTCTTATCCTTCACTCTCCACGTTCGATGCCTTCCGACAGGGACATGCTCCTACACCCTTCGGTAAGATTCCGTCCTCGGCGTCTCATGATTCCCTTCCACCTTGACTCACATCATGATCCGTTTGTGGTTCATACTTGATACAGCTGTATCTCAACACCTTCTTTCTGAATCGACGTTTCTCGCCTACCAAGCACATCTCCTACCACACGCCCTCCCCAATCTTGCCCGAGTAGTGACTCGAAAGAGCCTGTTCACGCTTCATCTTCAACCTCAGCTATCATCTCTCGTACCGACTCTAGGCCCTTTTCCAAGCCTCCATAGGGCTCAGATCAAAGAGCACCTTTCCCTGATCAATGGTAAGAGAACGGCTGCTTGGATGACAGGTTCTCTTTCTACGAGAGGGAAGAGAGACTCGATGGAGTCAGGTTCTCCAGTCGTGGTAGGTTGGTTCCCGCGACTGTCGAACCTCGAGCTCAAGACCTGGATCTGGAGAAAGGAGACAGGGGGAGATATCATTGTTTGGACGGATGAAAGGAAATGGACAGAGGGAGATCCTAGATTGAACGAGTGGACGTATGAGGTCGTCGATGTGAGCCTGATACCATCAACCCAGGACATAGATTGTCATCCTAAGATCATGAACTAAGGCTTACTTCTCCAACCTGATACTTTGCCTCGTCAAGAACCATCGCACTGATCCATCAAAACGTACGTTCCACCTTCCTCGTCACATTCTGGTCTCATGCATGCTTGATGAACGACCAACGCCATGAATCCTCCTCTTGCTTTTACTTTCACCTTTCAGCTCCACCTTACCCACCTCGTAGTCTAGTCCACGAACACGCTCTCACGTTCCTACCTGCACCTGCTCGTGACGTGACTCGTTCTTCAACCAGGTCGACTTCATCCGTTGGCCTTCGTTGGGAGATCTGGGACCCATCCTCCAGGCTGATCAAGGAGGTCAAAAACGAAGATGGTCAACGTGACGGTCATCGTTTGGGAGAGTGGTGGGATGGTTCGAGGTACATCGCGCTCTCTTGTCTCGAAGTCCGAACAACCTGGGATGAGATTCTGATTGTTTCCATCCTTTGCACTCTGCCCAGATGGGGGGAGAAACCTGCCGTATCTCTAGATTAAGTTGATTGGTGTGTGCACGTGATGTACCATCTTTCGAATACAGGATCTGTCGAGACAAAGGGAGATCTAGTCGTTATCTCTCCAAAGAGAATCGCAAAATATATCATGATCTCATCAATCTCATTTCCTCCTCCATCTCTCATCGAAGACGATGAAACACATCTACTCTTCCATCGTGAATGCGATCCATCTGATGATCTCCCGCTCAAGAATTCGTCTGCTTTCAACCGTTCTCCAAAAATGACCTTCATCCTCGACTTCGACGACGGTCAAGGACGGCGAAAGATTGGTAGCGACCCAACTTCGGTATCGATCGATGGATGTAAATTCATCGGAGGTTGTGTGGATGACGAGAGCTCGAAGACGTGTCGGTGAAGGGGGTGGGGAGGCGATAATGGTAGGGAACAGGGTCGTTGAGAGAAAAGGAGCGAGTAAGTAGCGTACCCCTAGGGGCTGGAGAGGGAAGAAAAAAAAAATAAGAAAAAAAATTCACTGTCAGTCAAATGTCCATCTGTTCTGTTTAGGATGAACCGAGCAGATAAGTTTAGCGTACCATGGAAATCAAGAGGTAGTGGATTCGATCCAACGTCGAGATGAGTTTATCTTCCTTCTGATTGAGTGCTAACAATGAGCCGTACGAGTAACCCTGCAGGAAAAAAAAAAGAATTCATCCATGTAACGCACCATTCTTGAACGTCTCAGAATCAAGAAGAAAGAAAGGAAGAAAGAAACCCTCCCATTTGAGATCCTCTACCACTCACGCAGATGAAAACCTCTTCTGAATTCAACTGATCATCGTGAATTCCGTGCCCATCATGATCCCGATTCTCTAGAGTTGATCGTCTCTTCTTGACGTGCTCTCTTCCAGCACTCAAGATGGTTCCATAATCTTGAGCCTCTGCTTTACCCGTCAACGAAGATCCAAGCTTGGTTTCTCCCGCACCTCTCCCGTTGAACAGGACGACAGGGATCGAGAATCGATCGAGGAAGATGGATTTCATGAGACGGACGATCCTGCGATTCTCAACGAGGGAGGAGGTTGAAGTTGTCTTTGAGTTAGATTGAGATCATTGAAGATACGATCCAGAGGAAACTTTTTTTTCGATTGAATATGGGTTAACGGACGGATCGTTCCATGATCCACCAAGTTTGGCCCAAGGATGAGCGATGATGGCTATCCGATGAACAGATTGAGAGGAAGAGTCGTCACGTTGGGGGTAAGTGATGCAGGACTGGATGCCTGGCGTCGCTAGCTCAAAGGAAGAGGTCATAGTTTGATGTTGAAGTCCTTGGAGATCGATGCCATCATTAGACGATTTTTTTTTGTTTTAATTTTAATTTTTAAAGAGAATCCGATTCAACATTCCTCTCGAATGAAAACTCTCGATGAATCGGCATCTTCGCCCAGGGGAAGGGAGGAACAATCGACAGGTTGGAGCGATTGATCTCCTCTTTGTCATTCAAATCGATCCTTCATCTAAAGCAATCCAACGACTCTTCCAACGATCCCCGTCTTGGTGCGAACTTTGACGCCCCTCGGATGATCGCCAGCCGTCAGGACGTCTTTGACCTGACCCACAGTCGTCTTTCCAGTTGGTTGATCTTCCTTCTTGATCAAGAGGACGTCGACGCCAGATTTGATGAGTCTCGATGGTGGTGGATTCGATGGCGTGTATCTCGGTGAAGGAGATGATTTGGCCGATGGGTTCATTCCTGAGGAGAGATGAGGTGGAGTGGCTCGGTCGAGAGTCGGGGGAGCAGATGATGGTTGAGAGAGATGAGGAGGTGCGTGTCGTTCAACTGATGGTTGCTTGATTGTCGATGTTGACGATCTGGTCGGTTGGAAGGCGGGAGCAGAGGGATTTGACCCTTTGACCGATGTTGATCTCCCAGGTCTTGAATGGGGTACCGAAGGTGTAGATGAGCTCGAGAGGCCGATGAAAGCACGTTCCTCGGGCTGGTAGAGTTCAAGTCGAGTGAAATCATCAGAACGTTTGTCGCCAGGGTAGAACGAACTAATTACTTACAGTGAGATCGTCTAGACCAGGCTCAGCTTTCGATATTGAGATAGCTCCGACCCTGTCGACCAGTCCAGCTGCACCCAACGACTCTGCCGCTCCCTTTGCTCCACCTTCAGCATCCTGGGCAGACTCCTTCTCCTTTCCCTTTCCCTTTCCTCTTCCCCTCTTTCTTGCCTTCTTTAATTTCTCTCCGTCTCCAGTCTCGGCATCTCGAGGATCTTCTAACTCGACCTCTTTCGGTGCCACATAGGCAAGCTCGAGTCCTCCAATGTCAAGGAAGAACCTTTCCTTTTCCTTCCTCGTACCCAAGATCTCCTCGCAGTGCTTCCTCCTCTCTGTCATGCCCAAGTAGAGCATCAAAGGAGGACCGATCCTTCCAGTGTCTTCTTCTTCGATGGGTTTCTCGACTCGAGTCTTCACTTCAGGCGGCGGAGGTGGTTTGTTAACGAATGTTTGCATTTTGGCCTTGCCAGTCTTTGGGTTCAAACTGAGAACTTTCCTCCCAGTGTCAGCAGTAGGCTTGGGTATTGATGCGCTTCCCGAAACGATGCCAGAGGCCAACGTTGGGAACCGACCACCACCCGATTCCGTCCAAGCCTTCTCGCGAGCTTCTTCGGCGATTCGGTCGAGTTCGGCTTGCTCTCGAGCGAGGGTTTGGGAGAGTTCGGATCGAATGGTGGCGATGAGGCGAGTCTTGGTGGAAGAAGTCAGGAGGTGGGATGAGCAAGAGGGGCAGGGAAGATGAGGAAGCTGAAGGATGCAAAGTGGCAGGGAGCAGGAGAGACAGAGGGGTGTGTAATGCGAGAGTGGGTGGATTCGAGCTGGCCAGAGGATCGATGTTCGGTTCAGTCAGCTTAGAGACAGAGGCGATCACAAAACTGAGTACGGTGACCGACCCTGGCAGAAGCATCCCCCATTCCTTCCCTTCTTCAGCGCCCTCTTCCCGAGTCCATCACCATCGGGACCTGACAGCTCAACGTTTCGGATGAGCCCCTCGATTCTCTCGACTTCAGCGCTCTTTAGCTTTGGCTTGGCCTTCTTCTCCTCCGGTGCCGGTTTCATCGCCTTTGCATTGCCCCCAAGCGCGTCTGACAGTACAGAGCTGCCCGCGTCTGCTTTAGTCTTCCTCAGAGGAGCTTGTTTGATGATGGGCTTTCCACCGAGCGGTTGGGGAGTCGATGCCCCCGAGCGATTGGCGGTTCGAGAAGCTGGACGAGAGTTGGAAGCCGAGGAAGCGGGAGAGGAGAATCGAGAGGTAATATAGCTGGAGATGAGGACTTTGGCTTGGGGTTTCGTACCAAGAAGGTCCTTGAATTGGTAAGGACGTCAGGTACAGAGTTAGTCAGCTCGATGAGGATACGCGGCAAGATAGAACAGAGGAGGACTGAAGTTGAGACGAGGAATAGATTGAAGTGTGTACCTGAAGGTGAGCTTGTAGTCTTCTCTCATCGGTGAATGTCTCGAGGTAGGGGAGGATCTGACTATTGACGGTTGGTTCGTCTGAAGCAAGATGGCAGATTAATCAAGGGTTGAGGGCGTCGATGACGACATGTAGGATGGGGCGTTTTGGATTGGAATCTACCTAGCGATGTGAGGGCGGCGATCTGAGCGGCGAATGTCATAAGACGGGGGTTGGTGAGTGGGAGAGAAGAGGCAGACGGGGATCGATGAGCCGAGAGAGTGGCAAGTGTTGGGATCAGGTGGGTCAAGTAGAAGGAGGCGTTGGAATCGAAATGGAATTCAACTTCTTTCCGGCTCCTCGTAACCGCACAAACATCAAATTTTCTTACAAATCCGCTCCTTTACCCATCTACCCGCCCATTCCATCTTCACCCCATTACTCATCATTCCCACAAAAAAAACCCCCCCAAACAACACAACCCGGATTTACGTCCAAACTTCACCATCTCCACTTCTTCTGAATCTCAATGTCCAACCTTTCCGAATCTCAATCTCCACTCCTTCTGAAGCTAATCAAGTCGTCCAAAAACGCACTATCGTACTTGACCTGAGAGCATCCGCATCAAAGAAAATCAGCGTCGCGTCCTGAGCAAATGTCCACAGTCGTTTCAGATCACTCACAAACGAGACTGAGGCACACAGGGGCTGGTAAGCCTTCAAGTTGTTGTTCGCCTGTGATAGCGGATGGTAGCCTTCTCGTCGTCAGCGTTTCTACTACTCGCCGGTGGGGATGACCAGACCCGACTGACCTGATTGACGTAAGCAGCCTCCAGTGCCGTGCAGCCTTCCTCGATCTGGATCTTGTAATGGCCGAGGTATCTCACCCCTTTATCTATTGTTCCGTCTCGTCGGCTCAGCGTAGGAACGAACAGAGGACACGAAGGATGATCGTAGTCGTGCCTGGTGGTTGTGAAGATGAGGTAGCCAGCGTCGCCCACTTTCCGAGGGGCCAACGCTGAAGCTGAGAAGTCGGATCGAACAAAGACGATCTGTCTGACCCCGTACTTTTTTTTTTGTTAGGAACGGTTTCTGGGCTTAGGTTCAAAACGAGCGGTGCTATGATCAAAGGTCGGCCGTTATTACGATAGAACTGTGTTGAAGCGAGAGCCACCTCACTGAAAGAGGTGGATGCCGTTGCTGGAACACTGATCGACCTCGAGGAGGGCTTGAGAAGATCGGCTGCTATAATCGGCAGCGACCTGGCTGTCACAACTTCTGACTGAGGTCTTGACACCGATGTGTGACACTGACGTCGACTGCAAGGCTTCCGGCGGGAACAGGTTCGTGCTTGGCGTTCGCGGTCTGAGCACTGGGTCGAGACGAAGACGCTATCGCATTCGTGCTCTGGATATTATCAGATAGATAAGTTGACATGTGATGTGCGGTACTTCAGAGTTGTACGTAGCCTCATTGGTCTTGCTCCCTCTTTGTCTATGGAAGTCTCTGGATTGCCGCTGATCGAAGCTGGATTGGGTGTATGCTGGCGACGAGTGATCAACGGTCGGTTACAGGTAAGCACACATCATGGAGCTCCGTCAGCCAGCATGATGTACAACAGGTTGGCGATGTACTCACATCTTGCTTGACTCGCTTCGTGGATCCTTCGCCTTCGACTTCATCTTGATCATTCATAGCTCTGACTCTCCTGTCATCCCCTCGTTAACCTATCGTCCACCATAGGAGGAGTGCTGAGCCTCGCCAGCTACGATGAGTTCACTTTCGGTTGTCGGGGCGATGTTGCAGAACGCTCCCGTTGGTCGGCCTGTCGACGGGCAGATTGGAGCTCGAGCTGAAGGATTTCGAGCTCTTTCTTGGCGATTTGAAGTTTGAGTGAGTCGATATTCGACATCGGACGCGTCAACGGGGTGTATTTCCGTGTATCTGGTGTTGAGTGTGTGGCGGCTCAAGCCGATGGCTCCGAAAAGGGAGAGGAATCGATCTCTTCTCCTGCCCCATCCTAACCCTCGAGAGCTGACAGTTGACTCAGCTGACAGCAGACATGAAGATACCAGTCCTATATCAACAGCCGGCTCTCGTCCAACCTCCCTCACAGATCCGTAGATCCCATCTCCAGATCCTTGCACTTCCGGCAATCTGCATCTTCCTTTTCATCCTCCCCTCCCTCCTGTCATCCTTCCATCATCTCAAGACATCGACTCTACCACACCATCTCCGAGCATGCCATAAATTGCCTCCCATACCCAAATCGTCCTTTAAATCTCGCCAGCGCAGCCTGTCCCATGTCCTCGAGCTCAAGAACGCTTCAGCATACATCACCGAGCCTTCAGCGAATTCCGACTTTTTCTTCAACGTGTCTCGTTCTCAATGGCACCTGTCCGAGCGTCCATTCCTCATCGCTCTCCTCCCTTGCGGGCCTAACGCTACAGAGTCGGCTGAACCAGACGTCGTCGTCATCGTTCCTTCCTTTGAGAGAACTCGAGCTCAAACCCAGCTCAGCCTTGTAGGAGGCCGTCATGTCCAGTATCTAGCTTGGGAAGAGTCTGAGAATCCCTACGACAAGCTTAAGCTCCTCCTCGATCAAGGTGGACAGAGAAGCGGTCCGGTGTTGATTGACGAGGCTGCCCGAGTCTCGATCCTTGATGGACTGCGGCAGGGGTTAGGCAGGGAGGTTGGCGTATCACCCAAAGAGGTAAAAGAGATACGAGAAAGGAAGACGGAGGAAGAGCTTGCTCTACTCAGATGCGCTAATCAGGTTTGTCGAGCCCTTTTCTATTGACGACTAGACGTATGATCAAAGACGATTGACAATTGAGCGGCCCTTCCTACAGCTCACCCTTCACGCCATCTCCCTGGCGAGAGATGAGATCAAGATCGGTATGACAGAGCACTCTGTCGCCCAACTCGTCGATCAAGCGTTCGTCCAGGTCGGTATCGACGAGAAAGCTGGCTCCGAGGGGCTGATCCTCTTTGGTGGTGAGAACCCGACGCTTGCGACCACTCTTCGACAGCCAAAGGCATCATGGCTGACCCCCAAACAAACCAGAAAATGCTGCGTTACCTCATGGTTCCTCATCGAAGCGACGGCTGACCAAGAAGGATTTTGTGCTGGTCGACGTTGGGGCAACATTTCGCGGCTATGTCGCGGACATTACTAGGGTGATCATACCAGCTTCTTCACAGAAGAACTTACTTGTCCTAACGTGCTGTACCTGGACAGACTTTCGCCTTGCCAAACTCAGAGATCCCTCAGAAGAATCTGTGCGTTGACGACCCCAATCATCTCATCCAGACCATCACAGATCACCTGACCTTGAAACACTCCTCTTACGCAGTGACATCTGGAATCTGGTCCATCAAGCACAGGCTGCCGCGTACAGCTCGGTTCGCTTGGGCGTGAAAGCGTCTACAATCGACGAGGCCGCTCGAGGCGTCATCCGTCAAAAGGGCCTGGCAGAGAAATTCACTCATCGACTGGGACACGGTCAGTCTAACTTTATTCTTGTGTCGAATGGTGACCTCGATTGACATTCTATCCGTCGACAGGTATCGGTCTTGAAGGTCACGAGGCCCCTTATCTCCATGCGGGCAACGTAAACGTGACAATTCTTCCTGTAAGCACCAGTTCAGATGGAGACGCTCGGGATTTTGTTTTCTTGTTCTTCCGCTGAGATACGCGGATCTTTGCGATTGCGATTGCTCAGGGCAACACTTTCTCGAACGAGCCAGGTGAGTTGTCAATCATTATTCGCGGATGAGGGGCTGATTGCTGAAGCGGCGAACTATGAACAGGTGTGTACATTGAAGATGAATTGGGGGTCCGATTGGAAGACTGTTGGTATATGACGGAAGAAGGACACGCTATGGCGTTTACCCCTCAGGCTTCATCACCTTGGTCTCTCTGAGTTGGATGGAAGGTATGGATGATTGGCGAGCGAAGATATGATGCCGATGATGCCGATGATGATGATGATGTTCAGAAAAGGAAAGAAAAGACAAAGAGGGAGGCCACTACGTCATGCGGATCGTTTCGACTCCCCTCCCTTTCCCTTTCCCTTGGGCTCGCGTTCTCCTCGAATTGGCACATCCTCCAACACCCATCCCTCTCTCCCACCCAATACCCACCAGTCTCGTCCCTTTCTCACCATGAAGATCTCCATCCCCACTATCGCCTGCGTTGCCCTCATGGTCGCCTCCGAGGGTTCCGCCAACATCTTCTCGAGTGACAAGCGTCAGTCTTCCTCCTTCCATCTTTCCCTCCTCACTTGCCTTCTACCTCGTCGCTCATCCAAGTCTTCTCTCGTCCTACAGCATCCTCAAAGTGGGATACCGCTAAGCTTACTTCTTACCTCCAGGAGAAGGGTGCTGACATCCCCAAAAACGCCGATCAGGCTACCCTGTGAGGCCCATCTCCCATCGCTCCCAGTGAATCGTCATTAACCCCATCCCCCCGTCACATGCTCACGAAATCCATCATTCTTCCCCAAGCCTCAACCTCGCTCGGGATGCCTTTGACGGAACCGTCAAGTATGCTGGTCAGGGCGCTGGAACTGCCCAGGCCGCTTACGAGGCATTGAGCGAGAAGGTTATCGATTCGTCAGTCCTCGACGTCATCGTCTCTTGTCGTTTCTTGCATCTTTGTCGCTCCTTGATCCTTTCGTTGCTCACCTTTGTTGCTTGATCCTGTGTTGCCTCTTCTCAGATGGAACGAGTCTGAGCTTCGAGAGTTCCTTCTCAAGCACGACGTCATTGAGCCATCTTCCACGGCCGAGCAACTTCGAATCCTTGCTAAGCAGAAGTGCGTTGATCCTCATACTGGCTTTGGTGTTTGACTTCTGCTGATAAGAGCTTGGAAATCCTGCTATCTTAGGTTCGCTCAAGCTTCCACTGGAGTCTACGGCGACTCTGTCCACCAAAACACCAAGTCGGCCAAGGCTTCCGCCTCATCTGCGTCCCTCCAGGCCCAGGCCAGCGCATCGTCTGCATCTCTCCGAGCTGCTGCGTCTGCCTCTTCAGCCAGCGTCAAGGGCAGGGCTTCCGCGTCGTCTGCTTCATATAACGTTGCGGGTGCTGCTTCATCTGCCTCTGCTTCCGGCAGCTCCCTCGCGTCCGAGGGCTCTGCGACCATCTCATCCGGTGCTGCCGCTGCCACTGATGCCGCCAAAGAAGCTGCTAGCTCGGTCTCGAGCGCTGCTCACTCCGCCGCTAGCGCTCTCATCCACGCTCCCGAGCTCTCGAGGGACTACGTCTACTCCACCTGGTCCGACTCCGAGCTCCGACAGTACCTCGAGAACAAGGGTCTCGTCAAGACCAAGGTTGGTCGTCTCGTACCGACATCGACCCCAACCTTTAGCAGGTCATATACTGACGATCTGGCCCTGTCCGTCTTCTCTTTTCAGACTCAACTCAAGCGGGACGACCTTCTTACTGCTATCCAAAAGCCCTTCGCCGACGCCAACCAGGCCGTCTACGAGACCTGGTCAGACTCTTACCTCCGAGAGTGGCTCAAGGCTCACCACGTCATCAAGACCGACACCGAGCAGACCAGGGACTCGCTTCTCTCGCTCATGAAGCAGCACTACTTCTCGACCTCCGAATACGGTGAGTTCGGGTATCTATCAGATCTTCTCGACCTGCTCAGTCGCTCACGAGCATCCCCATCGCTCGTCAGTCTGGTCGACCTGGACCGAGTCCCAGCTCCACGAGTGGCTCGTCGCTCACAACATCATCAAGACCGACGCTCAGCTCACCAGGGAGAAAGTCAGTTTGCCCTCTGATTCCGATGGCATCTTCACCTCTGACTGCCTGTAGCTCATCTCTTTGATTGCGTCCCTTTTACCTTTGAGGCTGGTCAGTACGAGAAGCTCGTTGCCGACAACTATGGCTCTGCCAAGGACACTACCTGGTCCGCTTGGAGGGACTCGGACATCCGAGCTTGGCTCGTTGAACACCACTGTACGCTTTGGACCTCGTTGTTTCTCTCCCTTGGACGACTCGGAGCTGACGAGCAATATCTGGCCGTTTTCTGTGTCCAGACATCAAGTCCGACTTTGAGGGTACTCGAGATCAGATGGTCGACCTCATCTCGGACAAGTACCACCAGGTTGGCTCTCCTGGATACCTCACCTGGCCCGACGCCAGACTGAGGGCTTACCTCCGAGTGAGTCGTCACCCTTCATCCTCGACCTGACCGTCATACTCACCCAGCCCTACATCTTCGATCCGCTCAGTCCAACGGCGTTGACGACACCAAGTACAGCGACCGACCTTCGCTCCTCCAGGAGGTTCGAATCCGATACGTCCAGTCCCAGACCCGAGTCGAGTCGCTCCTTGCCTCGATCCGAGAGTCTCTCTCGTCTGGCGTCGAGCTTGCCGAGGACACTCTTTCCTCCATCCTCGCTACCTTGACTGGAACTACCAACTACGTCAAGGACTCTGCGACCGATGGCAAGAACGCTGTCGTTGACGCCGCCGTCGGGTCTAAGAACTACGGTGAGTCTGACGTCGCTCGTCTAGCATGCGTCCCCCGCAGCTGGTCTGAGCTCGTACTAATCTTCCTCCCCGCCCCGATTACTCCTTGCAGTCAAGGACACCTACAACGCCGCTGTCTCGTCTGCTTCATCCGTCGGAGCTGCGGCCACCAGCGAGGCCTCGAGGCTTTCTGCTAGCGCCGTTGCCAGTGCTTCGTCGGCCTCGTGAGTACACCTTCCCATTCTGTTCCTCGCGCACTTCTTCATCTGCTGATAG
This sequence comes from Udeniomyces megalosporus, assembly GCA_039545415.1. Classification (NCBI taxonomy): domain Eukaryota; kingdom Fungi; phylum Basidiomycota; class Tremellomycetes; order Cystofilobasidiales; family Mrakiaceae; genus Udeniomyces; species Udeniomyces megalosporus. The sequence goes on along the minus strand of BCKM01000014.1, from coordinate 582,143 downwards.
ATCTTCTGTCCTTCGTCCTTTCCCGTCGATCCAGCGCCTCGGCTGCTTCCGTTGCTTCTTCCTACTCTTCGGTTGCTAAGCACGCCCCCTCGGCCTCGGCCAGCAAGGCATCAGCTGCCGCCGTCTCGGCCTCCAAGTCTGCCCAAAGTCAGTACTCCCATCTCTGACATGATTTCGAACGGAGATGGAAAACGAGGATGAACACTAATCCTCATGGGTGTTTCCCTTGTTTGCAGGCGCCGCCAACCTCGCTTCCAAGTCCGCCGTTTCGGCTGGACAGGGATACCTCTCGTCGGCTTCCTCGGTCGCTTCTGCTGCTTCTGCTAGCCTCTCCTCTGTCTCCGCTCGAGCGTCTTCCTCCGCAGCAGCCTACTCGTCCTCTGCCTCGCTTTCCGCTTCTTCCGTATCATCGTTGGCCTCGGTCGAGTCCGCCAAGGCCTCGCGACAGGTGAAGCAGGAGCTTTAAGGATCTGATTTGATCTCTGTCGACGTCGGCGTTGTTTCTTGTTCTCCGTCTCTGATTTTTCTCTCTGCCTCGCTTATGACGATCCGTCGATTAAATAGTCTCTCTGACTTGTGTCACTTTTCCCTACTGTTTCCTTATGGGCGTGTCTCGCTTGTTTCTTTACGTTGTGTCCAATTTTTTTTTCCTCTATGCCTTAGTGCATGTGGTGTGTGAGGTGATGACTGATTTTGTGCTGTTTGAGGATGCGACAAGATGAGAGATAGGAGAAGAGCAAGTGGGGAGGATGTCGAGACGAGAGATGGTGATGGCAACGTTCCATGCTTCCGAGACGTTTGATTTCCATGAATTGAATAATGACGTCTGCCCCTTTTCCGCCTTCTCCTCCTCACTCGACTCACAAACAACCTTCCTGTCCCCTCTACACCAATCATGTCCCACATCACCATCGACACCAAGTGGATCCTTGGTCCGAGATCCACCCCCTTCTTCACTCAGACTTGGAACAATCCAGCCGAAGAGAGGGCTATCGTCTTCATCCACGGGTGAGACCACCAAGCCTCCTGCTCCCTCCCGCTCCAGTGTCAAATCTGATACACTTCGCTCCTCAATTCATCACTCTCATCCTGCCTACAGCTTCAACGAACACGTTGCTCGATACCAAACCTATTTTTCCCTCCTTGCGACCCTCACCAACGCTACTATCTTTGCCTTCGACCAGAGGGGCTTCGGCAAGACCGGCCACACCACACCTCCTCCACTGTCTGAGATCGAGACGACGTCGACCGTCTCCGAGGCTAGCATCAAACGAAGCAAGCCTGGAATAACCAGCAACGAGCAGCAAAAGGAGGACATCGCCTTTTGGGTCAAAAGGGAGAGTCAAATCAGGGGCGGAAAGAAGGTCTGGATCTACGGACACAGCATGGTGAGCATGCGATGTGAAGGGCAGGAACCCTCAACAAGGCCAAGACTGGTTCAGCAGGTAACAAGACGAAGAAGAAGCTGATCATTTAATCCCTTTCACTGTCTCCTTCGATCAGGGTGGTGCGCTTGCTTTAGGGACCCCGTTCTTCGAACCCAACATCATCCCTTACATCGCTGGCGTCATCTCCTCGGCCCCTCTCATCCATCAAACCCATCCGGCACCAAGGATTGTCGTGAGTTTCTGTTGGCGACGACCTTGGCCTGTCCCCAGGTCAACATGTCACCACTTGTTTTTTTCTTTGCCGCGAGACTGATCCAGCTCCTCATCCTATGCACATATTCAGGTCGCTGTCGGCTCAGCACTGGCTAATGCTACCACTCTCTTGTAAGGATGATGTGTTTCTAGTGATTTCGGGAGACGTGACTGGCTTAACATTAGGGTTGGACTTGCTCTTCTCCCGCTCAGTGCCGATCGAATCATTCCTACTCCTCTCGACCTTTCCAAACTTTCCAGAGATCCAGTCCAAGTCGAGGCAAACAAACAAGATCCTCTATGCCCTCAATCCGGAAGCGTGAGTTTTGGCTGTCTCCTTCTCGACCGATCTGGGCATCATTAACTCGTTTCTTGTTTCGAATTGATATAGCTGGGAGGAGTTGGATCGATGTTGAATCATGGAAAGAAGCTCCTCGCCGACAAGATGGCGACCAAATGGCCCATCAACGTACCTGTAAGTTGACAATCATCTCGACTGTGTGACTCGTCCTTCCCCCCCCCCCCCCCCCCCCCCCCCCTTTTTTTTTTTTTTCTTCTTTCTGAATCGAGCTCGATCGGTTCTCTGATGCCGCATCCCCTTTCTGCAGCTTCTCATTGTTCATGGTTCAGATGACCAGATCACCGACTCGTCAGCTTCGAAACAGTTCCACGAGCAACTTCCCTCGACCCATCTTCGAAATGAATATCACTTGATTCCCGATGCCTATCACGAAATTCACAACGAACCAATCGACGTCATGAATAAGCTTGCAGAAGATATCGCGACCTTTATCCTCAAGCAGAGTCATGAAGGAGGTGAAGATCGACAGGTCGTCGTGTTGGAAGAGGTACCTACCACTCAACAACTGGTAGGAGAGGAGCATCTGGCAAGCAGGATCTGACGGATGAGAGAGGGAAGAAACTGGGATGATGGAGGGAGGCAAAGAAACGGGTGACAGCTCTAATTGTAACAACATAATTGTATACCTTATCCATGATTTGATTGAATGTGAAAACACGCTACTGTAAGCTACCGGGTGATCCGTATAATTCTCATCATACGAGGCACAACCATCATGATTCAGTCGGTAAGACTTGAAAGAAATCGCAACCTCCGAGACCTTCAGTTGTTCCCTCCTCAGGTCCACCAGCGGCACCCATCTTTTTGTTGCACAACCAAAAGTGACGAGGAGGTTGAACTGAAGGTCGTGAAGGTCCATCTGAGGAAGGTTGTTGGGTCGTCGGTTCTGCATCGGTTGGGATGAGGCGTTTCTGATCGGCCTTTAGGCAGCTATGAAAAAGAAAAAAAGAAGAAAAAAAATGGTGAGAGACTGTGAACGTGTGTGTGTGTGGGGGGGGGGGGGGGGGGGGAGAAGAAGGAAACTGAGACGATCTTGAGAATGACACGAACCAAGGAATGCCACATTTGCAAATCGGAGTCGAGTCAGGCGAAAAGTCGGGTCGATAGAATCTGGGGTAGGGACAGATCATGATGGAAAAAAAAAAATCAGCGATGCCTGGACATCAAATAGCTTCAGACCAATCTTTGTCTTTTTTCTTTTTCTTTCTTTTTCCGATGGAGAAGAAGCGGACACTGACCGAAAGGTGATGCCAATCCTAGACTTTGAAGCGATCCGATCAGGGATCTGAGTCCGATTTCCATCTTCATCCCATCCTGGTCTGAAGACGTCAATCACATCCTGTGCAGGGACAGAATGTTTGTATCTCTCTTGGCAAGGTGGATGCATGACGATGAGCTGTCGACGATAGGATATAGCGAGTCGATGGAGCCGGGATGAAGTGATGGCAAAGAAAGGGAGACGAGTCAGCTCGATTACGGCCTCACTCGGTTCGATCCCACAAGAAAGGTCCAAGGTCTTTTGAATCACGAACGGTGTTGTGTTTGAGAGGAATGTTGTACGTCCGAGCGTCTGCCTCTGATGAACGAAGATCGGGATCCTTGGATTGAACCAGTCGAAGTCGAAAGGTGCGAGTTACGCCCAGGGAGACAGACGCGATTGTGGGGAATGGGCCGAGATCTGAAAGAGAAGCAAAGACGTAACGTCGATTTCTTAGTACGGTTTGACGGCACGTGAGGATGCGACAGGAGGACAGTAGCTTACATGTGAGCTGATCTGCATGGGCGCCGACGCTACGATAAGTCCAAAAGATCGCAAGTCAGTCTCGACTCTCTAGACACAAGGGGAACAACAGTGGAAGAACCTTTGTTCCGCTCCATCATATCTGTTGACAGCGCAGACGTTTGCCTTCCAATCGCCTTTCCACTCGCCATCGAACCGTTGACGCTTCCGTATCTCTTCGTTGACGATCGGCTCGATGAGGTCGGCAATCTCCTGTAGAAGCGGCGGATAAGGAAGTGGAGGTGAAGTCGGTTCGCTATTGAACCCTGCATATGAGGGGGAAAAAAAGTCCAGGATACAACAGAAAGTGATGAAAGAGAGACAGACGTCAGCCCAGATGTAACGCTGACCCTGGAAAGATCCAATAAGATGAGTGGATGATACCCACAATTTTTAGCAGTCGCAGTGAGCTGTGAGGGCGTATATTCAGGAGGATTTTTGGCTGATGCGTAGAACGTGGACTGGACACGAACACCGAGGTACATGATGAGGATCAGTGTCGTTTTGATGGTGATGGTGGTCAGAAAGTCAAGGACAAGTGCGAACAGTGTGGGGACTCTTGAATTCGCTTCCTCCTATCCACCATGTGATGGGTTTCCAGCTCTAAAGACGGGGGGGCAGGTTGAACGGGAATGAGAGAAAGTAAGAGGACGAAACTGCTTCAACAGGAGGACTTTCGAACATCGAGGTCCCAGATCGAATCAACTCACCTCGCTCGCTTTGAGGAGTTGAGCGAAGAGAGTATGTGAGGTATAGATGGGGATAGGTGTTGGTGGTGCGGTGATGCAAGGGAGATGTTTGGCGAGGAGGTCAGCGGTGGCCAGTGTGAGTGGTTTGTTTGACGCGTTAGGTTTTGGCCTTGGACGAGATTCTGGATTGGAAGGAGAAGGTTTGGGCTTCGACTTGGTAGGAGCTTGTTTGAGACTCGCTATGGTGAGCTGGGGGATTGTTAGATCGATGACGATCGGTCGACCCTTGCGAGGAGTCGAGGTGGAGGGACCGGATGATGTACTAGGGGTAAGCTTGAGCTTCTTGCGAGGATTCTTGATCCAATCATCTAATTTGGGCTGGTAGCTTGGGGTGCGTGAGGCCGAGGGGGATGATGAAACAGCGGAAGTGTTGTTGTGTTTGTCGGGGGTAGAAGCATGGACGAGACTGTTTGCTGCTCGTTGGCAGTCACCGTTTGATCGGGCGATCGCTCTACGGATCTGGTTGGTTGATGGAGTTCTTGGATGGACGAGTGATTGGACTATGGCTAGCTGAGTGTCGGGTTCCATGATGTACGGGGAGGTGGTGGAGGTGTTTGTGTGTTCGGGTCTTGATATTTCGGATTTGGGCGAACTTCAAACTATTCTTCCCCCTCCCTCCCCCTTCCCCCACCGCCCCTTACAATCAACCAAACGCCATGTCTTCCCAACCCGACGCCCCTTCTGCTTCCACTTCCACCTCTACCCCTCCCTCTGACATCCTCCCACTCGGGAACTCATCAGCCGGTAGGGTTTCTGGTAAATTCTGGAAGGCACCCAAGACCGCCACAAGGTCAGCTTGACCGTTGATCCCTACCTTCGCTGTCCCCTCAGCTCAGCTAAACAATTAGCTCTTTCATCATCGTATCAACCCCATCCTTCTTCTCTGTCAGACGGTCAAACCTCATGCCAGGTGTCAAGTCCGCTTCTTGGGACGCAAGGATGGAGAAGCGAAAGAAGGAAGAGGCTATCAAGTTGCTCGAGAAGTCACTCAAGGATGAAAAGCTTGCTGAAGAGGAGAGGTACGTCTAGTCGTTGCTAATCAGCCCAAGCCGGTTCTCGCTTCGCCAAGCGGATATAGCACTGTCCGATTCCCTACGGACTTCTCTCTTCGCATCCCTGATCGCTAATTCAATCTATCTTTCCTCAATATTTGGCTCGATAGGAAGCGAGAAATCACCAAGGAGAGAAAAGCGAGGCTTGAGGAGAAGAAGCGTCTGGAAGAGATGGCTGCCAGGATGAGTGCCAAGAAGCTACAGAGGATGAAGAAGGTTTGTCGTTCCTGCATCCTGACCTCGCACTGGCTTCAGTCCTGACTGCAATGATCTCCTCGTTCTTCAATCACAGAGACTCGGTCGATCCAAGAAGATCAACGGTTAAGGGGGAACTTTCCGACCTCTAATGGCCCATTCAACCTCTACCGTTCACCCTTGTTCTCGAATCGACCTCTCTGGTTCCTTCATTTCGCCTAGATTTTCAACCCTTTCAGCCGCTCCTTGGCTTGTATTTGGACACTTAACGATCTCATCTCAACTTTATACCATCTGTTCGCTCGCGATTCGCTACCTGGTTCGGGCTAGCTCGAGAGGAACCTGCCGTGCTCAAGGACCCGACATTGCATCAATAGCAGGCAAAAAAAAAAAAGTCCCAATACAAACTAGATGTCCGTGAACCCTGCAAAACAGAAATAAAACGAAAGGCTGTAGCATGCAAGAAAGAAAGGAAATCCGAGGGAAAGGACAGGCTCTCAATCGGAGGTAGTTTGCTTGCCGAGATGGATTTCCTTCTCGGGAGCGACGTCACCACTGGCGGTGACGACCTCTTCGATCGTCGTATCACAAACCCTCAGATAAAGGAACGGCGCGAGGATCACTAATCCACCCGCACAAAGGACCCAACACGAGATGAGCTCGTTCAGATAAGACACTTTGAGCGAGTCGAGTCGGAAAATGATGGCTGCTCCCTGTGGAGACAGGGAAAGATCGACGGGAAAAGAGATCAACGGGAAGTTAGACAAGCGATTCCAAAGTTCTGGTGAACGTAGGTAGCTTGACCCAGATCAAGACTTACCGAACTTTGAACTGCTTTGTAAAACCCAGCCAGGTAAGCCAGCTTCCTCATGTCGTTCGAGAGACTTCCCAAGACCCAATAAGCGTAAGATTCTACCGTGAAGCACCGCAAGAATAGATCGGTATTAGGACCAGTGCGTTTCTCGACTATCGATGTGTGACTCACGCCAGATTGCATCGAGCGCTCCGTTGAAGATGTACAACCAGACGAGGGAAACGTATCGGTTGTCATACACATCAATCGGAATCCAGCCTGAGCCGGGGGCAAGAGTTGCCCGGGTGTCTGTTGAAGAGTAGCAGTCGATCAGTGTTCGGCCCAATCCTCGCACAGTAAAAAGGGAGTATGAGGGAGGCTGACAGGTCTTTTGCACTCTAATTCGTCCAGGTCATAAGGGAAGATCCGTCAGTCAAGGGATGTGATCAAAGCCGTCAAAGGGTCGAAACTCACGAGTAGTTTCCTCCCCAAATCGCCATGACGAGAGCAAAGAGAATCATCCAACCAGCGAAAGCTCTCCACCGTCGAGTGAGTCTCGATGAGTCGAGGAAGAACCCGATCGCGATAGACCCGAACTTTCAGGACGAAAAGAGCAGTGCAAGTTCGAGAGTCAGGAAAGGATAAGTTGCAGCCGAACCTTGGGTCAGATAGAGGAAGACGGAAGGACGTACGATTTGACTCAGCCAGTAGCATAGGTTATTAAGCGTCCTTCCTCGGATGGTGAAGAGTCCGCTGCCGTTGTATGCGTTAAACTATGTACGCATGAGACCCAACGTGTCGATCGTTAGAGAGAAGAGGTCTCTGACATATAGAGCCGAAATTCGACTTGCCTGCCAGGTATAGACTGAGGAGGTGATGCGACAAAAGAAGAAGCAGGATAAATATGTGTTCGAATCGGCTTCCTCGCATTCATGGTAGAGATGATCGAGGCGACTTACACCAATTGGACGCAAGGAAGAAAGGGAACATCATAACGATGAGCTTTTGCGATAAGGTAGGCAGGAATCATAAGTACGATCAGCATTCTCAAACGACCTGACACGAGTGCTTATACATGGACAAACCGGATCTTGCTTGAGAGTGACAAAAAGTCCTTTCAACTCAGACTTCCACGTCGGCTGAGGAGGGACTACTGGGGAGGAACCATCTGCTCGGATGACCGTGTTTGGGTGGGCTAGGAACAGCGGGATGGTCGCTCCGATGAGTGTGATGACGAGGAACGCCTAAATCAATGGACAAAAGTGAGCCTAAAGGTTATGGACGATAAGGCGAAAGGGGCGAGAAACTGACAATGTATGTGCTTCCAGCCACTGAAGAGGCAGCTTCTCTACCCCAGTTCTGTCCAAGAGGAATAGCAGCGCCGACCACAGCCCCAAGGTTGAATATGCTCCAAAAGACTGAGACATAGCGTCCCTTTGTGCCTGCAGCATTGAATACAGCGTTAGTCGCGATGATGGACGAGTTAGCAAGGCTGAGCGACGCCAAGCTGACTTTCGGTTGAATATGCCATCATGAAAGCGCCCTGAAAGGAAAACGGTAGATGTACCCTGATCAGTTTTGGAAGCTTGCAGCCACGTTGGTGTACGAGGATGATCACTCGCCTGAGCTGACCACAAGATGCCAGCCGATGCACCAAGTAGTGCGCCTGCAGCGATGACGAAGTTCTCCCGAGGGCGGGACTGGCTGATGACTGTCGAGTAGAGGGCACCAATATAGAGAGAGTAGCCCGTCGATCCGAGCGCGAGGGCGTATCGGGGACCGAGCTAGAGAGAGACCGAGCAGAGATACAAGATTAGAGGAACAGCACTGTAAGTCATGCTACGGTAGCAACGCGTACCCTGTTCGTGATGGTACCCGCGAAGAATCCGAACACTGCGAAACAACTGTAGAGCGCAACGTTGCCATCGTCGGCCGTCTTGGCGTCCGACTTCCCACCTCCACCGAGCCCGCTCAATGCCTAAGGGGCGTGACAAGGGATGGCATAGCAAAGCGTTGATCAGCGGATAGGAGAAATGGAGAAGGAGGAGAAAGGGGAAGGAGAAGATCAGGTTCGGATGAGTCCGATCATCGATAGAGAGAGATAAGAGGGGGCGACCTCACGTTGAACATGCCTGGACTGATATTAAGTGCAGTCAATACCGAGAGGCAGGCGAAGTCAAGGGTGACAGAAAGTTGACTCACCAACAGAAACAAACGAACGAGACGAGAACGAGCTGAGAAAGCATTTGGGTGGTCACACGATCAGCCCAACACCCGTCGATCCGGAAGCAGCTTGACTCAGGATGAGCGTTCTGTTCATACTTGAACGATGGACTTGTTATATGTGCGTCTAAAGGCAGACAGTTGGCTTGTTGGATAGCTTGAATTTGTCCCGGCTTCCAAGACACCGATGTTTGGATGTTGATCGTGAGTCGAGGAAGAGACCTTCTTGATCTCCGACATGGCTGCAGGAACGCGTGATGACAGACTCGGAGGAGAACGTTCAAGAAATCGATCCGGTGTGGACCGAATGAGGCTATTGGGTGGATGAGAAGGGGATGGTGAAGAGGAACGAGGAAGTCTAAATCCGGTCGGGATTAGGCCGGTCATAAAGGAAAGGGCGTTGGTCACGAGCTCTTCTTTTTCAAGTCCTTCCTCTCCCATCTCACATGTCATCTCACATGTCATCTCACATCCAGAGTGCTTCATGCTTCATCCATCCGAGTGTACATAATTAGAAAACAAGCTTCATGTCCCGAGACCTAGCGATCGAAGGCAGTTCCCGAGTTGTGTCGTTGAGCTTTTGCGCTCGTTGATGGAATCCCCTTCCAAAGACATTCTGTTCCAGCGAGTGGATGTGTAGAGCTTGATGTTGGATCCTGACGAAAGAGATCCTGCCTTCCTTCACTTAACCTCTGTCCACCTCAACTCGTCAGGAGCCAATCTTTGACCTCGTCGGATGGCCCCAGTTCCTACAGACGGCGAACATTCACGACGTTTTAGCTCACATTTCACCAACCTGATCTGAGCGGAGGAACTTACAGGATGCAGCATGATCGATCTCAGCCACTCTTGAAGTCGTTTTCGACGTTTCTCGAGAAACGCGGGACGGAACTTGGCTGATGAGATGCAGAAAGTCGAACGATATGTTTGAGTCCATGTTTCTGGCTTCTGAACAGAAGAACCAAACTCATCACTGACAGAGCTGAGACTTTGGCGGTAGCGAAGGGATAGCAAGTCGAAGATGCTGAGATGACGCGTATGGATCGGGTGCAACGCGTTAGCTTGCAGAATCGAACGTTGAATGAGCGCCCAAAGGAACTCGACCGACCGGATAGCACTTTCTGAGTTCGATCTTGAGATTGTTGAATTGTGAATAACGCTTCTTTTCCGTCACGAGCACGTTCGCAGCGAGAACAATCTCGATTGTGTAGACAACCCAGCAGCCTATCCCACCAATACCTTCCGCCGCCTGGCGACCGCCAACGATCTCATAAGATGGTATTGAGACGGAGTGAGCAAAGGGTGGATCGGGACGTGGGTTAGATGAAGGAGAGTGAGGATAAGAGGACAGAGAGGAGTCTGCTGGTGGGTACGGCCGAGTGTTGTCGACGACGATAATGGGCGTTGATCTGACGGGTTGTCTATCAGGATGGAAGCGGGTCTGGACAGGTGATGGCGGAGAGAAGGGTGTGTCCTGTACGAAGAGGGGGAGAAGAGGAGGCAAGTGAGTACACGAATGACGAGATGGTAGGCAGCGTGACTTACGTCGAATTCGTCTAGATTGAGCTGATCATCACTGGATTGACCATCGTCACTACTAGAAGAGATTAATTGGAGCAAACGCGGGGGGGATTGAGCAGGTCGGTTGTCGTTGGCTGTATCTGGGTGGATGTGGTGATATGATGGAGGGGGGGAACGCGGGGTAGTGGGTTGCATGGATGTAGTGTGGGTGGTTGGAAGTGTATATGGGGTGTAGAGGAATTGGATAGATGATGGATGTATGGACTGTGGATGTGTGCGAAACGCTCGGCCCAGGTCCAGCGGTTGATGCCGAATCTCCTTCCCCTTGATCAACATCTCGACGTCCGCCATGTTCTCCTCGACTCTTCTCACATTGGCTCGATCCAACTCTCGCTCTCCGATAATTCTTCAAGCCCGTCTGCTCGCCACCACTCGTGGAAACCCATCCCGCAACCCTGAGAATACGAAACACTCTCCGGTCCGTTCAACCCGAGCTCGTTCCAAATTACCTGTCAAGACTCCTTCGGATCCTGCTCTTCCTTCGCCATCGTCCTTATCGTCAACCGCATCGTCATCATCCTCTACGACCTCTCTCCACCCATCTACCCCTTTACCTCCCCTTCCGGCCATCAAAAAGAGGCCCATCCTCCATCTCCAGCCGGCACCACTTTCCACCACCACACTTTCCACTTCGACTAAATCATCTGCTGCCGTCTCCTCTACAGTGGCCGATGAGCCCAATTCTCTTACTGAACCCTGGGCTCCAGCCGTCAAAGCTCCTTGGATGCCTCAGTTCGGTCACAACGCTCTCGTCGCCTACGACAACGGTAACAAGTGGCCTGTCAGAGTCTTTTATACTTCTTGGATGGCTGTCCTCTTTGTCGTATCAACCTAGTGAGTTTCTATGAGCACATAGGTAACACTGTCGCGTCAGACAGGAACTCAGGATCACCCGCTGACGTCCCATCGATGTTTGGATTCTGATACCTTCCAGCCTGGTCGGTGCTGCTCTCATTTTCTTCGACGTCAGACCGGATTTATCAAAAACACCACAAGAGAGAGAAGAGCAGAAGATCAAGGTGCGTATCCCATCCTCCTCACCACTCTTCGATCGGCTGCGTGATGTTATGGACGCTGACGTTCCGTCTCGTCCTCTCCTTTTCATAGGATGCAGAGAGGTGGTCCTGGCTCCCTTCGCCCGAGACGGCAGGTAGCGTTCTCTACACCGTTGATTCTGTCACTTACAAGGTCAAGGATGTTCTCGATGCCGTTCCAAGCACTATCAAGCGGGCAACGACGACCATTTGGGACATCGTTCGCGGTTGATGTTCGTGTATGGCATGTACATCGTCGACAGTATCAGAGCATGTGAGCGATCCAGTCACAGGTAGAACGTCCGACCGGGAACACGACTAAACGGACCGATGACATGGAAAGGGTGGATTAGACAAAAGGACAGAGTGGAAGAGAGGGTACACTAGATAGAGATCGACAGGCAAGTCAGGAAGCGATGCAGGGTACAGAACTAAGGGGCATCGAGTAAGTAAATGTAGGAGAGAATAGGAGGGAGATTTGAGAACGAGGGGAGAGAGTGGAGGGTAGATTGCGTCCAGGAGACAGGACCTGCTTAAACGAGGAGTGCGACAGCTCCGACAGCCACGAGACCGAAAGTAGCGAGCGAGGCGGACTTGGCCACACCAGCACCGCTAACGACGCTCGAGACAGCACTGGAACAGAAATCATTGGTGCGCGATCAAGGTCAGCTTATGATAGAACGATGGGTCTGTGTCCCGGTCGATTCAACTTACGCAGCAGCACTGCTAGCGGCAGAAGCGACAGAGTTCGACAGGGCTGGAAGAGTAGAATGGGCAACACTGTCAGCTGAAGAAAACAAGCGGCCTCAATGCAGCCGAGATAGACTGACCCCGGCTAGAAGAGGGAGACGAGGTGGTCGCCGACGAGGACCTGGCGCTCGACGATGCGGCGACGCTGGAGGAGCTGGCGACCGAGAACGAGCTGGCAACGGAGGAGAGGGAGCTGAGAGCAGAGGCAGAGGCGATAGAAGTGGACGACTGAACGACGGTCGAGCCGGAGGACAAGCTCGAAGTGAGCGAAGATGCAGCTGCGCCCGCAGACGACTGAGCGGCAGAGCTGAAACAGTCAAGACAGGACGTCAGCGGTCGCGCCCAGACAACGAAACGAAGGGGATGGCATCGTACGAAGCAGCAGCACAGGTGGTAAGACCTTGAGGGTTGGGTTGAACTACAACTTGAGCGGCGGCGTTGAGGTCACCTCGGCTATCTCGAACAGCGAGGGTACTGGATTTGATGGATCAGAACGAATCAAAGAAAGGTTTGGATCAGACCAATGCGAAGTGAGAACTTGGGATGAAGCGACCTACACAGAAGTTCCGGCAGCGATGCTGAGAGAGAGAAGTACCACGCAGGTCGATCGAAGGAAACGTCAGCGGATCGGCAAAACACGCGACGAAAAGTGAGAGTTCGTCAATCAGCAGCACTCACTCAACAGTCCAAGTGTACTGGGTCTGATCGGTGTTGGAGAGGAGAGTCTCGAGCTGGATAGACAAACGATCGGGTCAAAGAGTCGATCAGGAGCTTGCACGTGGTGGTGATGGCGATAAGCGAGAGTCTGGAGGGACAAGTAGACTGACGACGTTAGACTGGCTACCGCCTTGGTTGACGGTGATGTAGTAGCCAGGGGTTCCTCCGGACCATTGGATGACTGAAAGAATCGCGTTGAAAGAAGAGGATCGAGGCAGAAAGGGAAGATCGAGACAAGGGAGGGAAAGAACGCGGCGAGATGAGACATTTACGTCCACGCCGAGCGAGAAATCGAGCGAGGAGTAAACGTACGGGAAGGCTGGCAGTAGACGAGGAGAGTGGGGGTGTTGACTGTGGAGCGAGTGAGATGAGAGCAAGGAGAAAGACGGTAAAAGGGAAGTGGGTGGAGGGTTAAGAGTGGCGAGAACAAAGAAAGGTCAGGAAACGCGCGCAGGACTTGAGGATGGATCGTAGGATTTAGACGAACTGATGGGCTGGGCGAGGACGGTGGATGCGCCGAGGAGGGCGAGGGCGATGGTAGCGAGCATGTCGGTGTAAGGAAGTAGGGTGGGACCGGAGTAGGGAGGGATGGGATGGAGTTGTGGTTGAACCGAGAATCGCAGGGAGACTTGGAAGAGACTCTGGCAACAATTGACTGACTGACCGACCCGGGGTGACGTACGCCCAGATATTTTGAGACCAAGACTCCGTTTCATCTTTCAGAGACGATTCATATCCACACTCCACATATCCAACTCGTGTCTCGTCGAGTCATTCCACTGATGCCCATCAGGTACTGACCAAAGCCCAGCTCTTGACCCTCTTCCTTCCGATGAGGGTAAGCATCGTATAGTTATACACGATTCTGGCTGACTGTTCGAAAACACAGGCAGCTGTAGAGGAGTGCGGTACGGCGAGTAGAGAAGATCCTCTAGGGTCTGCCAAAAAAAAGCTCGTAACCATTCTCCTTCGGTGGGTCGGGAGAAAGGTGGGATGATCCTCATCTCTCCTTCGCAATTTCTTCGACTACGTTCATCTCCAAGCTGATCAGTCAGGCTGGTTCCTTGCCGATCCGCCTTGTCATCCATATGCCCCTTTGTCGCCTTGGACGGGACCCAGCAACCTTTCCGACTGCCAGGCTCTTCACTTCATAAACCCAAGTAAGACCCCTGCAATATGGGCTTTTACTCGTCAAGAAACCGATAGATATACTACACCCATCGCGACAACATCATCTCCTCATCCCAACAGCACCATCTCCCGGTCTAACCATCACGCCCCCTCCCACGCACATGTTCATCCTCTCGAACTTGTCTTATCTTCTTTTATCTCCCTTTACATTTTCTTCACTTCCTTCGGCGTCATCTCGACTCCGTATACCTCTCCGTCGGAAGAACCTTCTCTTTGCCATCCGCTTGGAAACACTCGGACCCTACATGTACAGATAGGATCGACCAATGACGACTGACTGATATCTCACCATCTATCCAAGGAAGAAACGAGAGGAAACAAAAACACTAGAGGGGTATATGCAGGTCGCATATACAAAGAACAAAGTAAAAGCAAGAAGCAAGGAGACAGATGGTCCGTATCATATTAGGGGTATCGAATTTTCAGGACTCGTTTGTTTTACGGAGGATGGAGAGAGGAAGAACAGCCAAAAAGAACGAAGGAGATGATAAAGAAAGTCGTGCCTTGCGGTTAATGATGGACGGAAGGAGAGAAGGGAAGAGAGGGAGAAGACATAGGGCGAAACGACAGATCTTTCTTTTCTTTTCCGCAGGATGGTTACGCTCGCTGCGTTCGTGGGGTGTAGGGTACGAGATCGATCATGATACTTCCTCAGAGAAGCTTTTGTCCCTCCAACTTTTCCTCCCCCTTGGATCTATCTCACCGGGGTCCGTTCCCGGAGCCTAAGCCTTGCCCAGATCCTCCAAAGGGCAAGCCAGGATATGACGTGGCAAATCGATGCTGTTGCGAAAAGGTTCCATCCGAAAGCGAGGATGACGTGGAAGTGATACTCGAGATGGACGGTAGCCAGGTCGAAGACGATGATCTAGAACGGCCACCACCCGAGGCCATTGGGATAGGAATGGGAAGGTGAGCATGAGAAGGAGAGTGATGAGGATGATGGCTGGAATGATGCTGAGTATCGAGACTCGGCTGATGAGATTGTAAGATAGGTGAAAGCGTGAGATTGGAAGGTGCATCGCTGGGTGAAGACGAGGAGATGGAGAACGAGGATCCCAACGGCGGATACTGGACTTGGGGCGAATGGCGAAGATTGCTGATGGACGAGAAGGAAGACGTGGAGAGGTTCATACTGTTGCTCGAAGACGGAGCGGATGAGGAGAATGACGATGGAGGAGCGACCGATAGATTCGCTGCTCCGACAGAGAGTAGAGACGTGAACGAACTTCCTCGCTGGCTGTTTAAGGAGAAGCTAGAAGTTGTAATGGGTGTTGATTGCTGGGAAGTGGGGATACTATCCACGTTGGTTCTTGAGAGTAAAGCGACAGGATCGCAGCCCCAGAGCTCCGAAAAGTCTTTCCACCACGAGGCCAAGCGGGAATCAAGCGGCATCGAAGGAGTCGCTTGAGACTCTTTCCATTTAGTAGCGATCTGTTCCATCGTCAACAAAAAGAGACATGTTGGTCAGACTCGTTGAACAGATACCGTTCGAGCGGCCGGCAGGACCGTTTGGCTTACAAGTAGGGGAAAGAGCAAAGATGGGTTCCTTCTACCTCGCTCGCCAATCGCATTGAGGATGAATATCACGTTGTCGATCGCTTGGGTTTGACGAGAGGCGAGGAAGGCCTTCTGAGTATCGTCCATCAAGGATGGAAGAAGCGACTTGACGTGAAAGAACATGGCGACCTTGGGAAGCAGATCGATATACACAGCTTCAGTCCATCTACTCGTGACTGACAGAGATTGATAGTTGCTACTCACCTCAGCCATCGCGTGGATGCTGGCAAAGCCATGCCCATCCTCCCCCCCTTCGCTGGGAGCCTCTCCACTGTCAGTGTCCCATCGCCCTTGAATCTTCTCGACGGCCGCCGATAGGTTGATCTGGTTGAACCGGAGATGAAGTGGAAGATGTTCTTCTGCCCATGACCTCAAGGAAGCCTCATGATTGGACGACGAGAACGAGGATATCGACAAGGTACTGGGGTTGTGAGGTGTAGAGATGATCGAGGTGAAGATTCGAGCCACTCGAGCGAGCTTGAGTGAAGAGAAAATTGGGTGGACCGTGTGTCAGCCAACGATATCCTGGCGACCGGATCACGGATGTATGACTAAACTCACGTGACCCAACTCGCTAACGATCTCTCGGCTACCATTGGGAGAAGTTAGAGTATCTTCTCTCAGGCCCTCACGTATCTCGCCAAGTAGTCCTGCTTCGAAGCGACGATCCTCCACCGGCAAGGGGAGCCGACTCTCCGTCGTACCGAAGCTGGAGATAGAAGGAAGGGACATTGACAGTTGGACTGGCAGGTACGTCGAGATGGTGTATGTGATCCAATAGACCCTGAGTCGGGTCTCGCGGTCGGTCGCAGTTACAGCGGTAGAGATTGAGGTCGAGGACAGCAGCAGTTGAGTGAGACGGTTTGAGAGGGGGATCAGAACGCCTGGGATTAATTGGAGCGACAATAAAATGCGTCATTCAGCAGTGCCGAGATCTGATCATGTGAGTGTTGATCAAAGGACGAACCGAGATACTCCCCCACCAGCTCTTTCCTGTCGCCCATCGACTCGTACAGTACCATTAAGACTAGCGCTTGAGCGAGCTCCAGGTCTGCTCTCGTAGGCTCGTCGCCCGTCCTCCACCATTCAAGGTCTCCTCCTTCCGACTCTCTTCTCTCTCGAATTGCTGACTCGAATTCCCTGGCGAACACTTCTCCCCGCTGGCCTCGTCCTCTTCCTATGAGCGATGGATGTGTCGACCACCGAGCGGCATATGCGTAGATGGAGCTGAGCAGACAGGAAGAAACATCGTTCTGGTGCAGCAAACTGAAGAACGTCGGCTTGTGGATGATCGAGGAGACTGGCGAAGGAACTCGGTCAAAGAAGAGATTGGCCAAAGACGTTTTGAGCAGCGTGGTGACGGCGTGTGGCGAAGCGGGAGCATTTGACAGTGTCAGGGACGCAGCCACCGAAGGTGAGAAAGGTACAGTCGTACTAAGGGGGGAGATGGAAGGAACACCGATCACAGTGGAACTCAGGTGAGATGAACCGGAAGACATTCGGTTGGGATCTGGTCGAAGCGGATAATGCGAAGCAAGATTGAGGTTGCTGAAAGCAGTCGTCGTTTGAGGGATCGGACCCGAGTCCATAGAGACGAGTGGAGCACGATGTTCCGTCGATCCTGGCAGCTCTCGCTTCGGGCTGGCAGACCCTGCATAGAATCCTTCTCCAAGGCTCGAGGCACCCATGCTAAACTGACTTGAACGATGAAGGATGGGCGGCCGAAGATGCGATTTGGAAATTTTTGTTTCGTGCGTCGACGAAGATCCGACAGACGGCGAGAAAGCATCGGAATCGGGATACGAGAGCTGAGGCGGCAATTGAGTCGGCATGTGTGCCTCGAGAGTGGGAGTCAGGTGAGGAGGTGACGCCCCAGTCGCCGTCGAGGTCGAAGAATGAGCGGAAACAGCAGACGCTATTGAAATGGAAGAGTCAGAACGAGGGCGTGAGGCCCGTGGAGGAGGAACGGTTGATCCACTAGAATTGTCGATATAGATGCATTCTCGCTGCAAGTGAGGGGAGTTCGATCAGTACCATCGCTCTTAACGGAACTGCTGCATGGAACGAGCTCACTCCCGCGAACTCGCTGAGTGTGAGGAGAGCTGGATGTTAGGATCATGGAAGCTAAGTAGAGGTATCAGGAATCAAGGGGAAGCTCACCAATTCGAGCATGGCTGTTCGCCAGTACATCGTCGTTTGTTCTGTGGAACGCATCAAATGAACAATCAGTCTCACTGAGATGGGACACAGCCGAGTATGGATAAGCACCTTGTGACAATTGGCTGATAGATGACGAGAAGCGAACATATCCGAAAAAGGTCAGCGCCGTCGGCATTTCATTTTCCGCTTGCCGCCGGTTGAGGGTTCGACTCACTGAAGGAAGGACAAAGTTTCGTCAGCATACAGCACACTGCAAGAAATGACCATCATATGAGATACATGAACGCTTTTCACTTACCTGCATGCTTTGGCCAATCTCTTTCTCTTGCGACCTTTGGCTGTAAGTTCATCATGACCGCTCGCGTCTTCAGTTCTGTCCTTTCTTCCAACTTTCCCTCTCACACTTCTGTTGGCGGATGAAGCTCTCCCAGCCTTGCCCGCCGTCAATCTTCCGTCCTCAGATTGGGAGGCAGAGCTGTCGGTTGAGCCGCCGTGATTTGGGACTAGGCCAATACCGGAGAAAGGAAAAGCGGGGAAATCGACATCGTCTTCTCTGCTGTCGGTGTTCATTTTGAACGCTGCTGCTGTGAGCAAGAGATCAAAGGGGGAGACAGATATGGACGAGTTTACGGAGTGATGTGATTCGAGGGTGGAGGAAGAAAAAGAAACGATTGAAGGCGTGTTGGTCTTGGTCGGACGAGGGGTAGGAGGGAGTTTGAGCGCCCTGGAGCGTGAAGAGGATGCGTCGGGGCTGGTGGAGGAGGATGAGTCTGAAGGAGAGGCTGGAGAAGAAAAGGAGAGGGAAGGAGACCGGACGTTAGGCATGATGGTTCGAGAGGAGGAAAAGTGAGGGTGTTCAACGTTTGAAAGTGAGCGGGACCAGGGGAAAGAAGCTCTCCTCCGGCCCGAAGGATCGACGGCTCTCTGGGACCAGCTCTGACTGAATCCTCGGATCCTCTCACGATACAATCCCTGCAATCGACCACACCCCTGCTTGTAGCTGACAGCAACTCACTACTCGCTACTCGATTCAGGCCAGATCACGTCCCATCCAAGAATCGAGCCGGGAAGGCTTCGGCTTTGTCGAAAAGCTCGTGATTCCAAGAGCCGCCGATTTCTCCCGTGACAGAGTTCTTGCTCTCGTTTCCTCTCACCGCTTCGTTCTCACACTGGTGGTGTGATTCCATCATCTTCTTCCTACTTCCCTCGCAGAAAATCAGCCAAAGCACATCTTCGATCCGTCCAATGCTTCACCCAAGCCCAAGAGCCGGCGTGATTTTCGACCAAACTTCTAATCACCGAGGGAGACCTTACATGCGTCCGATCCAAATGCTGATTCAAAGAAGACATGATATACAGAGATGCAAGAGCCGAGTGCTAGATGCTAAGTACTAGATGAGTGAGACAAGATATGCATGAGCAAGCGATCCTCTGCCGGAGAAAATCCTCTAGGCTCGGTACTGCGACCACTGTGCATTCATTCGGTCACCCTGGCCTGAGCTGAAGCCGGTCATGCACGAATCGTACGACTGAGCACATAGAAGCAGATACGGCAGATACGTCGTCAGTGTTGGGTCAGGGACGTAAGAGGGACCAAGCAAGAAAAAAAAAACCAGAGCGAGAGCTCGGAGCAGGCTTGGTTGTCCTTGAAGGCAAGGGCTCTAGGATAGCGTCTAGGAGAGATAGATAGGTGAAAACTCACGTAGTCCATGATGTTTTGAACTGGGTCGGTTCCAGCGGCATTGGGGCAAGTGTCTCGACCCTTCTGGCAACCGTAAGCAGGTTCTGCTTCGGCAGGAGTGTCAGAGACGAGATCACCTCCGTCGCAACCGTCTTGGAAGGTGTGGTACAATCCGACTGAGGGTCGTCGACAGCGATAGGGTTACGAGTCAGAACACTACACATAAAGACAAGAATTAAGTATGCGGGACGTACACCAGTGGCCTGCCTCGTGGTTCAAAGTCTGACCGAGATTGTAGTTTTGGGTTGATCCACCGGGGACCGAGGAGTAGAGGAACACGACGCCGTCATCGGATGGGTTTCGAGCGTAAGAGTAGGGGAAGGTAGCGTAACCGAGAAGACTTCGAGAACAAACGAATCATTAGCCTTGATTTTGTCGACTTTACCAAGATCTGAAATGAATTTACTTACCCTTGACCAGAGCCGGCCTCGAATCCGACAGAATAAACGTTCAGTGCATTCTTTGAACCTTTTCGCAATGCTCGCTTCATGGCGGTTTGAGATGAGGTGTTGGGCCCAGCACTAAGAAGATCGATACCATCAGCTGACTAGACTAGTGCACAATCAAGATTACACGACGTTGAGGATAGCACTGACTTGCTAAACCAGTCACTGTGAGAGAGGCGGAAGTCAGAATCAGTTCTACCCACGAGATTACGATGAAATGAAAAGAAGAAGACCCACGCGTTGGTGGTTCGGTCAGTCGAGACAAGGCTGAAGGAAAATCCGTATCGGTTGTAATATTGGTTCATGTAGCTGATCTGAGAGGTGATTTGGGACTGTGGAATGTTTCCTCCAGAGAGGGCTGTGGAACGTGATCACAAAAGACAGCGTAAATCGATGAATCTGGCTTCTCGCACCAACGATCACTCGAATCAACGTACCAGAGCTCTTTTGGATGACATGCCAGTAGACAGGGACGTTGATAGTCGCTCTTTCAACATTGGAACGTTCACCCAAAGGTCGGACGAGTGCCCGAAGAGCTTGGATTTCTTGAATCACGTTGGCACTGCGAACAAAACGAAACGTCAGAAAACAACAAGCCTACAGGCGAAGGAACGAACTGAACATACATCAAGCCATCAGATGTAGCGTTCTTTGCGATGGCATCGACGACACCGCAAGTTCTAGGATCGGAGACGATATTGGGAGCCGCAAAGGCAGATGTGGCAAATGCGAAAGTCGCGAGAAGGGTGGAGAACCTCATGACGTGAACAACAAAAGGGGAGTGTTGGGTGAAGAGACAGAGAGATAGAAGAAGAGAAAGGGAGAGCGAGATGAAACGAGTATCGAGAAGGAGATGGAGGATTTGTGGAGACGAGAAGAAAGGAAGGGTCAACCCCTTTTTGTACATGAAATCCGATCCAAGCTAGTAAAACGAGGGTCAACGTGGCCATCCGATATCTCGAGTTTGCCAAGGCCAACCGGGCATGCAGATGATGCCCGGTGTTGATCGGCGAAGTAAGTCAAACGTGTCGAGGGGCGGAGGTTTTGACATCCTCCTTGAGTGAGGCGTTGGAGATGTCCGATTCGGTATCGGCGGCGTGCGCCGCGGCGAGGTTGAATTTAGTGGTTTATCGATCAAGCACACGGGAGAAGCGTGGCGAATTAACTACATGAGCAAGTTATGCCGATCATCTGTGGTTGAGGCGTCGAAATAAAGACAAGAAGAACAAGAGGAGGCATCTGCTAAAAAAAAGAAATATACGACTTTCGATGCTAAGCATCAAAAACCTTGCTGGCTTTAGCTTGTCAACGCAATCGAGGATATCGACATAACCGAGATACACAGGACCCATGTGGCAATATGGTACACTTGCGAGTCAGGGGACGAATTTGACTCGTATGGGTCAGATAGCAAAGATGGAAGCTAGCGCCAGAGACGTCCGGGGGAAGGAGCGTTATTACCCCCGGGCCGACGGCTTGACAACGCCAATCAGTTGATTGGTTTGGTGAGGATGGGAAAGATGATCTAGTCAACATGGTTTCCGATAGTGAACTGGTCCTGTCGAAGGGGAAAAAAACGGGCAAGTGATTCAGTGACCCCCGAGGGCGTTAGGATGTCGGGCCCGACGGGCCCTTGTTTGAAGAGTGATTGAGAGGGTTCGGTCAGGATGAGGAACGGAGGAGCCAGCAAGGGTGAGTATGAGGGTTCGTCAAAGTCAAGTAGAGTCGTTCGGTCGATGGGTTGATGATGGTTTGGTTAGGAAGAAGGTCGTCGGTATGGGTTAATACGTTCACGACTTCCCTCTATCGCTGACTGCTAAGGTCTCCTTGTTCAAGACTGTCGACAACAATTTCTCTCTCGATGACGCATGAGGTAGGAATGAGCTGAGTTGGACTGACTGCGAATCAATGCTCGGTACGGATACATGATTTTCCGGTCGCATCGATTCTTGGCTCATCACCCCATGAACCCCCGTACTATCCACCGTTCGCTCACTCACGCACTCAGCTCTCGCTCGATAACAAACAAATCATCCAACCCAATTCCTAACATGTCACCTCTTCCCTCAGGTACAATCCGCCCATTCCTTCATCCCCTCCCTTTCTTAGTCCGTGCTCATCCTCCGTCTCCCACCCCACTTACTCGCCGTACGCTGTGTTCCCTTCTCCAAACACACCACAACAACCTACAACGATCCATCTCATCCTTTAACCCTCCCCCTCGACCATCAGACATCCGCCAATTCCTGGAGACCTATCCACAATTTCATCCTGATCCGACAAGGACGATGAACCTCGATTTCTACAGTGGTACGATCGAATCTCGACCTGATGGGCTCAAGATTGACGATCTTTTGGACAGGCTCGATGGCAACTGGGGTGAACTGGAGAGAAATCAGTAAGCAAAGACTGTGTGAAAAGTGACGTCCAACAAAGAGAACCCACTCACATCTCTCTCTCTCTCCCACGCACACTCTGTGAACCCAAATACCAACTGGTGTGCGTAGCGGATTCATCCAATGGCTTTTCCCCATCCCAGAACATGGCGTCAATCCAAGTGCTCAACCCCTTCAGCCCCATGAATCCAAATCCATCTCATCCTCGTTTGATTGTATGAATCGCTTGGTTCGATCATACGACATCATGCTCGACTTCTATGGAATCAAACGTCGAAGAATCCAAGATGATGATGATGGTCAATACACCACCAAACCTGGGTTGGATCTTCTGGAACGAACCAACGATGGATTGGATCGATTTCGTCATCTGTTGAACCACCCTCATAATCTCTTGAGGATCACAAGGATATTGAAATCACTCGGTTGTCTTGATCCTAGTTTTCCTTGGAATCTTTCTTCTTCTCCCTCTCTTGATTCTTCATCCCTCTTCTCATCAACATCTTCCTCCTCTTACACCCAACAACAACAACGACGACCGTCTTCTTCTCCACTCCCCATAATTACCCATTATCCAATCAACCTAATCCTCTTCCTCCTCTCTCAACACAACGAATCTCACTTGGATCTCTCCAGAGGTACCCTAGCGGGTTCGAGTTTGGATCGGTTTTGGGTGGGTACGTTGAGGGATCCAGAAGAAAGAAAGTTTGTTGAAAACTTGATCAATCAAAGAAGAAGAAGTCTGATTGAAGGAGATAGATTCAAGGATGGAAACGATGATGGTCAAGTTTGGGGAGAGAAGGCCTATAGGGATTGGGTAATCAAGACTGTCGGAAAGACAAGCGAAGATGGAGGAGTCGAGAGGACCATCTGATAAGATGGTATGGGATGGAAAGAGGAGATCAAAGAAGAAATTTGCATTGAATTTAAAATCTCCCTTGACTTCCTTGTCGGTTGAATTTCATCAAGCTCGCCTTTTCTCCTTCTTCGCCTTCTTCTTTGATGGTTTTATATAAAAGAGGAGAACCCGACAAAGGAACAAGGGTAGCGCGCTCGCGCTCATAACCGTTCCCAAGATTTGGGGACAAAGTGGTATACGTAAGCGAAAGAAAGAAACGAGTCACGGTTCGAGTGATTGAAGCATGAAACGAAAGAATTTCGTAAGTCTACAACTCCTCAAGTCGGAAATGATGAGGACAGAAGAAAATCTATCGCGAAAGACAGAGATTAAAAAGTATGAGGGGTGGGAAAGAGGATGAGGGGTGAGAAAGAGGATGAGGAAAAATCAAAGATGTTGTCGATTGGCTTCAATGATCCTCCTCAGTCTCTCCTTTTCTTCTTCGATGTGTAAGGAGAGTTTTCCCTCCAAGACCATGAGGCTTGGATCTACTGAAGCATGGCTTTCGACCCGCCATTGTTCAATCGTCTTCTTCCCACTTCCTCGTACTGACGAGGACGACGAAGAAATCATAGGCGATGATGGTGATGATAGCAGGTGAGGGGAAGGTGATGCTGATATTGTGGTTGTTGGGGAAACGGGACTGAAGGCTGAAGCTGGTATCAGATCCATCCTCATCGTTCGGAGTTGAGAAGGATCTATAACTTGGCTCCCTTCGGTCGTAGTATCGACGACACGAGTCAGGGACGAAAGTATGTTAGATGAGACGAACGAAGCGACTGTAGGCGAACGGGAGAGGTGACCGGAGCTTGGAGGGGTATAATAAGATGTGACAGAAGAGGTGTTGATGGTGGAAGATGCTTTTTTGGAACTATTATTCAGTCTGGGTAGATGGGGTGCATCGGTGATATTACTGTTACCTCCCGTTCGACTGAACAGGTTCTTGAACGAAGTAGAGGCGGATGGACGGGGAATCGGAGGGAGAGTGTTTGTGATGGGCAGAGTAGGATCCAGATCGAAGCACGACAGAGAAGGGGCCTGTGCAAGATGTGATGAGTCAACATATGTCGATGAGTATGAATGCGACGTTGGAG
This sequence comes from Udeniomyces megalosporus, assembly GCA_039545415.1. Lineage (NCBI taxonomy): Eukaryota > Fungi > Basidiomycota > Tremellomycetes > Cystofilobasidiales > Mrakiaceae > Udeniomyces > Udeniomyces megalosporus. The sequence continues at coordinate 557,785 of BCKM01000014.1, read as the reverse complement.
AGGGCACATCAATGTCGACATGTCCATGATTTGACGAATGAAGACGAGAGAAGGAGGTCTTTCGGTGAATAGTAGATGCTCTGGCCGTATCGAGGGAATTATAAGACTTTGAGGGGAGTGAGGCTGTGGGGAGAAGAGTAATTGGCGAAGATATCATGCTTTTCGAGACGGGAGTTGGGCGGGTCGAAATATGGCTGGACAGGGGATTGGTTCTTGGTCCAATCGAGTTCGAAAATGAACAAGATCTACGAGAAAGCCGGGGAAGAGTTGAGATCTTAGCTTTGTCATCAACAGCGATGAAATCTGGAGAATTACGAGAGAACTTTACCTGGTTGATCCACCGTCAGCATGCAAACTGGATTCTGCATCCCGCGCGCTTTTGGCCGATCCATTTTCTGTGATCGAATTTCGGTCAGAGTTCTCCTGCACAGTTTTACTCTTGATCTGACCGAATGTTCCTCGTTCGGCCTCATCATCTTCTCTGGCCATTTCTCTCATTACCTCCATCGCCTTCATCACCTCCATCTTCTCGATCTGATCACATTGAATGTTTTCTTCTTCGCCGGTGACCGGACATCGATCGTCCTCTGGGCCAGCTGAAGAGTCATCAGAGTATCTTGAGATACTTGACATGGTTTCGCCCGCTACCATGCCTCGCTCTCCTCGTTGCAATCCAACAGAGTCATTCCAACTGCTTGAGAGATTGATACCTGATGATGCGTCTGTCGAAGAAGCCATTGAGGTCGAAGTCGAAAGCGTGGAGGACGATCCTTCCTGAGCGGATGATCTTGGTGAGAGAGGTGGCCGAATTGAGGAACATGTCAAGCGGAATGAAGATATATCGGCGATGGGCAAGGGTTTTTCTTCAAGTTCGGTCGGGTCGAAATCGCCTCCTGTAGTAGCGAGACTGAAGAGGTAAGGAAGTTCGGTCGAGTGTGATTGTGGAAATCGAGGCGATGATTGAGATTGGACGTCGAAGATGATCTTGGAAGAGGGACTGAGAGGGAGAGACGATGAGGGACAGGGAAGAGGAGATGCTATATAGCCTGGCTCATCAATCCCTCGAGGGTCGAGCTGAACCGTGAGCGTCTTGCTGACTGGAAGAGTCGGTCCATGAGTCGATTTTGGGAGAACCGGGCTATCGCGCTGGTCGAGCTGTCTCGTCTTGGCAGACCTCGCGATAGGAGAAGACTGAGATGAACTTGGCAGTCGACAAGGGGGTCCAGGAAGTGTCATGGAGTACCCAACGACTTGAGCGAGGAGATCTGTACGGAACTCTTCATCGGATGAAGTCGGTGAATGACGATGCTGTTCAGGTTTCACGATTCTTGATGGCGAGCGAGAGGAGGAAGGGGATGATGTCAAAAAGTAGCTTCGAGATTTTGATCGCTGTGAAGGAGAGGGTAAAGGAGGTGTGCGCGGTGCGGCTGTTGGAACAGCAGGGCTCGGGAAGAGACCGGTGCAGGAAGCTGGGACAAGAGTTGTTGAGTTGCTACCAGATCGATCTCGGATTGGCAAGACGGTGATTCTAAGTTGGTGTCGGTTCAAAGAGGCCATCAGCCAATTTTGCACCGCAGATTACACTCGCTAGTATCATCAACTTACGGCGAGAACCTATTCGTCTCTGTGCCTGGAGTATTCGGACTCTTGGTGCCTGCTTCAGTTCCACCCGTGAACCAGCCACCTTTGAGCTTCAATCCACTCAACGTCCTGCTTCTCCTCCGCAACTTCTTGTCCTCTCCCTCTCGTCCATATATCTGATCTCTCCTCCCAGATGTGTCAAGTACATTCTCCTTGTTCTCCGCTTCATCGCTCCTACTCAATCGCCCGAACGATCTCTGGGCCTTGACTATCTTTTTCTTCTGCTTCTTGTTTTCCGCTTCGACCTGCATCATCTCACGCGCACGTACCCTGCCTAGCTGCGAGGCATGGTTCAACTCGGCTTCGGAAGGTCGACGGGAAGTTGGGGGGAGGAAGTAAGCGTTCTGGTCATAGTTCGAGGTGATGATTGGAGGAGAAAGAAGAACCGGATGTGAAGAGGCGTCGTGAGTTTCGTGGATGAGAGATGAAATGGCGCATGACTGGGAAACAACGTCTGAGCTTGTCGCAGTCAGCCTAACTGTACATGAGTTTGCAGCAGTTGATCCGACGTGGGTTGGAGAAGACGGCCGAGAGGTTATCGAGGCTGCTCGAACAAAACTAACACTCGAACCCAAGGTTGGCAGAAACCCTGCCCCATCGAGAGCTGTCTGGAAAGACGCAGGAGATGACAAGTCACTGGGAGCGAGGCTTGTCGCTCGTGATCGCCGATGACTCAACGATGGTAGAACGAGTGTCGAGTACGAAGTCGAGGAGTTTGGTATAGGGGGGGATGGTCTCGTCAAGGCAGGTCTGAAATGATTTCTTTGGTCATCCGTTTTCATCACAGGCAACGGACGAGCTGGTGAACGACCTGGACGAGCGGGGGAGGCAGGACTCTGTGCAGGGAGGAACCCTGCCTTCGTCTGTAGTGCACGCGATGGAGAAGAATCTCCACGTGGCGTACGATGAGTGGCTGGAGATGCAGGAAAGTAACTAGAGACAGCAGAGGCTGAGCGAGGGTAGGGCGAAGACGGTAGCGGGATACAAATCGGTTGAAGTAAGGGAGCCTGGACGACCGGGAGGTACTTATTAGTCGAGGACGGTTTTTATCGTCAACGGGTTAGATTTCTACTCACATCTAACGAGTTGACTTGCCCATCCTCACCAATTGGCGGCGCCCAATCAAATCCGAGACCCTGCATTGCATCAGAGTGTCCGGCTTGGCTCTCTATCAGTCTCCCCCATCCATCCTCTAGTCCCGTCCGCGTTCCTCGCCTTGCATTGATCGTCCTCCCTCGCTGTCTTTCTTGATGGGACACGTCCCCAACTCGAGATTCAGGGGGTTTCGATGATCGAGTTTGGCTAGGGATCTCGTCGTCCGAGTGAGTCGCGAGCTGAACCAAGTCGAGAAAGCCTGGCGGAAGAGAAGGGGGCGTCCAGCAGTCTAAGGATATGGTCAAACTCGAATGAGCAGAACGTGGCGACGATTTTATCTGCGTTGAAGAGTCTACATTGCGAGAGGGTGTCATGAGGGGCGATAGGAAACGAGGCGAAGATTGGTGGGCGCAACCAGGCAATGAGGGAGATTGCTGGTGGTCTTGAGAGAGCACGTGGAAAGTATCAAGCGACATCGTGACAGTTGGAGTGTCGGATTCGTGTCGAGGATTGGATACGAACGATCAGAAGAGTAGCGGGGAAGAGGGAAAGCCAGTCGAAGTCCAGGATCGTTTGCTGTTGACGCTCAAGTTAAAGGACGGCTGACCGACTGTTGTTTTTCCCTCGACGCGCTGAGATAAAAACGCGGGGCATGATCCCCAGGATAGGAGGAGGGGGAGGGACAGGAGAAAGGGGTCATCGGAGGCCGGACAGAGGGGCATCCGCGAGCCTTGCGACGCGTCGATGATGCCTGTTTGGTTGAATCAACATAGATGAGGACCAGACGATATTCGTGACTGCCAAAGAGATAGGTGGGAATGAGGGAATTTAGACGAGGATGTAATGGGGAGGTAAGAGCGAGCCTCTCTAATCGGCTGACGGGGTTCAGAGTTGGGTTGTAGAAGGTGTCTCAAGGTGTGGACGGAAAGACATTGGTCGCTCAGGAACTGTTGATAGGGATGATATGGGAGAGGAATGAACAGAAGAAGAAGAAAGCAAAATGGAAAGGATACAGAGAAATCGATTCATCACCTCTCGCTTCGATCAAGGTGACCACCACTCCGCGTCCCTACGACCTCGCGACCTACCTCTCGGCTGTCTGATCGGCAGTCCTACATCTGAGCTCATGGAGTCAACGTCTGACCGTGAGTCACATCGATGCACGAACGAGGGAGCCATCTCAAGCCATATCAATCTTGGGAAACCTGACCATCTCACCCTGTTCTCTGTCTTTGGCTTCTGCTATCCTCCCCCTCTCACTCTTGGCTACCCTTATCTTTTCGCCAACCAGATCTGGCTTTGAATCTTGCCCAGATTTCCACTCCTCCGATATCGCCAACGCCTTACACGCCCAAAGCGACCGCCGCTCCCCTCACTCCGACCAGCTCGACCACGTCCCTCCCTCAAGAACCAACTCCTGCCGAGAATCCATCGCAAGCATCTGGTATGGGTCTGCCTTCTTCCGCTGCAGGGTCTGGCGAACTCGAGACGCGGCCATGTTCCCTCGGAATCTCGTCCGGCGACCGACCCTCTTCTCCCTCGTCTGCCTCTTCTCGCATTCCGGCAGTCGATTCGTTCGCCATCGCCAATATCTCCTTGCCGCGCTCGTCGTCCCCGTCAGCCAGCTCCAGCACAACCTCTTCGTCCCAAAACCCGCCTTCGAGCCAGCCCCCTTCATCGGTGACGTTTTCCTCGCTTCCCTCGTCACCTTCTTCCTATGCCTCGAATGTCCCTCCACCTGTCTCGATCCTCAGTAACGCCGGCACCTATCAGTCGACCAGCTCAATCCTCGGCTCCAACGTGGGTCCCCAACATGGCTATGTCGGACCAGTCAGCGAAGGTGTCGTCGATGCACAGCTCGTAGAAGCGTTGAGTGGTAAGGATCGACTGTTTGTGTTGAGAGTGGGAGAGGAGATGGAAGGATTGATCAAGGATCCCAGGTGAGCTTTTGTTCGTGGAAACCTTTGTGCCGAGAGCGGGATCGAAAGTACGCAAGCGAATCGAGATGTTAGCATGCGACGACGGTGTTTACCGACTCTTCGAGTCGTTGCTGCCCCCTACAAGCCTGGCGACGCCGAGTCCAAATAAGATATACGATTTGAAAATCAGCTTCGTTCGAAAGATCGAGTGTGACTGATCCTTGTCTTGCCTGCTCCGCCAGCAGGGCCCCTCTGTTCTTCTCGCCTCCGACATCATTCCAACGCCTCATCGTCTACCGTTGTGCACAATACCTCGGTCTCCAGACTTCCAGTGAAGGTGCCAACAAAGCGATTGTCGTCAAAGCGACGCTAGCAGATGGAAATGCTGCGAGTCAGAATGGGTATGCCGTCTCATCCACCTCTGAAGTGTCATAGAACCAACATGTTGAGCCTGCACTCGGATCTTTCTGCACAGGGCTACGAAAAGGATCGCCGACATTGTCCCCTCTCTGCCATCCCCATCTAACCCAACATTCAAACTCATGGTCCGCAATCGACCTTCTTCTCATCCGCACCAAAAGCACGCGTCGTCTTCTCGTGGAAATTCGACCTCTGGTGGTTCGGACTCGGACTCGACAGGGACGGGTCCAGAGTCGAAGCGCAAGAAGAAGACGTACGAAGAGAGACAGCAGGAGTACGAAGAGGCTCGACTTCGCATCTTCAGCCCAGAAGCAAGGACGCCGGCGTCGAGCGGAAAAGATGATGTGACGAGCGAAGCTGGCGGATCTTCCTCGCCTGCCGGTGTTGGACCAATCGCTGGGGCTGAGGAGGCATCAAACAAGGGCAAGACTCGGAGGAAAAGCCCTCAGCCTGTCCCGATGGATGGAAGCAGGCGGTCCAGGTCCAGAGCGTCATCATCTTCATCGACAGAATCCGTCCCTGTCGTGTTCATTGCGCCCCTCCCTAACGGTAGCTCTCCGATCAGTACCCTTCCACTCCGACCGTCTGCGCCCGAGTTTGATCCCTCGTCAGTCTACCCCTCTTCGCAGCAACACAGACCATACAATTCCAGTCACGCTCGGCCTTTCCAACCGCAGCCTCGTCAGAACGTTCGACCTCCCCCGAATCAACGCGCCCACGTGCACAAACAATCGGCAACTCAATTGCCGACGGGTTCCGCCTCGCTCAATGCCACTCGCCGCCCAGACATGTCACCCTCTAGCTCGTCGTACAGACCTACATACCACCCAGTTGGCATCTCTTCTATGCCATCTTCGTCACAACATGCACCCTATTACTATCCTAACTCGGATCCCTACGCCCAGCACGCCCCTTATGCCTCAACCGGGTTGCCCCATCAACAGCAGATAGCGTATCTCCAATCACCAGATGGGTCCCAGCCCCTTCAAGCGTACATCTTCGTCCCAAATCCTCCTCAGGTGTATGATACTAGTCAGCAGCAGATCCCGTATGGCTACCAACCACACTCCTACCCTTCCAGTCCTCATCTTCAATCTCAGCCGTCTTCGACGCCCCCATATGGTTACTCACACCATCAGCAGCAGCAGCAGTATCCTTATTCTTCGAATGTTGCCATGTCTTCGAACTGGACCAACGCTCGCGAGCATCCTTCACCTTACCCTCGTACATCTGGTTCGAATTCGGCACCTCCATTCCCGTTGCCGTCTAGCCCAAACTCGGCATCTTATCCCGCACATGCTGCACCACCCCATCCAACCTACCCTTATCCGAACTATCCACCAGTACCCTATCCTCTCCATCCCTCTCACTCGTATACAACAGCAACGACCGCATCCTCGAGCTCAAGCTCGGTCTACAGTATGGGAGATGGTGGAACGGGGACCAGTTCAAGTCGACCCGAAAGTAGGGCGAGTGAGAGTAGCAGTGGTCGGGTGAGCTTCGGGACGAATGGGACAGGTACTGGAAGCGTTAGTACGAGCGGTCTCAGACAGGCTGGATGGAATGGGGTAGCGATCGGAGGAAGCCCTGCTTCGACTGGTGGCGGTGGAAGTGCCAGCTCCAAACTAGTCAGGAGAGGCTCAAGTACAGTTGAACGGCCGATCTCACCTGTAAGTCGTTCTCCTCCTTCTCCGGAAATAAGACAAGAGAGAAGCGTCATTGGAGCTGACTGCCAATGCCTCTCGTAGAGCGAAAGCACGACGAGTTTTTCGTCCCGAGCCAGTCAACTCGCTCATATCCCTCCGCCAAAGGACCATCCGTTGCCTCCACGACCTGACTGGAGTGTTGGAAACCAACGTATGTTTTTTTTCTGTCTGATCAGGGTCTCGTGCTATGAGTTCCGACCTGCCACTTACTTACTCAATATCCATCCTTGCGCGACAATATGTCCATATCATTTCGGTCTCATGTCCGCTGCAATCACCTCATTCACGTTCACGCTCCGTCAGAATTCAATTTGACGCGGCCCGAACCACCTTCGGCGACGCTCGCCTCGTCTGGTTCGAGCTCATCGAGCTTGAGTTCTCGCTCAGCCCGGTTGAACCTGACTGGAACGGATTTCCCTCCTCTCGATGGGATGGGTGGTCGACAAGTTAGTAGCGGTGCTGGATCGTCAATTGCTGGTTCAGTAGGTGGAACGACAGCTTGGGGCTCAGTTGGGAGATCAGTGATCGAGGCGGGAGAACTGTCTAATCAAGGTCAGTCAAGCCCTAAGTGTCGCCCATTGCTCATTCTCAGTGTTCTTTACCCCATCTAACGGTCAATCAATACGATCGATTTGATTTGTGTAGCGTTCATCCCTAATCCAAACTATAACCCCAACCGTCCTTCGTTCCCAACCCAACAACCATCCAATCAGCCACAAATCCTCTCGCACCATCGTCCAAACTACGCTTCATCATCAGCCTCGACTTCGGTCATGCCGTCCTATCCAACCTCGCCGTCCGAACATTTTGCCTCTCCTCGTTCCAATCGACCCTCGCATATCCCCACGATGATCGATCAGAATGACGATGTCGACTTCTCACGAATACATCGGACGAACAACAGCAATCACAGCAGCGTCCGTTCGTCATCTCAACCCCAGAAAACGCTTTTCGACCCGTCAAGTTCGGATACTGGAGGAAACTCAGGACCTCGGATAGGCGGTATCGGTAATGGAACGGCATCAAATCCAGCGGTCGTCTCTCCGTTGAGTCCAGAGGAAATGGCAAGGGTCGAAGCCAAGCTCGAACAGGTGAGCCTTGGGCTCAAAGAGAGCATGGGCGGAGGCACGGACGTCTTGTCTGGTCCGACATCGGTTCGCTCAGAAAAATCAGAGGTGGACGGAAGGCGGAGAGTTGACGGAGATGAGGCGAAAAGCTCTAACGATGGTGAAGGTGGTGAAGGTGGAAAAGGCAAAGTGGTCCTTAGTTATTCGTCCGTGTTGAGGAAGGCTTGATTGGAGACTCTTGATGTGATTGAATGACGGTTAGCTATCTTGCTCTGCCTGACGCCATAGATCGATATGACACCATTGCATGGACCATCAAGGTCCGGGAAGGGAGATGGTTTCTCGTCCGAGTTGTCAAAGAGTTGGGACGGATCGATCAATCTGAAATAGATTCTCTTGTCTTGTTCCTCTGTAGGCATGACATGAGCTGAGACGGACATTCACTTTGGCTATCACGGTAAGACATCACGAATATTAAACCTGAATCCGTTTCGACCGAATCGGGTCATCCCACATTTGTCTCCAAACGCCTACCCTTCTCTGTTCCTTCCCGCCTCGACCATGCTGTCTGTCATCAAATTGAGGCCCATCCAACAGTCTCTCCTAGATCGAATCATCTTGCTTCAATCCCGTCTTGGATCCTCTCTTTGCACACTCCTCCCCAGCTACACCACCACCACCTCTTCTCTCCTTCCTTCTCGTTCCCTTCCCGTCCCTTGTCCAACCATCGCTCCATCCTACCAGCATCAATCCTGTCGTCGAATCAGCTCATATCCTTCCACCTCCTCCTCCTCTCCGTCATCGAAACATCAACCTCAAATCCTCCTCTCCAAACCCCCAGATTTCATTCCACCACCTCCACCAAAACATCAAATCCAAGCTCGTCTTCATGAGCTCGCTCACGCGAGGGATCAGATCATTCTGGGACTGTTCGAGATGGGCGTTTCTGTCAGGGAGATAGCTGATGTGTTGAGTAGGAGTGAAGAGTTGAGGTAAGTTCCCGTCTGTTCTGAGGGAGGGGAGGGGGGGGGGGGGGGGAAGTTGAAGGATGGATTTCTCAGAGATTATCCTCACTCATCAAAGAAGCTTTGTCGGTTTTGACATCGACATCTCATCCTCATCACGATTGTTGTCATCTTCAGAGATCCGGAAAGACCGATTAAAATTGATCTTGGTGCCATTCGACATACTCTCCTCGTCGGTCTTCGAACTCTTCCTGAGATCCACGCTATGTTCCTCAAACATCTTCGTTCCAGACAGGGTCCTGCCCCTTCTTCTCCCTATCCTTTCTACAGAAGAGGAGGAGAAGAAGGTGGTGGTGGTGGTGGAAAGAAGGGAAAGTCAAACGGCGAGGATATCAGAACCACGCGTGCGTGATTTTCTTTCCACTTTCTTTTGAGAATGGCATTTTTTGTTCCTGAGTTGGAAGTCTTTAATCCATATGATTCTGGATGAACATGACCGCAGACGAGGTTTCCGGCGTACTGCTGTTATTGGATCGATTAGCAGTTGCTAATCCAAACAATCACATGCTCACTTGGTCTGCCCCTCCTCCCCCCCCCCCCACTTTTCTTCTCGCTCTGCCTTCATCACATCTACCCCTTCCACATGGAAAATAACAACAACAACAACAACAACAACAACAACAAAAGTCATCAAACTAAAGAACCTCACATCCTCCGAATTTCTCCTCCTTGGTACACCCTCCCTTCTTCCCTTCTCCTCATCTTCTCCTACTGCCGGCTCTGTGATAACCTCCCAGAATGAAAAACTTCGATCCCTCTTGGAGAACAAGGAACTTCATCCTATCATGCGTCAAGCAATCGAAAACGCTGCTGCTGCTTCTTCTTCTTCTTCTTCTTCTTCACCACACTGAAGAAAGCAAGAAAGGACGTGTCGTAGGAGGTGTCAAGAGGAAAGTAGATCAGAGTCAGAATGACGATGGAGAACTCCCGGTCGTTTTCGATACAAGAGAAATACACAGAGGAGGGGAAGGGGGGGGGGGGGGGGAGGATGGATCGTTCTGGGAAGGTAGGAGTCCAACTAGAACGTCCGGATTTCCATTGATCGTACGATTTCTCCCCCCAAAGAAATGCCGGGGTACTTCAAGATGGCGGACATGTGATTGGGAGAGCGAGTGTTTTCTTCTTCTCCGATTCATGAGTATGTATAATGAGAAGAAGACATCTCGAGAAGGTGAGTGAGGCGAGAAAAGACATAGCGAGAGAAGGAACGATGAGAACAGGACAAGAATGGGAAGAAAAGAGGGAAAGAAAGAGCACAGAGATGAGACCGGATGAACCAGGATAGCTGAAAGGATGAATGAAGACTATGGGGGGGGAATGAAGTGGTCGGATACGGAGGGTGGAAGATGCAAATAAACGGCAGTCGTTCGGCGGGACAATCGTAGTGTAGTAGATAAGATGAATGAGGCAGAAGCGACCAAAGGTGAAACAGGAATGTAAAAAGGCAGGGCGACAAGATTAAGGAACTGGATGGACAGGAATGGGGTAAGGAAAGGCCAAGAGGGAGAGGGACGTGAAAGGGAAATGCAAAGAGAGATAGAGGGGAGGGTGTGGATGTGATGAACCAGGAAAGTCAAATGGTTCGAGAAGAAGAAGGAAAAGAGAACTTCCAAAGGCACAACGCCAGTATGGAAACCGAGAGAGAAGGCATAAGGTAGAGGAAACGACGACAGTGTAGAGGTGGAAGGACGTCGCATACATGGGTGTGCGCGAAGTGGAAACAGAAGGGAGACGAAAGTCATGTCTACGACTGATCGTCTAGAACGTCGAGAAAGAAAACTCCCTCTCCTGACTTGGTGTCAGAACGGCTTGACTGACGTCCTCGGCCAACTTTGCCCTCCACTCTTCCCTACTGTCTCCACCCTCCTTTCCCTCGTGCATCGATCCTTCTCGACTGTTGGGTCGTGAAGATGTGCTCCTCGGCGACGCCCGCGTCACTAGGTACCTTGGGTCAAAGACAGCACCTCGTGGGTTCCTGGCGTACGCGAGAGGGAAGTCGGCTAGGGGACCGTCCATCCAAGGCTCGTATGGGGAAGTAGGGGTACGGAGGAGGGAAGCGTGTTGCTGCTGAGAGAACTGAAGGGAGGCTGATGGCGATATAAGGGCGGATGAAGGTCGAGAGGAAGAGAGTCGTGGGCTAGTAGAGCTCGAACTGGACGAAAGGGACGATGGAAGGAAGAGAGCGTTGTTTGTCGCTGATGGTAGCCTTGATCGACGAGATGGTGATGATGGTCGGGTCGGATTGGCAGAAGGCGAAGCAGAGGAAGAGCCACCGGGGCGTGCGGAAAAAGAAGATCGACGCGAACCGGGTCGAGTCGAGGCGAGTCCACCATTAGTCTCAACGTTGAGGAGCGTGGACTTGCAGTCGAAACAGACTCGAGACTCGATCCGGGTCGTCGGGACAAGCTCGCTAGGGCCCGGCGTCACCGGCGCAGATGTTTGGGGAGTAGAACTTGGCGAGGAAGTCAGGCCGGGGAATGAGGTGAGCGTTGGTGAAGCGATGGACCCGATGAGGGAAGTGAGAGGTGGAGACGGGAAGATGAGAGGGTGGGTCTGGGAGGAGCAAGGGCCACAGAAGACCATTCCACACCTAGAGAGGGAAGAGAAGGGAGAGGAGAGGAGGGAAAGAAGAAAGCAGGCTAAGGATCAGCGTGACGTGCACGTTTGATTCCGCCAGGGAATCAAGGAACACGAGAAAACAGGGGAACGACAGGCGCGACGGGGAGAAGAGCGAGGTGATTGGGTTTGGTACGCGGAAGGAAATTTCTCTGGCAAGGGAGCAGAGATGGATCGTGGGAAAGTGGTCGGAGAATTGCAGGTAGACGTCACGCCGCACCGGTCCGAAATATCATGCGACATGTTCGGTTCGAGTGGTTAGGGTGCAGATACCGACGACACGGGGGATGGAAACCAACGAGACGAAGAGACATGGACAGATGATGACTGTGTGATGACGTGAGACTCACTTTCGGCAATGATGTTTTCTTTGGAGCTTCATTAGGCTGAACTTGACTTCACAGCCCTCTCTATCGCATACCTCTGCATCTGCATCATCCTTCCAGAGATCTTTCCTGAGAGCGGCCGATGGGTCCTCGAGGATGGAGACGGCGGATGTGAAGGTAGTATTTGGAGGGGGGAAGTTGGAAGGTGGGAGGGAGATCCGGAGCAAGGTCGATGGCTGTTGTGACTGGGATCGCTGTCTCGATGGACCAGGGACAGCAGAGGAGAGGAGAGCTTTGGATGATGATGGAGGAGCAAGTGCGACAGAGAAAGAAGAGGGAGAAGGAGTCCGGAGGGAGGAGGAGGCGTTTGAGGAGTTGGTCGAGGTGGAGGGGTAAGAGTTCTGGCTGTTGATGGCAGAGTCATTTGCGGCGTTGGCGAGGGGAGAGGACGAGGAGGGAGATGTGTTGGTCGAGTTGGCGTCTGATGTGGGAGACACGGAGGATGAGCATCGAAGGAAGCACTCGAACTGGAGCCAGTAGGAGGCCAGCGATTCAAGACGCCGGACACGCGAGAGGACGCCGTCCCTCAGAGGGAGTGGCCAGGATGGACATCGTCTCTCCTCTTCCACCTCGCTGAGCACGATTTGGCCCAATCTCAATCACTACTCACTTGATGATCTCGACTGGCGAGCGGGCTGCTGCTGAGCCTCTGTAGAGGAGATGATGCCACGACGACGGAGTTCCTCCTTGCTGCCCTTTTCTGGAGCAACCCGCCGAACGCCTGCCCTCGCTTCCTCTGTCTCGGTTGGACAGCTGACCTGATGCTGGGGGGAGAGCGTTGGAGGTTTGGTGTCGTTGAGCATGCACATGGCTACGAAGATTGAGAGTGTCGAGGTTGTGTTGGATCGGGGAGAGGAGGCGAGGGGTTTACGTGAAGGGGAGTGAGGGGGAACTCTCTCTCAGAGGCGCCCGCCAAAACCCCCCCAGCTTACTGCGGATTTTTCTCTCTCATTGACGTCCGAAATATCCCTTGCTTTATTAGCAAGATGACCGATTTTCTCCGGCCCAGGTCCGCCTTTCTTCATTCCATCATATCTCTATGCACGCTCGTCTTCCTCTCTTATACTGGATCCTCGTGTAACATGCTCTGGCTATGGCGATCTCGACGAGAGAAGCAAAAATCCATATCGCCGGTGCCACAAGATTTCTCCGGATTTCCCCTCCGGATCCCCCGGCAAAAATGATCGGGGTGAGGAGGGAAGGTTCTCTTCACTTAATTGATCTTTGATATCTTATTCTGTCTTGGATGACTTATCCCGCTTAATGCGCCAGGGTAGTGTCAAGGTCTCTTAGGCAGGTGTCGAGGAGATGCGCTTGATCAGCAGTTCTCGAGGAGGTGCGATCTCGTGCCAAAATTCGTACTCGAATATCCGGTCCGAAAGGGCCTTCTCTTGTGTGAGGGGCTGTTACCAATCGACTTCTCTTGAGAACTTTCCCTTCTCGTTCCCCTTTCCCCTCTTTTAAATCCCCTCTCTTAAATCCCCTAAAGATCGAACGCTGTGTGAACTTTTCCTTGGTCGGGCAAAGAAAGCTTGAGCCTCCTCCTCCCTGCCACCCATCCTGCCCCGACTCAAAAGGCCAAGACCAGGTTCTATTCATCCCGCCTGTTGGGTGTTCTCGGCCTCTTCCAGTCGAGTCTCCGTCTCGGCGTCTTTCTCTGAAGTTCTCGTACGTCGGACACATTTGTCCCCTCGTGTAGCGTCAGGCAGACCAAGTCCGCACTGCCCGAGGAAGCTTTTCGGTCCATATTCCCAAGGTTTGCTCACTGACCTCCGTCCATTCATCAACTTTTCATTCGCCTGCAGACATTCCTATCCACCTCGTCTGATCAAGGGGGTCATCAAAATCTAGCGTTCCTTCCCCAATCACATCCCTCCACATCCCTCCCACGCAATTCCCGTCAATCCCCTCTTGACCGGTTCCTCATTTCCGGTTCTTTCGCTCTCCCCTCCGTTTCCCCCCGCTTTCCGCAATCCACGTTTGGGACGACCGAACGACGGCCTCCTGCTCTTTTCTCTCTCTCTCTCTCTTTTTCGCTCTCTTGCCCCTCCTCTTTGCGCGTGGGATATCGCTCGGCCATCCAATCCTTTACTACTGCAATGCTCTCAACCTCACCTGGGACGTTCGGACTCTCAATCACCGCATCTGACTTCACTAGCTTCGGATATTCCCAAGGTGGGTCTCCTCGCCTACTCTAATATTCCAGCATCCTTCCTTTCAGACCATGACGGGGATTGCACGTCGCCCTCAACTTGCGCTAAGAACGATCATCGAGCACCAATCGGCGATCCGGAATTTGCGAACTCCCATCGTTCCAATTTAGAAATTATCACGTTTTCCTGCGCTGACCGATGATCTGTCACCCTGCTGCACCCCAGCCATCGTCTCATCTTTCTTCGGCACCTCATCTTCTCAACCCACCACGGCTCTTCCATCTATAACATCGCCACCAACTTCGTCGCAGCTCGTCTTGAGACCAACTCGAACTCGGAGACGATCTTCCTTTTCTGTCCCACCTCCCACCTCGTTTCCTCTCGGTCCGAGTTCGGTTTCCGTACCTCCGAGTCCGCGACGTCCCATAAATCAGAGAAGACGTAGTCTCACGCTGGTCGCTGCGACGGAAATTATGAAACCATCGACATCAGCCAACATTTTGTAAGTCCCTCAGACTTTTCCTGCTTCAAATACTACTACTCGCTGAATATACTACGCGATAAAATCATCATCTAGATCTTCCCCTCAGAACGCCTCTCTCCTTTCCTCCACGCCCAAACTCGCATCCGATCATCAAGACTTGTCATCTTCTGCAAGATCTTCTCGGTCGAACCCTCTTCGAGCGCGCCGTCGTCACTCTTTACTCCCAGCCGCTTCACCACCACCAAAAGGTCCTCCCCCTCCGGTACCTTCAATACCCCCTCAATTCGATAAACGACACAGCAAACTCGTGTTCTCATCCCAATCGCTGTTGACCACTACCAGGAATGAGGCTAGTGGTAGCGTTGGATTCAGTGACGCTGATGTAGGGGATGGACCAAAGAGGATGTCCCGATCGAGAAGCAAAGAGGAAGAGAGAGCAGCAACACTTCGTCGACTTGAGGGAAGAGCTTGAATCGATTGTCATTGTCAAGAGCGAAAACGCATCCTTGCACTCTCCCTTATCACTAGACCTTCGAAACCATACCAACATGTATCCTGTACCCTGCCATCATCATATGATGCCTCACTCCCACGTTTAATCTCTTACTTGCTCGGCCGTTTTTACCTCCAGCACATCACTCTATCGTCCAGCTTTGATCCACTTTGCTTCTTGCTCATATATCTGCTTTCCTGCTTGCGTAAACGAAACAAAACGAAGAGAGAATAAGGAAAGAAGAGATAAAGAAGGATCTCACACGTGGATCAGGAGATTTTGAGCAAGAGAAGAAAAAGAAGAAAGAAAAGTTATGGTTTGTCGTCTCCCTTAATCACAATCATCGAGGTCCAAACATCCCTTGAACATCCCCCCTCCTTCCTTCCAGTCAACGTCCTCCTCATCGCTTTCTCGCTCTCCAAGATGTCATCCTCAACACCCATCACCGTCTCACCCATCAACCCTTCATCATCCTCATCAGCTTCATCGACAAGGAAACCTCACCCAACCAAATCATCAACTTCACTCAAGTTTCAATATGCTCCTTGTCCATCCGGGAAAGATCGAAACTTGCTCGTGTTATTTCATGGTCTTGGTTCGTCTTCTCATCCTCATCTAGGACGGTCCCGCGTCCAGGATACCAAGTATACTCGAGAGGCTGTGATCCATTCCCTCCTCCCCCCCTTCTGCCATCATTCTGCGTAGTTGGGATCCTCTTCCTCTTTCTTGCTTGATCTATCTCGTCTCTTCTACTGATTTCCCTGACTTTCCTCTTTTCTTTGAACCCTGATATGTCTTTTTCTTACCTTGCACGATCGTGCGTGTGTGTGATATACGGTTTTTTTTGTTTTTTTTTTTCAAGGCGATACATCTCAACCTTTCTTTGAACTGGGCAAAAAGTTGAATTTACCCGAAACAGCTGTCTTGGCTATCCAAGGTCCCCTTCAGTACGTTCAGATTTCCTTGAAATGAAGGATCCAAAGGGAAGGGAGGGGTGGGGGAGGAAAGAAATCTGATCTTTGTTTGGTCTCTCTTTCCTTCTTTCTTCTTTTCTTCCTATTCTTCTTGCCCTTGTACTCACGACGAAATCAAGGATTCCACTACTAGAAGAACCAGCGTACACCTACTATCCATCCTTTACGACACCTGATTTCTTACCGATAGAGAACCCAAATCCAGGACCTATCTTGAATCAACTCGAGACTTTGTTCACTCATCTCATCACACCTCCTGATGAGAGAGAAGGTGGCGGTGGTGGATGTGGTTGGTCAAGAAGGAATATCCATCTGTTTGGGTTCGGTCAAGGTGGAAGTTTGGCTGCTGAATTTACTTTGAGGTTTTCTAAACTCATCGTTCCATCATCATCATTATCATCATCATCATCAACAACGGCAACAGTCAACTTGCCTGAACGTTTAGGATCTCTGACGATCCTATCCTCACCGCTTCTCTCTCATCCCTCATCAACTTTCCAAAAGAATCAAACCCCAACGACAATCCTTCTGAGACCTTCATCTCCATCTCCAACCGATCGTCTTTCTTCATCTCAACTTTCTTCCTTTCGTCGAGCTTTCTCTGATCTTCGAGAGACGAAACTTTCTGGAAATGGAGGAGGAGGAGGAGGTCGAGGTATGCCTAGGGGAGAAGGTGAGTGGAGGATCGTCATGAAATTTTGGGCAGAAGTGCTTGAAAGAGAAGTCGTCAGTGGGGGAAGTGGTCAGATGGGAGGAGGAGGAGAGATGTATGAGGTGTTGAGTGGTGGTCCGAAGTTGGGTTAAATACAAAGTGGGCGAAAAGGAGAAAGGAGACGTTGTATTTGGTGAGGAGGGGAGGTGGGGATGGTATAAGCTTAAATTTGAATTTGAAGTTGAATGATGAATCATTTGCAAGTTCGATCATTATCTTGAGGCGACGAAGAATGACCGATCGGGAAGGTGAGACTACATTTGATCAAGACCAAGCGTATGAGGATCGTCGATCGACAGACGAATGGAGACACACGGAAAGTTAGAGGCGGGGTTGAATGAGGTAAATGGAGAGCTTCTATGAGAAAAAGGGCGAAAAAAAATCTAGAGGATAAAGCAAAACATATAGATGATTGATGATCGATGCATTTGGATATGGGCAAAGGCGGGAGGTCTCTAAACGAAAGATCCGAAAGGAAAAAAAAGGGACGACATGGGTCGAATAGGTGTAAGAATGAGGTGAAGGGGTTTTTTGGTCATCTACAAAGAGATCAACGAGAGAACAAGGAAAATAGAGCGATATCTAACAAGAAAACGACGAAATGATCTATATATGTATATATTGCGAAGACAAAAGGATTTTGTCTGACTATTCTCAATCGTTCAATCAACGATGACGATTCCCGTCATCGCCACGACCATCCCGATCAACATCATGTAACCGTTCCTCTCGGACTTTCTAGGTCCAGCCGATGTACTACCACTACTAACAGCAGCAGAAGTCGAACCTGAAGCGATTGCTGCTCTCGAAGCCATCGAAGCACTCGATTTCACCATGACGCTCGCGATAGAAGAGACGCTCGCGATGGAAGATGAAGGTGAGATAGTGTTGGTGTTGATGATGGTACTGGTGAGAGTCGTTGGTGCGATGGGTGTGGTGATGATGTTTGTCGGGACCGTGATCGGTCCAGTCGGATTTACTAACAAAAGGTCCCATTTTTGTTGTTGTTGTTATTAAAATTTTGTTCCGTGTCGAGACGTGGAACGAAGAAAGACGAAGAAATCTCGTCAGTAACGAATGCCATATGAGAAAAGTCCGTGCGTGGTCAAGCGAAAGAAGATGTGGGTTTTTTTTTGTATCGATAGTTTCTTACCTCCAGTTGGAACGGACCCGCTAAAAGTCAGGGATGCAGGTGTATACTTAGCAGTTCCAGTAGGAGTCGGTAGAGGAAGTGTTTCAGTTGGAGTTGAGCTGTAATTTTGAGCTTTGCAAGAATCGACTAAAGCTTGGTACTAGGGAGGCCAGGGTTCAGGGAGATGCCAAGATATCGAGATATGAGATGATCAGTGACCAGGTAAAAAGAATGATTAGATCCGAGCTTAAGGAAGAGACTTCCACATCATCTCTTCAAGTGTCTCGTAAGGGCTTTGCACGCGTGCGCGGAAGGAATGGAGGGAGAGATTGAAGCAGAAGGAAGGAACGAACCGAGGTAGAGATCGTTGTGCCATCATTCATTTCGGCAGAATTACACTTTGCGCAGGAAAAGACGTTTTGGAGATTGGCGACTGAACAGAGACAAGCGACGTCTGAGACCGCACACGGCGTGAAGCTGCATTGGAAAGTACAAGACTGGATATGTGATGAAACGAGCAAGGACATGTTCGGACAAGGACGATAAGGAGGTGAAGAGTTGATGTGATGGATTGAGTGCGTGTTGTTTTGTTGAGAATGAAGAAGATTTTAATTCAGGTCAGTAAACGACAATCGACGGGTTCCAGGAAAAGAAAGGGGAAAAGCTAACGGAGAGCGCAGCGGTGCAAGAATCGATGACGTTTCCAAGCGAAGTTGCTAGATCAGGTTGACCGTTCGTCTCGATGCATCGAGAGCATGAGGTCACATCCGAAGGAGACGCTGATTGAGTAGTTTTCAAATGATCCAGATCAACGTTCTTGGAGAGTGGTAGTCCCAAGAAAGAGGACAGTTGGACGGACCATTGCAGAAACAGCTGGCACTTTCCCGAGCATCCGTGTATTGGGCAGAGCACAGAGAACTAACCTCGAGACTGTCTCAGGGTTTAGGGGACGTTGAGATTAGACAGTCGACAGGATAAGTGCGAAGAAGGGAAATAAACTTGACGAACGTCAAAAAGCATTCGCGTTGACATTTGGCGGAGACTTGATCCGCTCCTGGGACGATTTGAGCTTGGGATTGACCGGCAATCAAAGTGAGGATGAAGAGAGGAGCTAGGTTGAGGATATGCGGTAAGGGAAGCATGATGAGGTAGAAGTTATGGGCCGAAGAGGTTGTCGTGAGACAAGGGAGAGTCGACAGTCAAAAGGTGGAGGAGGCGAGGATTAGGCTTCGGCTCGTGCTTCGACTGTGCGTCATGCAATCAATCTCCTTCCTTTTTGTTTCTACATCTTCCTGCGTGTTCTCCTTACCGTCTAATCAGGCGGAAATCACGAAGCAACACGAATCCATATGAATACCAGTACAAATCACTACAATCGAGAGAACCACCCCATCTGGAGAACGTCAGACTCCTTCTTCGCCCATCTCAAGGCAGGCCGTCAAGAACTCACATCGACCAGAAGGAGCCGACGGAAGAGGTAAATGTAGTACAAGGAGATCCAAGGTGAGAGATCGTAAGGGACAAGACATCTGAACAAGACCGAAGAGATCGATAGATACAAAGGCGAGAGAAAGCGCGAGTATTACAACGACAAGGCAGAGTTGGCGAGATGTACAGAGTTGGCTAAAGGAAGGGGAGGAATTGGCCGATGATCATCATCGGCAGGTCAAAAATCTGGACGAGAAGATCAAAGGAGGAAGGAAGGGGAAAGAAAGCATTACGCGATCGAACAGACAAGATGTGGACATGAGCTCATCACTGAACCAAAACGGACGACTCTCTTCCACGAACGAAATCAAAACAGTCAAGAAGGACTCACATCTCTCTTGAGCGAAAAGACAGAGGCACAACTGATGGGTCTAACGTCAGGCGTCATCAACACCGTACAAGCCCTCCAACTTCCACTACTACTTCCACCTCTATCATCCTCTCCACTGCCCGAGCTCGAGCCCAAGCAATCGAACGCTCTCTCTGCGAATTTTTCGTAATACTCGATGACGCTCATTCTCTCCATGATCTCCCAAACGAACCTCCCTTCCCAACCCCGGAGAGCGTCGTGTGGTCGGTTTTGATTCCGAAAGATGAGTTGAGGGTGAGACCATTCGGTAAGGATGCAAAACTCTGGCGAGACGGCGACGAGTTCACCGGTTCGACGCCAGATGGCGGTTGGGGTTCCCGTCAGAGGGATGAGAGAGGTCGTGAGGTGGGTGAGGGTTCTTTGGAAATTGGTTTCGAGGAGAGCGGTATCCGAGAGAGTGTGGGTGGCACTGAATGAGATGTGTGAGGGTCCAGGAGAGAACGCGTGAATGAGCTAAATCATGGATGGGAACAGGTGAAGGTCGCTAGTTCCGATCATCAGGGTATGATCTACTTACGTCAAGGAGAGCATCTTAGGTCGAAGTTCAGAGAGAATCTTAAGGATCTGAAGGGCAGAGATCTCTCCATAACTGGTATGGAATCAAACGCGGAGGGGTTGAGCGTCAGCGTATGTGAGAAAGCCTCAAACTAGGGCGGGTGCGCAACTCACCGCGTATTGAAGTATTGGATGAGCCTTCGATAACCGTTTCCGTTCTTTCGGTCGGAATCGAGCGAGCGACAAAGATAGAAAGCAAGTATGGGAACAAGACCAGACGATCAGCATAGAGTCTGCAGCGGGATACATCATCATCGAAGGAGCAAGGTTCACGATGGGACATCGCAAAGAAACTGACTGACCTTCCTCTCTAGTGGCAGCTCGACATCCTTAAGCATCTGCTCCACCTTGACTTGCAAGTTGGTCCCGCCTGCCGGCTCAGCAGATGCATTTCGTCCTGTCCGACTCGCCTCAACACCGACTCCCTCACCTACGCCAATCGGTTGACTTACGTCAGCCCTTTTACCTCCTCCCATCTCGGTATGACCACCAGTGCAGTCAATGATGCCGCCGATCGAACTCAATCCAGGAGGATCGGCAGGAACGACGATACCTATGCCTGAATGGTTCGTCTCTCGAGCCTTTCCCTTTGCCTTTCCCTTGGCACTGTCGGGAAGAGTGGGTATTGATTCAGAGGAGTTCTGGTGGTTGGATCGATATGAAGTCTGGTGGTCGAATGATGGCCTGGTGAGAGAAGCCACGGACGATGACGAGAGGGTTGATTGAAGCTGTGGATGGGTTGGGTGCTGCTGCTGTTGATGATGTTGCTGCTGCTGCAGGGGACGAGCCGACGAGTCTGGGTCCGAGACTGGTCGGTCCTGCTTCCAATCACTCCATCCCCACTGAGGTGAGGAAGTCTGCTGATCATCCATGATTACTGGCTGGATATCCCGAATATCCGACGTAGCTGCCCCGGTTTGAGTCCGTATGTTGGACGAGTTGACTTCCAAGGCTGACGTTGTCGCACCTGTGATTTGCGAGGAGTTGAAGTGAGCTTGCTGGGAGGGAATAAGGGTCGAAGAGTGGGTGTTAAACATTGAAGGCGGGAAATTTTGATTCGACGTGATCGTAGATGGTGGTATTAAAGGTTGCTGCTGCTGTTGAGCATGAGCGAGATGCGGATGAGCAACATAATCGGAATGTGAGAAGCCATTTGGATTGTTTGGATTCGAGTCAGGGTTTGAATTCGAGGGATCTGAATTAGAGGCGAAAAGATGGGCAAGCTGGTCGATGGAAGATGATCGACGATGAAGAGGATTTTCATTGAAAGTAGGATCCGCTTGGTCCTTGGGTAGGTAGCGATGTGCGGTCAGCGGATCGAAATCACCTATGAGGGCCGGATGCGAAGTTGGTAAGGGATTGGCATGGGGTCCTGGCAGAAATGATCCGGTCGCCAAAACTCCCCCGTTGGAGATCTTTCGTCGCTTTTGATCGCCACCACCCGGTTCCACATCTTTGCCTCTCACTGAATCTCTCTCATCCTCTTCCCCCTCATCCTCCGAGTTACTCGATTCAAGGCTCCTGTCGTCATCATCGTTTGAAGATGAATTACTTCGAGCACCACGAGAGGTATTGGATACGGGTCGGGCCGCAGGCTTCTGATGCTCGAAATTGAATTCGGTATAAGACACGCTGTGAGGTGGAACTGAAGGACGAGGCATGACGGAAGATGATGTTGTTGAAGGACGTCCGTCGAAGCCCCCATTGCCCATCGAATGGGACGGCAGGTGGTATGGTTCCCAGGGAGAGACGTCTGATGAGGTCGATTGGAACCCTCGTAGATCGTGGGATTGCGTTGGGTAGCGGTCAAGTTGCTGTTGATAATGATGTGAGGAAGGACCAGCGAGCGAGTGATTTTGATGCAAAGCACCTGAGGAAGGTTGATGCTTTGGATCGCATCGTTGATCGAAATAGGGGATGTGGTCCACAGAGCTTGGTCCGCTATGGAAGCCGTTGGAAGTGGTCTGAGTTGCTGCCAGCTCGCCTCTGCTACTCTCCTGGCTGTCGGACGAGGTCGAGGAAGCTTGTTGTCCAGGTCCCGGTGTAGCTTTAGGCTTGGAAGGTCGACGAGGCTTCGGAGGTTTGTCCGCCTTCTTTTTAGCCTTTTCAGCTTCCAACTCAGCTGATACGACGATGATATTGACGTTTGTAAGCGATGTCCATCAAGAGAAGGGTCGATGTGGCCAAACTGACCAAGTTCCTCAGGTGATAGCAGATATCGAGCCTTCTTCTTTTTCCCCTCAATGCAAGGTTCACCTCGTTTGACGCATCGGACGCACGGTCGAGAATCTGAGCAAGTAAGATGAGCTATCGTCATCACAGCGGCAAGAATGAGCGCCGAGCGGTTGAGATGAGTCGGGTTGCGTGAGTGAGAGGGAGGTGCATGATGCGTCAGCAGATACCGATCCTGCGCGACGAGCTTCAGCTGATGAGATGATGAGCTGCAGCGTACACTTCTGACAGCTCATACATGCTGTGTCGACATGCGATTTCACAATAACATCAAGGGATGTCAGCCGACGGCGTGTGACGCGAGACGTGAGCGGTTGGCAGCCCCAAACTAACCCCTGGACGCCTTTTTCTTCTTGTCCTTCGAGCTCGAGACGGATAAGTCTTCGTCATTATGTTCCGATGAAGCGTTTATTGTCTTTGCCATTGTCCCGAAGATGTTGAAAGTCGAAGCTAGCGCCAAAGTCCCGGGTTCAATGTCGTTCTTAGAGCTCGGGTGATCTCGAGTGGGACTCTCGGCCTTGTCGTTCGGGTTCGTAACCCTTTTCGTCCTTCGAGATTCAGTCGAGATGGACAGGCGGCAGGCGATTTTTGAAAGACATCATTGTGCGTAAGCAGAAACGAGGTAAAGCAAGACAAAAGAACAAAAAGGCGAAGAGTTTGCATGCGTGACGGCGAGATGCAAAGGAAAAGCGAGAGCGGGAGCAAAGGCAAAGGCAAAGGCAAAGGCAAAAGTACAACGATGAGAGCCAGGAGAGGAGGTTATCGATGTGAGAAGAAAACGGAAAGAAAGAGTGGTAGATGGAAGAAGGAAGCATGTGCTTGATATGCGGAGCGAGAAAAGATGACGAAAAGGGTGCATATGTGTCTCTAGATTTGGCAGAGCAGGCGATACAAGTTGCGAATTGGCTGAGAAGACACGATGAGGATGATAAAACTGTCGAAAGTAGACGGAAGACGAGATGTGAAAATTTAGGGACTAGGTAAGGACAGGCAACTAGTGGCCGGCGGTGAAGACAGGTGGCTTGAATGAATCGGTTCGTTCGAGACTAGCTTCAGCAGCGGCGGCTCGGACTGCAAGCGAGGCACATACATGGGACAACGAGGAGACAAGGAGGATTATTGTCAGCAGGAGAACGCGAGCAAACAAGATGAAGCGCAAACTCACCAGCTTCCTCGAGATCAAAGTGGAAGTAAGGCGTCCTCAGACTAACGAGCGGTTCGCAATGATCCGAGAAGGAAGCATCCGAGCTCGCCTGACTGAGAGACCTCATCTTGTATCTCTCGTCTCCATCTTCGTTCTGTCGTTTCGAGTCATCCTTCCCGGTTCGACCAGCTCTTGCCCTCGCTGCATCTTCTTCATCATCATCATCCGAGTCGTCCTCACGAGCTCGTCGTGGATGAGAAGCGATGTGGATCTCCCGTTGACTCTGTCGAGTGATCTCCCGCTCGAGGTTGGCTCCACTAACCTCACGTGGTTGCTGAACAGATCGGATAGTATCGAGCGGCTGAGGGACAACCGTGGCGGCCATGACGGGAATCGTTGTTCCTCTATCGGATGTACCGAAGCCACCAGCGACAAGAGCCCGTTGGACCTGAGCAATACATGACATGGATGGATGAAGAGAATAAGCATCGGTCCAACTTGTGGCGGGCTGATAGTTACTATAAACTTACCCAAGGGTTGACTACCCCTGCGAAGTGGAATGACACCGGACCATCGACCCATCGCTCGATTTCCTTGCGAGTGTCTACGAGGTTCTGGACTCCGGTCTGATTGAGGAGAAGGGTCGGACGAAAGATACGGAACGATGTGGGCGCAAGACAGGTTAAGGGCGTTAACGTCGAGGACCAGATGATAGAGAAGCGAAGAAGGACGAACGGTATCGAGGTTGGCAACAGCTTGGAAATCCAAGACGACCGCTCGAAGCAACACCTTTGGTCTCCCACCGATGCCTCCTTCCCGTAAGCCATCTAGCATACCAGCTTGCTCAGCCATCTTTCCTCGTCGGAATCGAGAGGGTCCAGGGTCGTTCCAGGGTCGATCTCCAAGCTTGGTGGCGGAGACGTCCTTTCCTCGTTTGGTGTTGGCCTTGACGTAATCGACAAGAGCAGAATTGTGGTAGGAGGCGTTTGGGTAGATGAACGATTCTTCGAATCGGTAGATGATGACTCCATCTGGAGGTGCCTCGATCCGAACGGCCGGGTTGGTCATGCCGTTGGAATTGGTGTTGAAGGGAACGTAGACATCCCTGTACTCCCTAGCTCCAGCACCGCCAACGTCCATCGATCCACCGTTCAAACCAGCCTCTGTCCTCTTCTCAATTCCGACTCGGACTCTACCGAGGAAATGTCCACCAGGACGAGCGATTCGGAAGAGGAGAAGGACTAGGGAGGCGGCAAGGGAGCAGTAGATACCATTCTCGACGCTAGAGAAGACCGTCACGAGAACGGCTGCCAGCCAGATGAAGAACTCAAAGGGGGAGACTCTCCAGAAGGCGTAAGCACCTCGAGGTGAGACGACCAAGTCGGCGACGGCGTGAATGATGATGGCCGAAAGAGCAGCGTTGGGAATAAAGTCTACGGTCACAGTAAGACACAGCGAGGTATAAGTCAGGCTCCCCAAGAAGATCAACATTCGAACGAGAGGAAGATTGACACGAACAGAAAGCGTCGGTGAGAGCGTAGAGTGCGATGATGACACAAATGCCTGTGGGCCACCCCGCGGCAGGGGTGCGAACACCAGACTTGGATTTGAGAGCAGATCGGGAGAAGGATCCAGTGGCTGGATAGGCATTGAACAGGGTACCGAGGCAGTTGGAGACACCTGAAAGACCACCGAGGATGGAAGAACCACACGTCAGTCTTACTCTTGACTTGAATGCATGCTGCGACAGATGACGAAAGTTACCGATTGCGATGAGTTCTTGGTTGGGATCGATTTTGTAATTGTTGAGTCGACCAAACGACTTTGCGATCGAGATATGCTCGAGGAGGAGGATGATCGTAGCAACGGGCAACTTTCCAGCCATGGCCTGGATGAGATGAACGAAGAATATGAGCAACAGACAGGCAAAACGAGATCATCTGTTGACTATGTCACTGACCGAGATGAGTTCAGCAGAGATGACGGGAGCTCCAACATTCCTGAATCCAGATGGAACCGTCTTAAGAACGCTGATGACACCCGGATTACTCTCCGTGACACGCCAGGCAGCGATAGTCATGATGATGAGCAAGAGAGCGTTCCTGCAGACGGAAACGAAGAAAGCTGTTCTTCTCCAACGAGGGTATTTTCGCTCCACGTGGGCACACGTCCACTTGATGGCGTAAAGTCTGCATAAACGGGGTGATGAAGCGTCGATGGATCAGCGTCGAGCACGAAGGAAAGCAAGAAGACCATTCAGAAGAGGCAGACGCACCCAACGAGAGTGGGGATACCAAAAGCAGCATCGAGCTTGGTGTAGTGAAGATTCTTGAACTGTGGGTGACGCATAGTGTTGATCCGTGAGAATCTATGTCGTTCTCAGCTACAAAACTCGAAATACTTACAGTGTCGATGATGACTTTGTACGTTGCTGCCTTAGTGTTGAAGTGCGATCCGATCCCAAAGACGGCAGGGACCTGACCAGCAGCGATCGAGATGGCGGATCCAGTCATAAAGCCAGCAACGGCAGGGACCGGAATGAATTCGACGAGCCAACCGAGACGAAGGAGTCCGATACCGAGGACGATGAAACCACAGATGAAGGCGAGCTGGGTCGCGATGACCTCTGCCGGCCAACGGCCCGGATGACTTGACATGACGTCGGCGATGATTCGACCCGTCTCGAGCGACATGACGGCGACGGGCCCGATGCTGAAGATCGATGAATGAGCGTGACCGGGCGAAGGTGAAAACAGATGAAGACCAAGAGCATGAGCGTTCTGAGCTTCAGATGAAATGACGCATGTCCTCTTACCTGACGTCTTTACTGGTCGCGAAGAACGCGTAAACGAAGACTCCCACGAAACTCGAGTACAATCCAAATTCTGGACGTAGGCCGGCGAGTCGAGCGTAGGACATTGACTGAGGAACCAAAACCATTCCGACGGTCACGCCTGCGATGAGGTCTCCGATCGCCCACTGAAGATTGTAATTGGGAAGCCATTTGAGGAAAGGGAAGAGGGAAAAGACGTAGGCAGAGACCTGCAGGATCGAAGGTTGGTACAAGACACAAAGACACGTAATCGCCCTCCTGAATCAGCTTCGGCTTTTTTCTATTTCGTCTTGATTTATTCCATCTGCCTAGCGATACGCACCTTCTCTTTCGGGTGCTCTCCCACTTCCCTCAAATAATCCCCTGTACTGATGGTTCTGGGTGCACTATCTTCGTAGCCGACGACCCACTTGGCAGCCCTCTTGACCTTTCCATCGTGCTGAGACTGATCGAGATTGTGCGATGGTGGCAGATTATTTGGTGATGATGGGAAGGCAGATGAAGACGAGTCAGGAGATGTTGAGGATGAAGCGCGCATGATGGGAAGATGTTGTGGATGATGTATAGGAAGAGCTATGACGAGGGAGTGGAGGGATGGATTTTGGAGAGAGGTCGCGTAGTAAGCACGCTGAGAGTGAGGCGACGAGGTGTCGAGCTGAGAACGAGATCTCGAAGGAAGGTGGTAGATTAAGAAGGGTTGGTAAGCGGGTGAATTGTTGGCGGGCGAGAGGGCTGACCAAGGAAAGAAGACGGAGAATCAGTAGTAAAGCTGACAGGGGGGGCCCCCGATCACGCCTTCACAAATGGAATTCGAAAACTCTAGGACGATCGCCGAACCCTCCTTCGCCTCTGGATTCTACGAGCTTTGTCAGACCTGCCTGATCCGATGATGAACCAAGATGCTCAGTTTCGGACGACTTCTAGTTTCAATCACCCAAGAGATCGTATCACCAAGAAAATGCTCATGTTATCTTTCTTTCCCCCTTGCCTCAATGACGCTCTCGCTCAAGTTGATTTGCCTCTCTCTTTCCTTGATCATCGACGCCAACCTTGTCAAGAGCTCGAGATTATCTTGAACCGATTCAGTGATCCGTCCTGGGTTCACCATTCCAATCATCCACCAAGGAGTCACAAGAACGTCAGCTTCGACTTAAGAGAAAGCAGGGGATGAAGCAAGAAAAAGAAGATAAAAGGGTAAAGAAAGAGACGAGACGAAAAGGAATGGTTTCGTGCACCGAGGTTCGTCATAGGCGAGGGTGAAGGGAAATTCGCACGTATATCAAGAGGGATCGAAGTTGAAGAAGAAAACTGACTTCTAATATCTCGAAAAGGTACGAAGTCCAGGCCTGAGGGGAGGTCAAAGTTGGTTCGGTAGTAGTGAAATTGATGCATGAGGGTCTGTCGAGTGATTGATCCGACGTTGTACCTGAAGAAAAAAAGAAAGGGAAAAGGGGGGAAGATATCTTCAGATGAGAACATACAAGATATGGCAAAGGAATCCTCACCGATGAGCAAACCTATCAAGTATCGATCCAAGGCTATCTACCAGCTGTGATGAAGGGATCTGTGAATCACATGTTGGGTTTGGACATTTGATTCTACCTCCGATACTAAAGTGACCGAACTGCTCATCAAGAAAGAGACAAGTAGAAGAAAAAAATCAGAGAAGCAGAGGAGGAGCAGCAAACGACCTTCTTGATCAACTTGGAATCGTCATGGGTGGAGATTCTCTTCAAATCAACCTGATCGTCGCAGAAAAATTTTCTTGAAGAACCTCACCTTGTCATCCAGCAGACCGTTGAATGCTATCTTCCAAGTACAGTCTAGACATGTGATGAAGAATTTTTGACACGATTCGAACTCTTTTCGATATGCTTCCAACCAGTCCTTTCCTAAGGGGCAGGGGAGGGGAAAAAAATTAAGAGATTGCACCATCAAAAGGATCACAGTACGTCAGCTAGACTGCTCAAAACAGTTCAACGAGAAGTGAGAGAAAGAAGATGTCTTAGGTGAAACCCCCCCCCCCCCCCCCATCGCTTACCCCAGGAGGTCCAGAAAGACTCTTGACCGTTTCGAACGATATCGGCCAATCCTTCCATGATATCGAGAGTCCTCTGATCGTAATCTGCTTCGAAAATCGAGGCTCAACTTCATTGATGAGGAATCGTTTTTGGATAGCCTAGGGATAGGGAAAGTTTGTAAATGAAATCACTCTCACGACTGAAATCAGCAGGGATGAAGTTTGAAGGGCAGTGGCGACGAATTTGATCTTGATCGAAAAGAGTGATGAGGTAATTGAACTGATGAAGTAGCGATTGACGAGAATGCTGTCGGTTTGTCGGTCCGTTCGATTTGTTTTTGTTTTTGAGAAGAAGAGGACATCGCAGATTAATTTCAGTCAACCTGATGGGCGTCATGTAACTTCATCGCGCTGAGGGAATTCTACTCGAAGATGATGATGAGGACGATTACCTTGTGAGGGATTCTGTTGTAGTTTCGCTCGAAAGTGGTCGTAAGAAAGTATCTTGAAGATGAGATTTAAGATAAGACTTTTTAATCGCTTCATTCGTTTCATACTTGAGAATTGGGTCTTTCTCCAATTACTTGCTGAAGCAAACTCACCGATCAAGATGATCTCGGACGGCAAGAGATAATTGATCCCCCAACGACCCAATCCTGATTTCTTGATTGCATTCAGGACAAAAGATGCCACCAGGTTTGATGTGTTTCCCCTAATCGTTCAGTAAGGAAAGCCGATGCGAAACCAACACAAAAGAGTCGAAATATCGATCAGTGAGTTTGTTGTCAACAAGATACAAAAGGAGGTATTCTCACGATGTCGTCCAAGAGTCCACCAAACCTCCTCGAACTCGAACAACTCGGACATACCAAGACCATCTCGATACATCTTGCGAATGTAGATCGGTAGGATGTGATCCAATCGATCTCACTCGCCATCCCACGATCGCCGACGAGTAGCAGAGGTTCAGAGTCGGGCTGTTAGATTTTGGTTATCATTTGGGAATGTTCTAACTCTGCATCAGCTTGACTTTTTTTTTTTGGGAAGGTCACATCCTGCCTATCTTTTTCTTTGACATACCAGTGGATAAGGCTCCTACCAAGGATTAATCCTCACCCCAAGGCGAGCGGTCAGAACTTTCCTGATCTCAACGCGAGAACAGCGTGATCATCGTCAACGACATACAGATTGTTTGCGTTTGGTGTTGATCCGTCGACCCTGAACGTTGACGATTCTCATCTTCTGGATGACTTCTTGAAGAGCGAGAATATCATGGAAGGAGGTGGATGAAGGAAAGGAGGGGGAAGCGAATGAGGCCAATGCGTACGGGGACTTTGAGTTCGACTCAAACTACCTGGTCAGTGCTCACGGTTTGACATGATTCGACGAACTGATCACAGGCGCATGCTATCCTTTGTCAGCAGTCACCTGGAAAGGTGAGGCTTCTGCTTGAACAAGAGGCGAGGGAGGGGCCGAACCGAGGCCTTCGAGACTCTTCTTCTCCTTGTTTTTTTTTTTTCTTCTTCTTCTTTTTCTTTTTCTGTCTTCTGTCGCTTATCAGAGATTCGGATGAGCAACTATTAGACTTTGAGTATAACGATACACCCCTGTAGTTTGATCTCGTCGTTTACATTCTATTCGGATAGATCCCTAGTCCTTCTCACAAGCCGATGATTCCCAACCCCTTCCTTCACCCTTGGACTTGAACCATTCATCACGCTGCACTCATGAAGCCATCTCGGAAACGCATTCCCAGACTCCTCCTCCGCCCTTCTCCTTCCATAGTGTGACCTTGCCATCACCTCCTGACACGGCGAGGACGTTTCCTGCAAGCGACCAAGAGACTCGCCAAACGACCTCTGGGAACGTCTCTCCTTCGGGGAGAAGAGACGTTGTGGTCCAAGGGGAAGTGGGCGATGTGCGAGTATGGATGAGGACGGTTCGATCCTGTGGGACGAACGGAAAACAAAGACGGAAGATGATGAGGAGCGAGAACGAGTTTCCTCTGTGATATCGAGCTTACTGCGAGAGTGGACGGAAGAGAGCTAGTTAGCGTACCTGAGAGCAAGAAGCGATATAGGAAGTGGGGAGTCCAATGTTGGGCGCCCAGGCGACGTCTCGGACCCAATCAGTGTGCTTGTCAATGATGTCTTCAACAGCCCATTGCTTGTTCTCCTCCCTGTAGAATGAAGCGCATACGTGAGAAACTCTTTCTCGTCCGCCGTACGACATTCAATGGAGACGACCAAAACCAACCTGTAACCCCAAACCTTGACCTTGGCATCACAACCACCAGTGACGAATCTCTTCTGCTTGTCTTGAGGCGAACCTGGGGTACCAGCAGCCTGGCCTGGGGCTGAAGGTCGAGTGAACGAGCCAGGAACGACTGAGGGGGCCCATGAGACCGAGGTGGCACCCATAGGATGAGCGTCCGTAATAAAGGGCTCCGATGAACCGTCGCCTGGTGAAGAGGAGCACGAAGATTAGACGTCTAGCGAGTGAAGGACAATGGTCAAGGGTGGGTTATCGCGACTAACTGTTGAAGGTCACGACCGAGACCTTGGAGTCTGAGGAAGCACATGCGAGGATAGGACCGTGCTCAAAGGGAGCCCAAGAAACCGAGTTGACTGAGACAGCCCCATAAGCGAACGGCAGTCAGCGATGTTTGGCTTCACCATCGGATCGCCTCGCTCAGATGGTTGCGTCACTATTGCTTCGTCCTGTCGCTGACAGTCAGAGCACATGACACTCAACGTCGTGCGCATGTTGACTCACCACTAGCTCTGTGCAGACTGTGTTCCTTTATGACCTCCCACTTCTCACCCGCACCAGCACCAGCGCCAGTCGCACCGTACCCCGACTTCCCACCAGAACCAGCACCCGAAGCACTCTTGTTGGGAGGGGCGCCTAGAGCGGCTCGACCCTTTTCCTTCCAAACAAACACCTTGCCGTCGTAAGACGCAGAAGCGAGGATGGCGCCGAAGGAAGGGTGGGCCCAGGTGAGTTGCCAAATGGGAGCATTGTGTCTTTCCGATGCAAGGTTTAACGTCCGTCGGATGGAAACGGGAAAGAGATGGTCAAGATTCGGAAGAGACAGGACCGGAATGAGCACGTCTGAACGAGAGGCCGAAGGCAGATGGGCATATGGAGACTGATCGACGCGACGACAAGACCGACACTGGGACGAGGGTGAGAGGATCAAGGTGATGAGCTTACCCCTTGAGGACGTCAGGTTGACCTTTTGGCTCTCCGTCGACGACGTCAAACACTCTGATAGTCTTGTCGGATGAACACGTCGCGAGTCGCTTGCCGTAGTAATCGAGTTGAGCGTCGTGCTGGAGAGTCAAGGTTGAGATGGTATAGACGTGCGGTCAGCGTGTAGAGCGAAAGGAGCTGGGAGATGGTATCTGGATGTCGAAGGTCAAGGAGCTGAGGTGATGGAGGGCCAGGAGAGGGGAGAAGAGGAGATGGAGTCAAACGACATACAATCATCTCATCGTGCTGAGTCTCGACCGTGTGGGACTTTGTGAGGGATTTTGATGGTGGAGGCTGGTTAGAGTTGGAGAGAATAGTATCTGGTAGGATCAGAAGATGGGAGGATTTGAGTGGTTCAAGAGCAGAGGACCTGTACCATGTTGAGTCCGAGGTCGAGCTTTGACGTGACGGTTAAGGGAGCTCTCCTCCCTCCAGTTCTCGTCGGGTCGTCCTGTTCCATGTCTTCTCTCCCCCATCTCAGGTTATCATATCGTTGATGGATCTCCAAGAATTAGCCCACAACTTGTGCCGTCATGTGGCCTTCCATCATGGTTTCTTTCGAGGAAGTGAAGATAGATCGGTTACGTGTCTGAGTCCGGCTGAGTCGAAAAGTTCGAAATCTGCTTGTTTCCTTCTTCCCTCCTCCCTCTCGACCCTCTGCCTGATCCCTTCTCATTTTGTCCCTTCTCTACCTATGCCTTGCGTCGACATTGATCTCAAACAACAGCGCTCCCAAGTGTCCCTGAATCGTGAGTACATCAGCTCCTCTGACGCCCAACTGCCCCCCACCCACATCCCACTCCCAGATGATGAGACTTTAGTCTTTACGACCGTCCTATTGCACCTTGAGGACAAGATTTTTCCAATGCATGGCTTTCTCGATGGACCCCCTTACCCTCCACCTTTTGTCTCGATCAATTCGTCTATCAAGAGAGCAAGTGCTGACGACTTCAAATTTCTTCTCTTCTTCTCATCGTCTTGATTGTCTCGATTTGCATCAAGGTCTCATAGTACTTGCATTCGTTACTCGTGAGTTCTCTCGAGGTTCCATCTTCGTCTCGACATCGACATCTTGCCCCTCCCGATCTATTACATGATGATCCTCCAAAATCGATTAGTCTTTAAGACACCTACATGGTTACAAACTACACCAATTTACCTCTGATCCTCGTCTTCAATTGCACCTATCCTCTTTTGTCCCGAATCAGATGAGAGAGCTGACCCTTTCCACCTTTCCTTTGTATTATTCTACCTAAGTCTTGTCTGTTCAATTTAGCTATCCTTTTTCTTATTGACTGCTTGATGGTTCATGATTGTTCTTCACTTGTTTGTGACGACTGAGAAGATAGAGAACACGCTAAGCGCCCGTTGAAGTGTGCTTAATATTGGTCCTGAGCTCGATCCCGCCGATGTGCATAGCGACAAGCAGTGCGTTATGCGGGACATCTATAAGAGTACAACAACCGGTCCCTGACCTTCCTCCCTACAATGCACGCTCCATCGCGAAACTCTCAAATCATTCCTGCTCCCCTTCCTCTTCTTCGTCCTCCTCACCATGTTGTCCTTCAACCCCACCTCCAGTCGAACCTCCTTCTTCCTCCTCATCTTCGGTCAGCGCCTCTTCGTCTTCGTCATCATCAACATCCATCGATACCGAACCTGGAGGTCCGTTCGATTCCTTCAGTCGTCTACGATCTTCTCTACGTTGCTCGTTAAATTGGGCTTTGGCTTCAGATTGTTCGGCTCGGAAATCTAGGTCAGAGGAGGAGTAGAGAGAGATGACATGAGTTGACTTTTTTATCATCGGGATGAAAGGAGAAGACGAAAATAGAGACGAGAGGGACAGAGAGGTAGAGCAACAAAACATACTTTCTAGTTCAGCCTCCAACAAAGGCAAGAGTTCAGCTGAAAAGAATTCAGCCGATTCGATACCTCGAAGGACATCGGATGCGTTGATCGTCTTTACTCCTCGTTTCAGTGAGGATTCGTGTGCACTTTGAAAGTGAAGGGGGGGGGGGGGGGGGGGGGGGGGGGGGGGGGGGGGGGGGGGCAGGCCCAAAAGTTGAAGAACAAACGTTCAAGGAAGAGAGGGAGGGGTGGAGATAGACGATGAGTTCATGAAAGTCGAGTGAAGAAACACAAGTGAATAAGAGCAGAAGGTCTCGTTAGGATCAAGTCAAGGACTTGAGAGGTGAGGTTTCTGGGAACGACCTACGTAGCAGCTATCCATGACACGAGACCATACAAGATAGTTTTCTTTAGCACGAAAGATAAGCACTGAGACATAGGACTACGCTGACTGACCAATGTAATTTATGAAGACGGACGAAGATTTCGAGATGGCAGACATGACGTCCTTCTGAAGTTTGATGTTGGGTGGAATCTGAGCGAGCAGAGGATCTCGTTTCGAGTTAGATTGGTGTTTCCTTGGTCTCATCATGGGTATCATCCAAGGTGGATAGGGTGAGGGGAGGGTTCGACTGATGCCGACGAGAACCTGAAGGTGACTACGGTCAAGTCTGTTCATGTCTTGAAAGGTAGAAAACGAACCGCTCCTTTGACCAACTTTGTCAAGATGGTCTTCTGTAACTCGAATTGCTCTAAGATATGCAGTTCACGAGGCACACATATACGCCCATGGAGAGAGTGAGATGAGCGACGACTGGACGAGCGCGTCGGATTGGGGAGTGACTCTGACCGATTCCTTTGAATGAAGCTTCTTCCTGCTCTTCTGCAGTAGCTGGAGGTGGAGGAACAGTTGAGATTCTTGGCATGAGTGTAGTAGTGAGAGGCAGGATGTGTGATGTTGGAGGATGGAGGCCGGTTGTGGTATTGGGCAAGGAGGATGTCAGTCGGAATAGGGTAGACGCGTTTCATTTAGAGTCTCCCTTTTTTTTCTTTCTCAAGATCAAACAGCTGCTCTCTCTGCCCGTTCGTTCGATTGACTTCACATCTGTCCTTTGAGAGCAAGAGGCAAATCCTTCATCAAATTAATCCTTCTTGCTTTTGGCGGCTTCTGCTTTTTCCTGAGCAGCTGCAATCTTTGCTCCAACCTGATTCAATTGAATCATCATTCCACACAAACAGCCGAGAGATAAGCCCAACTAGTCAGTGGATGTTGTTTTGCGACAAAGAAAGGAATCAGATGGGTGATGGTCATCGACTGACACTGATGACATTCTGAGCAGCTTTGGGTACACCCAACGTCCTCGCTTGCTCATACTTGACAATACTCTCCGTCAATTGTCCATTGGCTTCGAGAACGGCGGCGAGATTGTATACCTACAGACAGGTACGACCAAAGGACGTTAGAGTGTGAGTCAAGAGATGTCGCCGTCAAGAGGGTTATGGATGTCATAACGCACGACTTCAGCATCGAGAGGACTCAGTCGGAAGGCTTCTCGTAGATGCTTTTCGGCGAGATGGCCCTTGGGAGGTGATGTGAGGATATATGCGTTGGCAATGTCTAGGGATCGTTGCATTTAACAAAATCAATCAGAATGATTCTAGAGATAGACTCGGGAGAGACTGACTCATGTGGACATCGGCATTGTCAGGTTGAACGGCGATACTCTCGAGCCAGAGCGAGATTGCTTCCTGGTGATTCTCTTGAGACGAGAGAATTATCAAGTGTCCGGGCTTGGTAAGCTCCCACTAGCATCAGTACTTTAGATTGAAGCCTTTAGTACGCACTCAGAACAAATTCGGTGAGTCCTTTGTTGAAGAGCACAGCGCCGTCCCTTTCAATCTTGAGGGCTTCAGAGAACAGGTCTCGAGCCTTCTCCCATGAACCTTGGGATAGGGCGTCCTAAGAAATGAGGGACGAAGGAAAGTCAAGCGGCAGGATGGGGATATGCTGATGGTGAGCTGCTGACAACGAGACGAATGCTGGCTTTGTCTCGCTCACCTCTCCCTCAGTGACGAGTGAAGCGAACTTGAACGACTGAGGCGAAGCACCAAGGGAAGCGGAAGATGGAGGTGAAGGAGGATCGGCCACTGCGTTTGAGTCAATTTGAAGGTTTCAGTGGGGACTTGTGAGGGTCTAAGAGAGATGGAGATCAACTGACGCTCAGCGAGGTGTAGACGAGAGGTCGAGAATGTACGAGCGAGGTTGTTGGTAGGATGTGGTCTGAACGGAGAGGAGAAGGCGATTCGAAATTGGTTTGTGTTGGATCTGGTGTTAGTGGCGAGGTGACGGATGGCAGCGGTTGCTCTGGATGATGGGGACATGACGTGAGACAGGGTGTGGTGTAGTCGGGTGAAGGGTGTAGCAGGATGATGGATACGTCGGAACACGGAGAAGGGACTGGAATCTCCTTCTCCTTGGACACTTTCCTCTTTTTCGACTCCTCACCCTCATCCACCCCCAAACAACACCACAGCCCATACACTCAATCCTCTCAATTCTCCAACCCCGACTCACACCAACAACCCTGCTCGCCATCCCATCTCCTTCCGATAACAACCTCAACGCGAACACCACTCGATTCATTCCTCGACCCTCCCCCACCGACCTAGCACCCGACCAACATGTCCTTCACCTCCTTCCTCTCTGACAGAGGTCAACCAGCCCCTCAAGGCTCTGCCCCTTCCACTACTGCCTTCCTCAACACCGCTCAATTCTCTCAACCTTCCTCGACCCCTTCCGCTCCATCCTCGACTCCTTCTTCCGAACCAACCGCCGAATCTCTCTTCTCGTCCTCGACCTTTGACCCAGCCTCTCTTCATCCCCTGGCAGGGCTGGGAAATGACCAACAGCTCGACTACCTCCTTCTCGAAGACGACAAGACCAATTTGGAGGGAGGTGCTATCATGGGCAACAAGAGCTACTTTGATGATATGCAGACCGGTGTTGGAATCGCCTACGTCACTGGTGCGTCTTCCTTGGTTCTCCTCAATCAACATGTCGTCTACGAGTAACTGATGAGACCAATCGATTCTTTGATCTACTCGATCATGTCGTCGGATTCCCGGTTCTTGCTTCTTCCCCTTCCCTTTTCGATTTACACCCCTACCGACAACTTCCCGTCTCTTCCCCTTCGACATCTCAGGCCTCATAACGGGAGGGAGTCTAGGAGCTTGGAACGGAATTCGAAAGCCCGGAGTGTCAGGAGCCGGTCTCAGATGGAACGCCATCCTCAACGCCTCGAGCATGAGAGGAACCTACTTCGCCAACACTGCTGGTGTCCTTGGTACGTCGCGGTGGCTCTCCTGATCGATTCAGAGCCGATTAGTTCAAGTCGTTTACTAACGTCATGTCATCTATCCGGTGCAGCCTTCTACTACAACACCTTCAATTGGGCTGTACCCAAGTTGACGGGTGATGGGCAAAACGTGTACTCATCCATCATCTCGGGTGCCCTCTCTGGGGCTCTCTTCCAATCGACGTGTGAGTTGGGAACGGATGTTCGAATCATCGGTCCTTGGCAAACTTGAATACTGAAGAACGAACCCCCTCTTGTTCTGGTCTCTTTCTTGACGATGTGTATGTCGAGCAGCGGGATTGAGGTCGACTGCCACAGGGGCTGGAGTGATGGCGTTGGGAGCGGCAGGTTGGAACTACGTCAAAACACTTATGTAACGAAAAACGATTTGCGGTCCCAAGCAGCCGTGGTAGACCTCGGGGGAGATTAGTTTAGACGAGAGAGCTAGAACCACTCACATCTCATATTAACGACAGTTGCTTGGTGAGAGATTCCGGTCTAAACGTTGAGTGAGTTGATGGTTATGAGACCGAAGAAAAGAAAAAGGAATCCAATTCGAAGGCCTCGATCTTTCCTTTCCTCACTTTCCCCTTCCGACACCTTGCCTTTGCTCCTGCTTCTACGCAGAGTCGTTCGCGTATCCGCCCGACGTCCCGCTCACTCCCAAGTCTCGATCTCCAGCCGATTGCGTCAACCGGATCAATCCTGACGTCTCCTTCCGCTCGCTCTCTTATCCACCATACTCAAGTTGTGACCTCGTATGTCTCATGCAATCCCCTCATACATCACATCCTATCCTCATTGACCATTCTTAACATTCCTTCGATAGGAATCACTCAGTCTCACTGTCACAGATTCTGTCATATGCTCTCTCCATCGAGTCCAAATCAAAGTCACCACGTCCTCCGCGATAATCCAGTCTCCCCTCCTCCTTCGATTGAACCCATCACTCCTGCGGTCGGCATACCTCCGCTATCGTTCTTACCTCGAACCTCTCAGAATGGAGATGGTACTGGAAACGGATTGAGATTGACTACTCAGGCACCAATTTACCGGCCAAAGACGCGACCTGATGGTCCCCTTCCGGCCTTACCCACCACTGCGCCCTTTCGTCAAGCTCTGCCGCGAAACACAACAAGCCCATCAGCTGAGCAAGAAGGTCCTCGTACCCGACAGTTAGAACTGTTGTCACCCCGGTCCATTCCGCAGAATCAGTTCTTGTCGCCGGTGCCTTCGCGCCCGGCACGTTCGCATCCTCCACCTACCAATTCTACCTCCGTCAGTAAACCTGTCCACAGCGACAACATGGATCAACCATCCCATTTATCGTCAAACGTCTCAACCAATCTTCCTGGTGCTCCTCCTTTGATTCTCCCAAAGTCAAGCAACTCAAATCTCAGCACAGTCTCTCGTGCTTCATCGGGGAGATCATCGTTCCATGACGAAGATTGGGGAGATAGTGAGGACGAACAAGAGGATGTCTTCCTTGGTTCATCAGGGCAAGGAGAGTTGGTCATTCCGCCGCCGGTCTTGCAGCCGCAACGAACGACGAACCAACCACATACTCCGTCAAGGCTGGATCCCTCGACCCAACTCGCTACACCCATGGCTATCGACTCATCTCAGATAAACCATTCTTCGCAACCCGCTCACCCCACCGAAGACGGTAGACATGCCTCATTCCCTAGTCCTTCCTCGACCTACAGCCAGTCCTCGATCCCTGGACAAGGTTCCATAGGCAAAGCAGCGGCAACTCTTGGTTTCCGAAGTAATTCACCGACTCTGGAGGAGAACTTGAAGCTTGCTTCGCTCGTCGATCAACCTCATGCGTTAAATGATACTTCTTCTAGGGGCGAGACGTCTGGCCTCAGTCAACCGATTCCTTCACTTCACCAGACGACACCTTCGCTTGACGGTAACATTGTCCGGCCTATCTCGCTGCGAAGTCAACGACCGCCATCTTGGCAGAAAGTCACGGCGCCCCCAATCATGATTCCCGATCATGCATCATCAGATGCTCAGCCCATGTTTGCCTCTCCGATTCCGTACACGCCTGTCGATGTAGTCTTACCATCCGTACATCCCTCTACTATCTCCTCTTCTGTAATGCAACATCATCAACCGTCGTCGGAATCTCCAGACCGACCACGTCCAAACGACAGTCGACAACCGTCCTCTACTCTTCCATCCCTTCCCTCGTTTAACATATCGGAATCTCCACCGCTATCTACTTCGTTGAATCAAGTTCTCGATCGAGTTGTTCCCTCTGCTATTGTGGAGCGCAAACCTCTTGCACCAATCCTTGCTTCGCTTCTCTGCACTCCCAACGCATTAGCCAGTCTCTTGAGTCAGCTCTCGATCAAGAACGTCCTGGCGCTCTGGAATGCACTTGGGCTGAGAGAAAAGCAAGCACTTGACGGAAAGAGGGCGAGAGAGGAAGTCAGAGTTTGGGGTCTTGGTTGGGCTGGGTACGTTCGAGGAGGCCTGAAACCGAGTATGACAAAGGAGGGTTGGGAGAGAGTAGGTGTCGATAAGGTGTTTGATTATCGTATGTCTTTCTCGATGTGCATCACCCTTTCAGAGAGTGGGTTGCCATGCTAATGCCCAACGCTTTCCCATTTCGATCTATTGTTCAGTTTCTACCCTTCACCTTTCGCCTGCCAGTCCACTCCCGCCGCCACTCGTGTTTGCGACCTCCCTCGTCACCCTACTGCTCCGAACTTCGCACGAACACCTTCCGCCTTCAGGTCCTCACCTGATTCCTTTCGAAGAGGAGGAAGCCCCTCCCCCTCCCCCTTCATCTCCCTCAGTCACAACTAGAGGTCCTCCAGCTCGAACTCGAGGTCTTCCAAGCGGGCGTGAGCTCGTATTCCCAACGCCACTAGCCAGCGGTGGTCATCCTGTCAGTGGCGGTGGATCAGCCCAGGACCCACTTCGAGCGCCAAGGTCAGCTACCGCAACAGATGCACCTCGATTGCCCAGGCGACGAAGTTCCAGCTCTTCATCCATCATGGGCATCTCTTGGTCTCGTAAACGAAACGCATCGAACGCCACAGATTATTCTCACCATGGCGGTCCACCCTCATCATTCAACATGGCTCGGATGCCATCATCATCATCAGCTGCACCCTCCATCTACTCAACCTCGAACTCCTCCAAATCGACCCTTCCAAGTCCTCATTATCCTGAACCTAAACGGTATTTCCTCGGCGGGGGGCAAGATCCCAATCCATCGCGGACGAGGAGCAAATCGAGCCAAGGTCATGGCGGTGGTGGTGATGGTGCTTCGATGTCTCGAACGAGTCTTGATAGCCAGAGAAACGACAGTTCCATATACTCGTCCGCCCCCGTTGGAAGACTTGGTCGATCGGCTACCTCTGGTCTTCCGATGCAATCTCTACCTTCCGTCCCTGGTGGCAACAATCACTCTCAATTACGTCGACGAGGAACATCCGATCAATCTCATCTCAATCTATCTTCATCATTGTTCCACGATCCATCAGCTCCACCTATGCCTAACATCTCATCCGATCCAGCTTACCGAAAATATTCTCCCACTTTGTCAAGGGAGAATTCATCGATGAATCTCGTTATCAACACCACAGATCTCCAGAGTCCAACCTCATATTCGCCGTCGGGTTCTTCTCACTTTCTCAATGCTCTTAACCCCCGATCACCCTTACACCCAAATAATCGAGCACCTTCTCTTCGCCTTCCTCATCCATCATCGAATCCGATCAACATGACTACACAACATCGACCCATCGAACCTCTCTTCCTGACATCTGTCTCACCTTACTCTTATCATCGCTCACCAATCATCCAAATTGTCGTTCCCCTCCCATCAAACGTTCCCTGGCCTTCACCTACCGCACTCAAACTCTGTCATCGAGAATTAGACATCTCAGGCCTTCTTTCCAAACTCCGATATGGTGACTTGATTGAGAACCTAACCGTATCCTTTCCGATCCGAACCCAAACTTCCTTGCCCTCAACATTCACAACGGGAACGATGGTTTACCTTCCTCCTTACCTTTATCCTCTCTCAACTACCCATTCTATCTCTCTCCCCCAACCTTTCGATCGTATCAAATTGGGCCATTTACCATCTACGATGGATTCATTCAAGTTGCCTCCCACATACTATCATGCCGTCTTGCCGACACCATACGTTGTTCATCTAGATCTCACGCCTTGGGCGAGGGAAGTTGAGGGGAACCTAAGGTTAGCCAATCAAAGGACAGAGATGATGACGGCTCGTGGGGAATTGATGAGTGTGGAAGTTTGGGTTCATGAAGCTGGTATCATGATCAACGAGGCCGTCCATGCAGGAGGAGAAGGAGGAGGAGGAGGAGAGGGGAAGTTGGGAGGTTGTTGGCAAGGAAATATGGTCACGTTGGAGGCTGATGGTACATCGGAGGGTAAAGAGGAGCTTTTGAGGAGAGTCAGAAGTGGAGGTAGGAAACCTTGGGAGATTGTGGGTTCGAAATCGACGAGAGGTTCGGTTTGGTTGAAGTTAGTTCCCCAACCCTTTCCTTCCTTCTCTCTTTCTTTGCTTCTTGCTGATGGCAGCCTGTTTTTTTTTCTGTTCCTGCCCTTCGTTTTTATAGGCTTATTCGGGAGAATCAACCCCGTCATGAAACATCGTAACTTCAAGGAATCGCTTCGCCCTCCCTCTCTTACCTCGCATCCTTACACGGAACGACCATCACCATCACCATCACACACACACACACACACGCACGCGCGCGCGCGCGCTCTTTCCTTTCCATATCACCAGACCCACCCGTCATACAAGACACACACTCTCAATGGACCCAATGAGACACACGATACCTTTTTCTTTCTCTTTCTCTCTCTTTTCCCCCCTTGCTTGCTACTCTTGGAATGAGCATAAAAATGGTCTTTTTTTTTCTTGCTTGACTTGCCCTTTTCCTACCTTTCTTCTAAGTTCACTGACATCGTCTTTGTCAAAAGATCCCAGATCTCTAGGTGACTCAAAAACGTCAGGATCCAGGCGAAACGTAGTTCCCTATAAGAAAAAAAAAACTGAACCCTTCACTACAACACGACAAAGAAAGCCTCGAAAGTTCCCCCCATCTAGGTTCATTGATAGTGCATCGAAAAGAACCCCTCTTCTTTCCACTCTCGTCTCCCAACCCCTCCCTTCTCCTTATAACAAAGGGAAAGAAAAGAAAAAACACTCTCTGACTAGTACCCAAGCTCCTTCTTCACGCCCTTGAAGGCATCGGCGAAGACTTCATCTGGATGACCTGCGATGTTGACGGTGACGATACCTTTCTCACCGTGAATTGGGGGTTCTTCGATCGTGTTCAATTGAGAATCGAGCATCTAAAGAACCGGGTATATATATGTGTGTATCATGAGCTTTGATTTTGATCTGATATCTTCTCTCCTCCCACTACCTCAAAGAGGAGGTCTGAGGAGGATTTTTGACATGCGGTTTTCTCTGTCGTAAGTTTGATGCACTCACGTCGACTTTCATGTAATGACCTGAAGAATACCCCCCCGATCAAGAGACTTCAAACGTCAGATCGAAAAAAAAAAAAAAAAAAAAAAAAAAAAAAAAAAAAAAAAAAAAAAAAAAAACTCACCTTTCCTTCCCTTCATTCTCTCCAACAGAACCTCTCTCGAACCCTTCAAGTAAACGAACAACGTCTTGACGCCCTCTTTCTGATCGGCCGAAGGTAAACCGTTCGGTAAAATATCGGGAAGTTGATGAGATGAGATGGATTCTCCTCTTTGAATTTGTCGATAAACGAATTTGAGAGAGGAAGCAGCGATGACGCATCCTCCGGGAGCTGCGTTGAGTTCGTCTTGAGCTGTCGAGTAAATTTTCTGGAGCTTTTTTTTTTTTTTGATTCGGATTGAGAGGTAGGTTATGAAAGGTGTGCGTGTGGATATGCGTGTGTGTTTTGATGGACGGATGAATATCGTGATCATCAGGTACAAGTCAGAAGAATAGCATAGGAGAGAAGAAGCGAAAGAAGCAGAAAAAAGACATCAGACATGGCACGTA
Source organism: Udeniomyces megalosporus (assembly GCA_039545415.1). NCBI lineage: Eukaryota > Fungi > Basidiomycota > Tremellomycetes > Cystofilobasidiales > Mrakiaceae > Udeniomyces > Udeniomyces megalosporus. The sequence continues at coordinate 514,821 of BCKM01000014.1, read as the reverse complement.
GACAAGCAGAAAGAGAGGGTGAGAGGAGAAGAAACAGGAAAAAAGAAAAGAAAAAAAAAAAACAGAAAAAGAAGAGTATCTCTTCTCACTCACCCAGGGGATCCGATCTTCATCCGTCAGAGCATGACCATTCGCCATCTTGTCGATGTTCGCTTGCGAATGAAGCTGTCCGAAAGAAGATAGGATCAAAAATGAAACGATAAAAAACGAGGGAGTGAGGGGGGGGGGGGGGGGGGGTTGTTTCTTTTAGCCAACTTGAATCGGTGTATTCAAAGAGACCTCTTCAATGAGATGAAGAAGAAGAAGAAAAGCACTAAACAACCCCGTATCTCCCGTTTTTTTTTTCTTCTTCTTCTCCCGACGCCAAAAAAAAAAAAGAGAGAGACAGAGAGAAAGAGAGAGAAACGAACCGAGTCTCCATCGATGTATGGAATTCCCATTTTCTGTGAAAGTTTGACCCCGATGGTTGATTTCCCACTGAGCGCAACAACGCAAGAAAACGCACACACACATACACACATACACACAATAAGACAGTAAGCTTCTTTTTTTCCTTCTTCTATGTATGTTCCTCCTTTTTTTGTCTCTTTGATTTGGGTATGGGGGGGGGGGGGAGGTTCATATTCCGCTGAGGTAGATACTCACCATCCACAAACTCCCATGATGAAAATGACGACGTTTCTGCCAGAGATAACATCCAGATTGGGACCTTCCAAGTTGAGAATCTTTGTATCCAAATTGGGAGGGGTCACTGTTCCAGTCTCTACGAAAAAAAAAAACATTCAGTTCAAAGTGAGGACCGAACGAGAGAACGGGTGTGAGAGAGAGAGAGAGAGAGAGGTAAAAGAAGCAGGAATAGAAAAGGAAGAAGAACAAGAAGAAGAAAATGTATACCCAAACGTTGTTAGGTTTTTTTTTTCTTTTTCCATTGGGAATAGAAGATGACTTGATCATCAACCTTCCCTCCCTATCCCCAACTCAACCGAATCTGACTCTTGCCATCGTTTCCATGTTCTCTCTCTCTCTCTCTCTCTCAGTTCTCCTAATCCGGACGAAACGAACTTACTCGACTTTCGAACTTTCTCATCTTTCCTGACTTGCTGTTCCAAAACACCACTTCCTCCACCTCTACCGTGACCGAGTCCTTCGTGGCTAGCTGCGATGGCATAGAGGAAGGAAGTCGCTAGGAAGAGGGAGAGAGTGAAAGTGGACTGTATCGATGGGAGGTTTGATGAGGTAGACATGGCGTGGTTTCTTGTTTTTTTGGTGGGAGGGATGGAATGCGAGGATGTTTGCCGATGATGATGATGATGATGATGATGGTCGTCGTCAGAGGAGGACGTCGATGTGAATCTATCTTCTGGAGAGAGAGCGGAGAACCGTGCGGGGAGTAAAGGCAGTTCGGGAAGCGTTCCGAGCGAGAACTGAGTCGGGTGAATCGATTGCTTGGTCCTGGTGAGCACTGATCTCGTCTCAAGTATGTGCCTATCAACGGTTGCTCGATTGAGACAGGTGCGAAGCTGATTAACACCGTCGTGGGAATCAGTCACCATGACCGGGGAAGGACGATGACGACGTTGGGGTCGTCAAGGGGACCCCGATGAGGCAGGATCCCGAGCACTCTCTCCTCTTTTGCTCTGAGACAGTTTTCGCTCGACGCATCTTATGAGGTGATAGAAATACATTGTATAGATCAGAGACTCGTTGCTTGCCTAAGCAAGGGGGGAAATGCAGAGCAGGACAGAAGTGGTGCAAGCGGAAGTTGGGGTGCAGTCAGGTCAGTCGGGTTGGGTTCTGGTCATCACCACAAGATACAGAGCAATCAACGAACGTGATGATGCGGATTATAGGCTAAGTGAGAGATTGGGCAAGTCGATGAATGGATCAGCGAGGAGGCTCACTGGCGAATGAGAAAGTTTGAGAAGGAAACGAACTTGAGCTGATCTAGTTCTTGTCGGTCTGCTTTTCGACAGTCTCTTTCTGGAGTTGCTCAAGCGAGGCGTCGGGAGCGGTATCGGCCTTGACGGAGGCTTCCGAGTCAGACTGGAAGATGAGGAGACAGGGTGCGAGGGAAGCGATGTCGTCAGCAAGTTAGGAACGCCAGCCATCAGCATGGACAGCATCATCAACTGACGGCGAGCTTCTCGTTCCATCCAGGAGCGTGCTTGTCGAAAGGAGCAGACGAGGACTGCTCGCCAGCCATGTTTCGAGCCTTCTCCTTTTCGATGACTTGGGGGTCGTTGCCGTGTCGGTTGGAGCCCGAGGCAGAGAGGACTCGACTGGTTGTTATGACAGGGGTGAGATGAGTGAGATGAGGTGGTGAGTGAAGGGTAGAGGGAAGGGAGTGATGGAAAGGAGAAAGGGCAAGAAAAGGCAAAGGGGGAAAGAAGCGGATGGTGAACTGACGGAGTCGAAGAGATGGCTCGTCGAGCAACGGACTGTCGGATAGAGGAAGCGATGGAGAACATTGTGGTGTATGGGTAGAAGGATGGATGGGTGAGAGCAGTTGTTGTTATTGGATGATGGGGGTTGGAGGAGAGAGAGGCAAAAGGGAGAGAGGCAAAAGGGAGAGAGGTGAGATTTCATCTCGTTGAGAGAAGGCTCAGATCTGAGATACGTCATCGACCCGGTCCTTTCACCCTCATCATCCCTCTAGAGGACTCCCCTAGACCTGCCTTGCCATCGTCTCGAGCTCTCTTCTAATCGTTCCCATAGAGTATCGTCATCAATCGAGAACCCTCTTGTCAGAGAGAGCACCCGCTTGGTGCCCGAATATGAGCCATGTAGATGCCAGAGTATTCCAACATCAGGCAAACGACAGGGCTCATGTTGAGCCAGGACATGTATCCTACTTATACTTGAGTTATATCAGGCCCGAAAATTCGAGGTCATCATCCTCCCCGATCCGATTCTCGACTCCTTTCATTCCCTCCCCACCGAGACTTCTCTCAAGGCCTCTCTCCCCTCGCTCCACCACGTCGCCTGCCATGCTTTCCCATTCAAGTCTCCCCATCTTCCTCGCCTGCCTTCTCGCCGCCTCATCCATTCCATCACAAGCCGTCCCCATTACTGACCTCGATACGAGCCCAGACATCCAGCCCGGCTTCGAACTATCCTCGGGCTTTGGTCTCCAGGACCTGTTTGATCAAGAGCGCGAGTACAGAAAGAGGCAGGAACCAGCTACCTCCACCGAGCCTGATCAAGGTGAGCTCCTTTACCCTTCTCAATCACACCAACATCGCCAGCCGCACGAGACGAGACGAGCTGCCAAGGAAACCGAGAGGGACCTTGCCGCCCTCGATCCGAGGGTTCATCGCCCTAGGGACCAGTCCTGTCGCACACCATCACAGCAGGCTGAGCATGTTCTTCTCATGTCTTCTACCTCTCAGCATCAATCACCTCGACTGTAGCGTAAGTCTAGTCTCGCCTCATCGACCATGAAACTCGATGCAGAACCACCCACGCCGGAGTCGACTGATCGTGTCTTCCGATGCTCATCGCCCTTAGCTCTCCCACATCGGACACCCCTACATCTGCTACTCCGGTATCGACCACTGAGGCTCCAGCTACTACCTCTGAAGCCGCCCTCAGCTCCGCGGCAGCCGAGTCGACCTCACCAACTTCTATCGCTCCGCCCTCCAATTCCGCCGAGCCTTCTACCTCTGCCGAGCCTACTACCTCTGCCGAGTCTATTTCATCTGCTGCTCCTTCGACCTCGCCCGCGGACACGACGTCGTCCGCGCCTGTTGAATCAACGACCTCCCAAGCAGTTTCAACGACTCCGGAACCCACATCCTCGACTCCTGTCACCTCGGCTGAACCCTCCACATCCGTGCCTCCCGTCACCTCAGCCTCAAGTTCGGTCCAGCAGCCGACAACCTCTTCTTCTGTTGTCGCCGAAGAATCCTCGTTAGTGCTTCCTTCTTGACTCCTATTTTTGTCTTGGAGCCATACACCAGTGGCATCATCCTTTCGGGTTCTCGACCCGTTTATACTTTCCTTTGCACTTTCATTTCCTGCTTCATCTCATCTTGACCTCGAGAGGAGCGAACTGAAAATCTCGTCGTTCGCTTCAGTGCATCTGTCAGCGCACCTGTCTCTGACACAACTACATCTACCTCTTCTCCATCTGCTTCGCCAACTTCTTCGCCAACTTCTTCGATTGCTACCGATCAATCTTCCACCCTTGACTCATCCACCGCTGAATCGACCCCGCTTGAATCGGGCTCATCTGCTACTCCATCCTCGACTTCTTCGTTGTCCGAATCTATCGTGTCCTCTGCGTGAGTGATTGCTTCGAGATGTCTGTGCGATCGCCCATAGCACCCGATCCGGCTTCGTTCTCACATGACGTAGTCTCACTTTCCGATGTGCAGAACCCGACCTGACATCACCGATTTGCCTTCTTCTTTGCTCTCCTCTTCGTCACGAACTTTGACACTCTCTGCTTCGACATCCGTTTCCGTTACCACGGCTACCTTTCCACTTGTTTCTTCCACTTCCGTTTCCTTTTCTTCTGACGCCTTTCCTGATTCCATCTCCATCTCATCCACGCCTGCATCTTCTGCATCTGTATCTTTGACGACGTTCTCCTCTGCTTCTGTCACTTCCAACGATGCTTCATCGCTTGCGGGTGGTTCCCTCACATCTTCGTCCTCTACTGCATCTTCTGCTATCGTTCTCCCTTCTGACATCTCCTCGTCCGATCTGCTCTCTGTCCCCGTCTCGCTCTCGGCCATTACATCCGGCTCGGCTTCATACTCTACCATCACGGTCTTCTCCACGCCGGGTTCTGCCTCATCCGATCTTGGGGTCACGACTTTCTCATCAACTCTCTCCCTGTCGACCGTCCTCGCGGTTCCATCATCCACCATGTCTCTTACATCCGACTCGCTTCTGTATTCATCTGCTCCCGCTTCCCTCCTGTCATCTACTATCCCGTCATCCGGCGTTACCTCGACGCTTGCATCGTCCGTCGCCATGATGGTCGCATCTTCCAGCTCAATCACATCTGCTTCCAACTCTGCATCCGCATCGTCCATCAACTCTGCATCCCCTTCTGTCTCTGTATCCAACTCGGATGTTTCGTCTTTATCCGTCATTTCTGCATCCTCCACATCTGTGTTGATTCCCGTTGCATCTGATTCTACATCAATCTCAATCGTGCAACCCTCCTCGGTTTCCGACACATCCATCGCCTCGGTCTCGTCGAACGTCGTATCCAGCGCTCCCGAAACTTCGACCGCTCGCAACTCCCAGGAGATCACTTCCACGCCCGCCCAAACCGCTGCTCCCACACAGGAGGTGCAGGCTCCTGGTACTGGAACCAAGGTTGGTCTTGAGATGTTGATCAGCCTCCGAGCTCGCTGCTGACACTGCTGTGCGTCCTCTCCCCAGGTCGTCGTTGTGACTTCATACCCCGCCAATCAGAACACGGCTGTCGGCGGTGGTAACGAACAGACACCCGTAACGACTACTCTTCCCGCTGGAGCCACCGGTGTTCAAGTTGTCACTATCACTCAATACTTCACTTCGAACGGGTCAGTTTGCTGACGATCCGTCGATCAGTTTGTTTTCGACGAACTAGACTAACGTCATCGCTTTCTTCTCGTTGTCTCCATCTCATCAGTGTCACGTACTCTGATCAACAGCCCGTCGCCATCGAGACTGTCGTCGTTCCGATCGGAGGTAGCGCTGCTACGACTGAAGCTGGAGGAGCGGTTCCCACTCGTGAGACCTTATCAAGCCTTTTCTTTCTCTGTCTGCCCTCACTGACAGAGTCATCCTCTCGGTTCGTGCTCGTTACCCTACTGCAGCCGTCATCGTGACTGTCTTCGCAGATCCCGCTCAGTCTGGCGCTCTTACTGATGGTGTCATAACGGAGCAGGTGACCATCACCAACTCCCTGACTTCCACTGACGCCGCGGGAGCTGTCACTGTCGTTGTCGAGGTACGTTGGCTCACCCGGACTCTTCTCTCGTACGTTTCACTCGCTTGGCGCTAACTGACCTTCCGTCACAATCTCCTGTTTTTTTTTCTACCCTCAAAAAGACCCTCACCTCTCCAGTCATCGTCACTCGAACTTCGCGACCGACTCAGGCCAACCTCCAAGCATCCGCTAAACATTCCATGTCGAGCGGTACCGGTCTTGGCTGGATGCTCACCTTCGGTGTGACTGCTGCCATCGGGCTAGGCGGTTTCGTCGGTCTAGGATTGTTTTGAGAGACCAGCTTCCTTATCGGCTTTGCGCTCCTTCCTTTGCCCGACATATAGACTATTTTACTCGATCGTTATATCTTTACTCATTCGCACCTTTCTCCTCATCTTCCTGATCGGGCCTTACCAAAAGTCCGCTCGTACCATCCTCGTCTCCTCCTTGCTTCCTCTCTACCAAGACATCTGCTTCTCCGAACCGCATACACGCTGCACTTTCTCCATTTTGACCTTCCGTCCATCATCCTTCCATGCATTCTCATTAATATTCGCCGGGTCATCGATCGTGTGTGACCGTCATCCTCTTTTCGCCTCTGCTTTTTCTCATCAACATCTCTCTGGTTCTCACTCTTGATAGTTGTTTGCCTTGTTTACTGTTCCTCCTCTTTAAATCATCACACAATCATCTCTCCTACTCTTCTCTTGAAATTATCTCTTAACCTTGAACCATCTTTCTCTCGTTACTCGTCCTTTTTTTTCTTTTTTTTTCTTTCTTCTTTGCTCGTCTGCTTTCTTCTTCTTCCAAAGTGTAGCCTTATCTTCAACAAATCAAACCAACAACGAAGATCTAAGCAGTATCATGTCGACGGTGAGGAAGATGTGGAGCTGCATGATCTGAGGGATTCATGCTAATAGAGTGGGGGCGAAGGATAAGCTTGAGAGGCGAAGAATTGGATTCCAACGGTATATGGGCGAGGATGTATTAACAAGGACCTAGTCTTGGATCCAACTTGAATCTAGGCGTGATGAGGTGAGACGAAAATGACGGTATATTTCGTCCTGAGACTCCTGACGCAGGAAGGACGATCCAAGTCCAACTTCTGCTGACTTTCAACCCGCATACATCCAGGAACGCTACCTGCATCGTCAGATCGCCCAACATCATCCCCCCGTCCCAATCCCACCTCATCGGATCGAATCCAGCTCGGCAGCATGGCACTTAGAGTCCTTCGATCGGCTGGTCCCTCTCGTCGCGTCGTGATTCCTTCCTCTCCCACTCGCGAACTTCACAATGGAAACCAGCCCAAATGTCCTAGTCCCTCATTCGCTAGGTCACCTCAAACCAATCAAGATCCCCGACCCAGTCCAACTACCCCTCCCATCAGAGTCATGACTCGAACGATTTCCACAACGCCCTCTACTTCCTCTCCCTTGTGTTCCCCTCACCCCACAGCCACAGTAAAGAACGACTCGGTCTCATCACCATCAATCCCATCAGATTCATCACCACCGGACCAATCGTCATATTTCCCTCCCATGCCCCGCGAGAAAATCGGATTCAAAACCCCCCACACAGCATCTGCTGATTCTCACGCGACCGAGTTGATCTCACCGGATCTCGACCATATCACCTTGATCGATCCAACCATCGCCACCACCAGCTCATCCAAGTCAAGAGGATCCTCATTGATCAGCGTCATCGAGAGTACTAAACTTGAACCGGCTGAGTACGAATACAAGAATCCAAACGTACCTCATCCCTTCAGGTTTGAGCAGGAACAGAGAGCAATCAAGCTGTTCCTCGAAGATGGTTTAACGCCAGAGGAGATTTTCAAGGAGATCTCAACGGAGGAGTGAGTCTTAAAACAACAGAGAATTCTTCTGCTCAGTGAAGGTCGCGTACGCGTTAAGCGCAGGCGTTGGAATTTCCTCTTCATTTCTTTTCTCCCTTCATCTTTCGGTCTCGTGTCGATGTTATTCTCAACTCTCGTTTTACAATGTGGTGATGCTGACTTTTGTACCGTACTCTCGCTTCTCGTCGCTTCCGAATCCGTTGAATTTTCTCAAGCAGCGACTCTCAAACCGATCCCAAAGCCCTTCAGGATCTCATCAACGTCATCCTCTCTCGAGCCTTTCTTCATCCATCTCCATCATATCGGGAATCCTTGCTCGAACGATATCAAACCTCCTCCAACCCATTCTCACGTTACAATCGGCGAGAGAAGAGAATGCTGGAGATAGCGAGGGCTTACGTTGAGTGGGAGGATTCACTCGAGGGAGAAAAGAAGGAGACCATGGATGGAAGTGATGGTGTTGGTGAAGGGAAGAAGAAGGAAGCTTTCGTGACCGAGTTTATAGAATCTCTCAAGTGAGTGGACGGGGTTTGAGGTGATCCTATCTCATAGACCAGAGAACTCATTACCAACTTGCCGAAACCTCCTTCTCTCATCCTTTTTTTTTCTCTTTTCTTCCGGTTATCATCCCAGAGAAAGAGATCTTACCAATTACTTGGATGGTATCGATGGTAAATCCACTCCATCATCAACAGCATCATCTCAACGACGAAACAAGAACGACTCAAAATCGGATCCATCATCATCAACCTTGAAACCTCCTTGGCCTAGACCTCCGGATTGTATCTATCATGTCATTGAGATTGGGTGAGAGAAAGCTTTTATTGGTATACTTGGTGCAAATCATTCTCACGATTTTCCTCCTCGAAACTCACCTTTTTTTTTTTCTGTTGCTTTTCTTTTCTCTAGAGAGATCCTCACTCTATCAATTCATCATCCTCAATGCCAATCCATCTCATCCTTCCCTTCCTCATCTCTGATCCGACTCCCTGAGTTACTCTCCCGTCGTTGGCATCAATTCAACCAAGCTTATCAAATCGAACGACTGGATCCGAGATATGCTTCGGATAGGATGGAGGCTTTGGAAGAAGCGGATTCAACGTTTGGATTGAAAGTCGCAAAGGAGAGATTGGTTGATGATGGTGGTGACGGTGATGGGTCAGGGAAGATTCAATGGGTTGAGATGGATTGGTTGAACGCGAAGATCGAGTCGGAAAAAGGGTTCGGAAGAGAGTTGGGTTAGTTTGGTCTCTCATCATTCCCTCCTTGTTTCACTTTCCCAGTTGGGTACCGTGTAGTTGACCATCTTCCGATTGACACAACGCAAACAAATACGCTTTGAAACAATCCTTTACGTTTTCTATACACACACACACACACACACACACACACACACACACACACACACACACACACACACACATACATACACATACATACATACACGACAGTATCCGCCATTAAAAACCTCCCAAAAGATCGACTCTTGACATTCGGTCAAAGGTTCCCTCAAACCCGTCCATTCTCTATCAAAGACAAAGATGAATTCCTATCCAACATCTTCAAAGATCAACCCATACCGTCGATCGAGGATCATCGTCGTCCTCGATCTCCTTCCACTTCTGATACCCCTCCTAATTCCCTCGCTGCTGATACTAAAACCAAAGACCCCGGCAATGTCGACACTGATGCCAATGGTGGATTTGACTTGACGTGATATCGCATGAATCTTTAATGAAAGAATGACGATTGCTTTTTTCTTCTTCTTCTTTTCTTGGTTCTCTTTTTTTCTTTTTCTTTTTTGGATGATGTTTTTGTGGTGGTGGGGGG
>BCKM01000014.1:469405-504949 GCA_039545415.1 Udeniomyces megalosporus | reverse complement strand
CCCCCCCCATCCAGTACTTATTCCACCCCTTTTCACCTCCACTAAGTAACACCACCACCTCCACCATCGAAGAAGAAACCTGAGAGCTCATCCTTACGAGATGAAAAACGACCTTCTTACACGAATACGTTTCGATCAAGCTGATGAGGAAAACGAGGAATCGTCCGTATGGATGGATGATCATGTTCATCATCATCGAAGTTCTCTTTGACGATTCGAGGAGGAACGATCCTTGAAGATGTCGATCAAGGTATCAGTGTGTTAATGTTGATGTTTGGTATTGATGAGAAGATTCAACGTTAGAAACTACCTTGATCCCATTTAATGATGACTTTGAAAGAAAAGACTTGTCGTCGTCGTCGTTGTTATTGTTATTGCTGTTAGTGTTTTGAGTGATGTCGTTGTTGGTTTAAGGATTTGGAAGGATCAAAGACGTTGGCTAATGACGTTACGATCGTTACATCTGGACCTTTTGATTGATAAAGTCGGGAGAATGAATTGAACGATGATGATCCTTGGGTTAGTGAGGACGATGCGTTATCTAAGGGTAACGAGGCTGGAAAAGCTGGTATTCGAAGAGAGGGAGAATGATGATGATGATGATGATGAGAAGGGGACTGGACTGATGACAATGAAGGGTTCGAATGGTTGGTCAAGGTGGTTCGAATCGAGTAAATCGATGGTGAAGGAGGTTCGAACAACGGTATCTGTTGTTGTTGATGTTGTTGATGTTGTTGATGTTGTTGATGTTGTTGATGTTGTTGATGTTGTTGATGTTGTTGATGTTGTTGATGTTGTTGATGTTGATGATATCGTCGTTGCACCTGTTGATTAGGATGTTCTTCTTTCCACCCTTGATGATTTGATCCAAGTCGATTCTGAATACCACCAAATTCATTCCTCTGTTCGAACGACGATAAATGATCCGAGACGGGTGTTATGATGGTCGTTGATTGACGAGCACCATGAGGAATTCTTAACGAAGAATAACCTTGTGTATCACTGTAATCTCTTGTCGAATGAATTTCAGAGATTTCACTGTGAAGTTGAGGTTGATGAACCGATGACGTTGGATGAGTCGTCGAATTGGGATTGAATGAACCTCCTTTGAATGGTTGTTGTTTCCTCAGGGGAGAAGATGCGATATGAACCTGATCAGGAGGCGTTATGATGGTAGTAGTTGAACTAGATGGGGAGGGTTGAAATGGGTAGGATGAATTCATGAATGGAAGATGAACTCCGGGATGAGAAGGTAGATGTTGATCATGTTTACAAGGATCTTTGGGAGATGTTGAAGACTTTTTGGATTGACTCTTCTTACGCGTCAGAGAGAGAGAGAGCGACTTGGTCAGTCATCTGACGTATTCATCTTGTAGATGACGTGAGAAAAGATAAGAAGCAAAACCTCACAACAAGGTGAGAGGAGACCAGACTTGGATCTCCATCCTTTTGTCTTTCCCTCGGACGATGATACGCTTTTGTGTTGACTCGTTCCAGATTTTCCATCCCAACGATATCTTTACCTTTTCTTTCCACAACAACAACCGCCTCTCCTCCTCCTCCTCCTCCTCTTCTTCCCCTTCCTTTCTCCAACCTCCTCAAGCTTCTCACCCTCTCGATCCCTCCTTTCAATGAAGCTGGTCGAGTCCGATCATCATCATCATCACCATCCCTCAATCTCTCTACATGATCATCACTCTCACGACCATCTCTTACACTCGCTCCATCCCATGCCCATGTCCCTGGTCTCACTCTAGATGAATTCGTTACTCTTGCTACCGAACTTGATACTCGGGATGATTCTCCAGCTGATTGTTGACTGAATCCACTTGTTGGATTTGAATTCATGAGTCTCGAACTGAATTGACGTAATCTTCCAACCTGATTATCAGTTTCCCCGTTGATTAATGAAGAAGGACCTTGATTTGATTTCGAATGTCGATAGGAAGTGATGAGAAGATAAATGAAGAATGTGATGATCACACAGAGAGTAGGGATGAGTGTGGTCAGGAGGATAATGGTTATCGGGGGTTGAGTATTTTCTCGATCATTCGTAGATGTAGATGTTGGTATGGAGTCGACCGTGTATCTTGATCGAAAAAAAAAAAAAACCCCCGAGGGAACGTTGAGCACGTCGCAATATTCGATCAGATCACGTTGGTTTCCGGTGGTGAACTTCGGAGCAGATGCGGGGGAGGGGGGCTTACGTCTGAAGTACGACGAGCGTGCTACTACTTGTAGCGAAAAAAAAAAAAAACCAGATGAATGAAAAGAAGAAGAAAAGATGGACGTTTCCCTCCACATATCAGCATCTATCAAGACGGTTCAGAATCGTCGAATTTCTAGTAGACGAAGAGGAATCGGGTTAAGTACCTCATGGTACTAGGAACCAACATCGATATCGACGCGTCATCGTCCCTAATCCCCCTCAAATCCTGTCCTCTTGAAATAGTCTCAAGCTTCCGCTCTACCAGCAGCATTGGCGATAACTTGGAGCCAGGGTGGAAAGAAGAACAATAAAAGATGACGAGGCGAGAGTCTACTGGAATGAGAGAGTTTAGTATGGAGGAGTTAGACGTCCCGGGCCGTTTCCGTTGGTTGGGTTGGAAGAGGGTTGGAAGGATCGTTTGAACGGACAGGGAACAGAGTAAGACTGCTCGAACTGACGGCTTAGAGTGACGGAGACGAGAGTCTGAGGGTGATTGGTGAATCGAAAAGGGATGATATGATGCTGAGCCAGCAGCGAGAACGGACGAAGGGGGGGAGGGAGGGAGTGAGCGTGGCGTTCTGGTTTCGATTGGGAGGGAAACGGTCAGAGGTCAAGACTCTTCTTGAGTTGACCCTGGTCCCTTGAGGAAACATTGACCAGGGCAGGGCAGGAAAGGGGTCAGCGAGAAGGAGGGATAGGGGGAAAAAGGGGAAGGAGGGATTAAGGTTTATTTCGCGATCCGTCGCGTGAGCGGAGGAAGCGGGAAGGGTGAATTAAACAGCTAAACCTTAAGATATCCTTAACAGGAAAGAGAGCAAGGAGGAGGTTAAAGTGGGAGAGCAGAGGAGATTGACACTTGTAATCCTTCGTTTGCAAGAAACCGGCCTGTCCCAGAACTTGTTTGACAAGATAATCTTCATAAGATTGGTTCCTTCTAAGCAAGCGAGTCGACTCGATGCACTATCTCGATAACCAACATTCCTGAGACTGAGAGGCTCCGCCATGTCTAGTGTGCGTGATGATGGCGATGACCTGTATGAGACTCGACCTGTTCCGTTTCAGCTTCGTTGCCAACGACCGTCGGACCCAGTCCTGCGGCGACGACGTACCCCAAGGAAGCATTTCACATTAGCATCCTGAGGATGTACGAGATGCCAAACAGGATATTGACTTCGAGGACGAACCAAACGTCTGAACTTGTCTACCCAACGCATCAATCTCCGAGATTCGCTCCTCAAGAACGATCCGACGACGAGCGACGAGGTCTTCCATTCCCTCTGCTGCCTTGAGAGGTCGATCAAGGAGATAAGGCTTGATTGAGGACTCGATCGTGGTCTGTCCGAGAGCGAGGAAGGGAAGAAGTGATGATCAGCAAAGGTCGTCCCGCATGTTTGGAGAACGATAGAGGATCAATCGGACCTTGAGGTCCTCTTCCAAGCCAGCTTCAACCCTCTCCCAATCTTTCCAGAATTTTCCTTTGGCTTTAACCCATCGACCCAGACCCCATCTCCATCCTGCCAACACACCCAAGACGCCTAAACCACCCGCAGATTCCATGCCAACCATACCCTCCAACCATCCTAGGTACGCCCCTGAAAGAGATGCGGCACTCGTGAGCCACGTGCCAAAGACGGCTCTCTGTGCTCGGAGAACGAGATAGGACGCTGGCCCGCCGGATGCGAGAAGTTGGGTTCTTCGATTGGTTAGAGGGGAGAGGAAAATGGAAGCTGGAGGTGCTGCCGACGTGGAAGAAGAGGAGGCGATGGAGTTGAGAAGTAGAGCAGAGTGTAGGGTTTGATGAGGGGGTTTGTTGAGAAGAGCGGAGGTTTGGGCTTGAGCTTGCTTCGAGATGATCGACAAGTACGTTGAGGAGGCGATGAGCTAGTCGAGACAGATGGAGAGCTGATGGTTCAGTAAAGAATTGAGCTGGATGAAGGCAGCAGGGGGGGAACTTACTGCACGCTCGCCCTCTCCTCCCCAACCCTCTCGAACCGCTTGCTCGATTCCATTCTCTAGGTCATCCACTCGTCCCAACAGTACCATGCCTGTCCACCCCATGCTTCCCGCGTCATCCCCTTCCAAGAACTCCTTGACTTTAGATGCCGCTTCCTTCGTGACCTCACTAGCTACGCTCTCGCCTTCAACGTTGGCGTTCGGGGATTTAATGGCGGCATATTTGGGTTCCATCTTGAGCGCTTGTGATGTAAAATGCTCAACTTGGGCCAAGGACTGTTCTCGGAGGAGCTTGGCTGATGATGTGAAGGTCGAGAAATGGGTCGCAAGGAATTGGAGGGAAGTGATGGAGGCAGTGAGGGCAGAGTGGGTGACGTAAAGTTGGGATTTCAGAGCGGGAGGAAGGGCTGAGCCAGAAGTTTCGCTGGCGAGAAGAAGAGATGTCTTGAGAACTTCGATGTTCGAAGAGGTGAACTCTCTGGCGAAGAGATCGACCTTACTTCCTGCTGTCAAAGGAACCTCTGCTTTGCCAGCGAGCACGTCAACTCCAAACAGCCCTCGCATGCCATCGACGCAGATGACCCTCGTCTTCAGGTTGGCAACTAGCTGTTGATCTGCCCCAAGCTCTCGGACAGCCTCCATCAGTCGCTCGACGTGATCGACTGTGGATGGATAGGGCGACGCAAGATTGATGGCGATAGTCAGATATGGATGCCGAATAACAAGAGGGAGGATGGGCTTGATGGAAGAAGGTGTGAGAAGTGTGTGTGGGGACAAGACTAAGAGAGGGTTCGGGGAGTAGAGAAGGTGTTGCAGGACCTCAGGAGTTGGGGTCGTGGCTGCTCACAAGATGATGACATGGATTGAGTGCGTCAGCCTCAAAATTCTTGCCGAGAGAATTTTCAAGAAATGCTGATCAAGACTCACAGGGAATCTCCAGGATAGTCAGTCGTCGAAGGACGTCAGAGTCGAGCTCAAGCCCATCGGCATGCACCAATGTTTGCGAACCGTACCTGGATAAAGACGGACATCAGTCATGTCGGTGGTTCGGTTTCATGGCATAATTCTGCGACTCACCTGATGCGTCGGATTTGGTTGCGTGCGTTTGACCGGTTTCGGAGCGCCATCCGTCGGACATCATCCTCAGACAAAGGGTCTTCGAGAAGAGCTGAAATGACATTGTCAGCCCCAGTCAAATCATCAGGAGCAAACACTATATATTTCATCGAAGAGATGACGTTACATCAAGAACGAGTTCGTCAGCTCATCTAGTCTTCCCTACCCCACCAGACGCGTTTCGATTTCTTGAAAGTTCCGTCTTACTGACCTGCAACCTCTGGCAGACCACCATGGGCGGCTTGGTCAGTCTTCTCGATCGCACCATCCAGCCGAGCGACCCACGAACTCTCCTTGAGCAAGACGTCATCAGCCCGAACAACGGCATCACGGGCTTCCTGAAGTAACGATTTCACGCTTGCGACACTGTGGGGAACTGAGGCCGGACGAGGAGGAGGGAGTGTAGCCAGCGAGCGTCGGAGGAAGCTTGAGGGGCAGGAGATGGAGGATGGTATGCGGAGGATTGGGCGAGGAGGCATCTTGGTCGAAGTAGATGAAAGGGTCGGACCAAGAAGAGGCGAGCTAGGTGGACAGCTCTTTTTGTGGATTTCGTCGAGAGATGTCGGCTGTTGATCGACAATCCTAGATCAGAATAGGATTTCAGATGCGTGGCAGCTGACAGCGACTGACCGCTGGAAAAGATGTTGGTCGTTTGAGGAGGGATGGGACCCGGAGAACCCATTCGAAAGGGACAAGTCACGTTCGTTTCTCCTTCCTTGACATCAACAACATCTTGACTCGTTAAACGAAGCTAGACAGCAGACAATGCTTCGTTTTACATAACACCATGAATCTGCTCGATTCACACGTTCAGAAAAACACCGAATCGCAAACAAACCTCTCTACCACCCTCCAATCCCATCTGTCCTTGCCCCCACTCCAGATGTATCCATCGATCCCCGTCGAGGTCAACTTTCCATCTCCTGACTTCATCCACTCGCAATCTTGCTCTTCATCCATTCCGCCCTTCTCGACAAACTCGACGATTCGTTCGCATCCTACAATCGCTGCCGCTCGAACCAAGGCGGCGTCCGTTTCACTCAAGACGGGTCCACCCTTTGGGACACAAGGTTTCTCTTTCGGCGTGGGAGGGACATCGCGTGAGAGTAGCGGATTGCTCGATGCAGGAGCTAGGTTCGGGAAGGCAGAGATGAGCGAAGTTGACGAGGAGGGAATGGTGATGAGGGAAAGATGAAGGAGTAGTGATGGGATGACATTGTCGGAAAAGACAGGAAGGATGGAAGCCGTATGAGGGACAGGATATGTTGAGGAGGGATCAGACGATGGGTATCTGAGACCAAGGACGTGGATCAGAAAGAGAGCTTTCTTGAAAAGGTACAACGCTGCGGATGGGGAACGAAAGCAGGGAATCACTCAGCACGGGGCGGACCAGCGGTGAAGATGAAACGATAGACTTACGCTGCCCATTGACCTCATACATATCTTGGAAGGCCGGAATCCCCTTGACAAGTTTCTCCAACACGAACGCGTTCCACTTTTCGTCATCTCCATCGCTCGCATCCTTGCCCTCCCTCAACGCTTCCTCTACGAATGCTCCCAGGCAACTGTATCCAGCCTTATCGAGCACCTCGCCCGTCTCGTTCATCACTTTCCTTACCATGCCGACGAGATCGGCCAATCTTCCCCCCTTCTCTCCAACCATAACAGGAAGCGTCTCGTGCTTCCTTTCGGTCATGAGTGGTAATCCACCAAAGAGTTCAGCCACTCTCTCATCGGTCATGGATCTCATGCCCTTTGTGCTAAGAAGGTCGACTGAGTCGGACGAGGAGATGAAAGCGGAGAGGACGAAGAAGCGAATCGAGTCAAAGGCGCCTCGTTGGTGAAAAGCATGGAGAGGAGCTCGGAAGGAGGAGCCAAAGTTGAGGAGGGCAAGGACAGAGAGTAGGTTGAGCTCTGATATCGGGGTAGGGAATGCGAGTGGGAAAGCGGTGTGGCCGTGCTGTTGAGAAAGTCGGAGGTAGTTTGTTCGGTCGAGGGATCGAAGGAAGGCTTTGATGGATTGGTCCGAGATCTTTATTAGATAGATGGGAAGAAGGAAGGACATCAGTGGGAGCGAAAGGCTTGAATCTCATGGATTAACGATGCTGACCTCGAGATCTGCAGCCTCAACCGCTCGAGTCGTCGATGTCCGGACGGCGTTGAGGAAATCTCCGTTGGGTGGGAGGGGAATGACGGCGGGCATGAATAGGGCTGTAGCGTTGTGGGGGGCGATCCAAATAGTAGCTGGAAATAGTAGCTGGCGCGCGCTCGCAGTCGTTGTTTTCGTTCGGTGATGACCTTAACGTCCAACTCGACTCAAGCCACATCACGAATCCTATGCGAATCGAGGAGCTCATCCTCGACGGCTTCAAGTCTTATCCAGTCAGAACAACAATCACTGGTTGGGATGACTCTTTCAACGTGAGTCAATCATCAAACACCAAAAACACGCGACGACACATTGCCCAACTCATTCCACCAACCTCACCCCATACCCATCCACAGGCAATCACTGGCCTCAATGGCTCAGGTAAGTATTAGTCCTCGCGCCCGAGTTCATCACCATTCATAACCAAAAATCACGACCCAACCGGCGTCGACCTCGTTCCCTTCTTCACTTCTCATCAAGGCAAGAGCAACATTCTTGATGCAATCTGTTTCGTCCTCGGCATCACCAACATGACTTCCGTGAGGACCGACTTGTGCTCTGACCCATCTAAGATCGAACTTTGCTCACTGTCTTCCCGTTACTCTCCGGTTCTATCTTCTTTCCTGGCCGCTTTCTATAGGTTCGAGCATCAAACCTTCTCGATCTCATTTATAAGCGAGGCCAAGCTGGTGTCACCAAGGCTTCAGTCACAATTGTTTTCGACAATTCGAACCGGGCCACGTCTCCCGTCGGATTTGAAGACAAGCGTCAGATTACTGTGACTCGGCAGGTACACTCCCTTCCTTTAGGTTAGCAGTATCATACGCATAGCCACAGATAACTGAATGGGAACCATCCCGCTTCGATCCTTGTCGTGCCCTCAGATCGCCGTCGGTGGCCTGACAAAGTACCTTCTCAATGGCCACAAGACGACACTTCAAGTCCTCCAAAATCTCTTTCAATCCGTCCAGCTCAACATCAATTCTCCAAACTTCCTCATCATGCAAGGTAAAATTACCAAAGTCCTCAACATGAAGCCTCAGGAAATTCTTGGTATGGTCGAGGAGGCGAGTGGGACGAGGATGTTCGAGGAGAGAAAGGACAAAGCCGTCAAGACCATGGCGAAGAAGGACAAGAAGGTCGCGGAGATGGAGTCTGTGAGTCAACTCCCCTAGACAGACGAGTCGCGTCTGCTAGCTTGCTGATCGGCAGGGTTGCTTAACATCTTCCAGCTGCTCACCGAGGAGATTATGCCTAAACTCGATGCACTTCGAAACGAGAAACGGTCTTTCCTTGCTTACCAAAAAGCAACTTCCGAACTCGAGCGACTGCTCCGAATCGTCAAAGCGAACGAATGGCTCGAAGCGAGTCGGAGGGAAGCAAAGTCTGGCGATGTCCTCGAGGGCAAGCGAAGTTCTTTGAAAGAGAAGCAAGAGTTGCTCGTTTGGATCGAGACGAAACAGAATAAGATGGAGAAGGAGATCGGAGAAATCCTTAAGAAACGAGACAAGGTGAGTCATATGTTGTGGCACTTGTCGACGTAATCTGAGCTGTGATTGAGCCGCCTTGTCATGCAGGAAATGGCTAAAGGCGGCAAATTAGCTGGACTCATGGACGCCGTTAAATCACTTGGACTGGATGTCGAGAAGCTGAAAACTCAGCTGGAGATCAAATGCAAAGCCATCGAGGAAGAGGAGGACAAGATGGTCGCCATCGAGCAGACTATCAACGATGTGAGTCAGACTGGTTTCTTTCGATAGTGTCTCCGATGATGTAGATGCTCGCTGACCACGGCGCCCTCCTTCGCTCCACAGATCGACGCTTCCCGCTCAGACCGGTCATCTAAAGCCAAATCCGCCAGTTCAGCCTACGACACTCTCAAAGCGAGCTTCGACGAGACTCAAGCCAAACTCGCGTCCGATGAAGAGCTCCTTCAGACTCTTCTCACCGGTCTAACGTCCAATTCAAATTCGACTGACGATAACGCCGCAGGAGGATATATGGGCCAATTGGCTGATGCCAAAGCTCGACTGGCCGCCGCTGGAACGGAGGGGGAACGAGCTCGAGTCGAGATCGGTCTTGGCGAGAAGGAGCTCAAGTCGTTAGAGCCGAGAGCAAAGAAGGCTTCGAGTGAGGGAGAGGGACTCGGGAAGGAGTTAGCTGAAGCTAGAAGTGAAGTGAAAAGGTTGAAGAAGGGATTGGATGGGCTGGACTGGGACGAGAAGGGGGAGAAGGAGCTGATTTCGAAGAGGGAAGAACTCAAGGGAGCGATAGCAGAGCTGACTGAGGTGTGTGATTTGATTCTACTCCTTCCTCGGTACCGACATGACTGACCAGTACCACTTGTCTCATAATCTGCTTCCTGTTTTATCTTCACAGCAACGAGATACTCTTCGCTCTCGCCTCGCTCAGACCGATTTTTCCTACACTGATCCGACACCCAACTTTGACCGATCAAAAGTCAAGGGACTCGTTGTGAACCTCATTGATCTTGCGCCAGAGAATTACACCTCATCGACAGCACTCGAGATTTGCGCTGGGGGCAAACTTTACAACGTTATTGTGGAAGACGAAAAGGTCGCGACGAGCTTGCTTGGAAATAAGCAGAGCCTCAAGAAGCGGGTCACTTTGCTTCCACTCAACAAGATCCAAGCGTCTATTGTGCCAAAGGAGGTATGTCAAATCAAATATGGCTCACCTCGTCCGCCTTCTGCTCGCTGATTGAGACCCAAATCACACCCTATCCTCCTCTCATAGAAACTCGCCGCCGCCGAAAAGATCGCTCCTAACCGAGTCCAAACCGCCATCTCCCTTGTTGGCTACGATGCTGAACTCTCAGCAGCCATGTCATTTGTCTTTGGTTCGACTCTCATTTGTGCTGATGCCGCTGCCGCATCTGCCATCACGTTCAACAAATCCATCCTACTCAAATCAATTACTCTCGATGGAGATGTTTACGATCCGTCAGGTATGCTCTCCGGTGGATCCGCACCGAAAGGCGGAGGCGTCTTGGTACAGGTTCAGAAGATCAGAGAGGTTGAGAAGGAGTTGGATGGACTGAAAGACGAGGAGAGGATGATTGAGGCCAAGCTGGTGAAGGCGAAGGGAGTGATTGATAAGTTCAGGAAGGGAAAGCGGGAGCTGGAAATCAAGGAGCACGAGGTTGGATTGCTGGAAGATCAAGTCAATAGTTCCAACGCTGCCAAGGTCAGGTTTAATAATCCGATCGATCCGTTCAATGCTGATCTTTGTAGACTCAATGAAAAAGCGCGGTGGATACTGATGCCTTGTTCCTTGTCTTCCGCTGTGATTACAGATCATCGCTGAAGTCGAAGCGCTTCAATTGAGTCTTGCCAACCTCAAGGAAGTCATCGCTCAATCCAAGGACAAACAAAAGAAAGCTAAAGATGACGTCAAGCGACTCGAAAAGGAAATGGATGACTTCAAGAACAACAAAGACTCTAAGCTAGATGAGATCAAGGTACGTTTTGCTTCTTTGATTCGTATTCCTCGAAACCGTTACGGTCTAAGAGTTGATGGTAAGTATCAATCCCTGTCATCCCGCGGTAGTCGTCTATCGTGAATCAGAAGAAATTAGTCGCCAAACAATCTACCTCGCTTAAATCGGCTCAGAAGGACATGCAGACTGCCCAACTCGAGTTAGGTAAGGAACAAATCTTTCTGCTCTCTATTTTTTCCGCCTCTTTAAAGAAACAAGGCGTTGATCAACACCTGACTCATCTCGGTCCTTTCGTATCGTTCAGAACAACTTGACCAAGACCTTGCATCCGCAGCGAGCGAAGTCAAAGAGACTGAATCGAGTCTTCGACGAGCTAAATCCGAGCAGGCTTCACTCCAGAAGGAGATGATTGATGCTCAGGTAAGTTGCTCTTGCTCTCTGTTCATTTGCATCCATCGCTTCCTCGGATCAACAGCTGAATATTGTTTCCGGCTGTCGTCCACTGCTTGTCATCTACAGAATCGTTACTCGTCAGCCGAAGTCAAGCTCAAGAGTGAACAAGCAGCTCTCGCTCAATTTGACGAGGAACTTTCTTCTTTGGAATCTGACATCAAGATCAAGAAGCAGGAACTTACAAACGAACGACTCGAGGTTTCGAAGCTCGAACACGAGATTACTAGCTTGCAGGGAGAGAGATCTAAATTGAAGAACCGGGTGGCAGACTTGGAAAGACAGTTTGGATGGATCAAGGATGAGCACAAGTGAGCGTTTTTTCTTTTCTTTTCTCTTCTGCTTTTTTTTTTGCGGTGGGTATTCGTCGGAAGAAACTTCTTCCAGCGCTCACTCCTTCTTTAACTCGACGATCAAGACCTCGCTGACACATCAAATTTTCATCTATCGTCAATCGAATGCTCCTTCGTCCCCCCTTCCCTCATCACATCGTCTTTCATCCCGCCCCTCACAGATCGTTTGGTCAACCTGGTACAATTTACGACTTCACCAACTTCGATCTTGCTGCTTCTCGAGAACGCGTCGCCGAACTTGAAGAACAGCAAAGCGGTATGAAGAAGAAGATCAATCCCAAGGTTATGACTCTTATCGACAAGTGAGTCCCCCCCCCTCTGTCTCATCGCCCGTGCTGTCGTTATCGTTTCTCCAAGCCCCAGCCCAAGTAAAGGACATCGTTTGGCGATCGTCTAGTGAAGGGAATATTCTGACCTGTTTCACCCGGTCATCCGTTTTTCTCATCAAAGCGTTGAAAAGAAGGAAGCTGCCCTCAAGAAGATGATGGCGACCGTCGTTAAAGACAAGGAAAAGATTGAAGAAACTATCACTGAGCTTGATCGATATAAGCGTGACGCTCTCAAGACGACTTGGACCAAAGTTAACAGGTAAGATGTGCTTTCTTTCTCACTCTTCATCTCTCTTTACTCTTTCGTCTTTCCCTCTCTGTATTCTTCCCTGTTTCTCATCTTCCTTGTGACTGACCAACAACCCTGCTCCCCATCTTCTCCCATTCGAAAACAATAACAACAAATAAATCCCATCATCCTTGCCTCGATTCGTCATCGCCGTTCTAGTGACTTTGGCTCAATCTTTGCTGAGCTTCTTCCTGGAAATTTCGCAAAGTTGCAACCTCCAGAGGGAATGGATATCACTGAGGGACTCGAAGTCAAGATTCGATTGGGGACGGTTTGGAAAGCTTCTCTTACCGAACTTAGTGGCGGTCAAAGGTCTGTTCAACTGCATATTTTTCCACACGTACCCACACGGTTTCCTTGATCTCAATCTCTCTCTTCCTCGACTGGCCTCCCTCCTTCCCTAGATCTCTCATTGCCCTCTCCCTCATCATGTCTCTCCTTCAATTCAAGCCCGCCCCAATGTACATTCTTGACGAGATCGACGCCGCTCTCGATCTTTCTCACACTCAACATATCGGTTCCCTCTTCCGGAATCGATTCAAGGGATCTCAATTCATCGTCGTCAGTCTCAAAGAAGGACTTTTCACGAACGCGAATGTCCTCTTCAAGGCAAAGGTTGGTTCCACAACTTTTCGGATCTACCCCTTTAAGTATTACCATCATTATTTGGTATCTGTTTTGATATGTCCTTCTTTTTCTTCGCCTTGCGTCAGTTCGTTGACGGTACATCTACAGTCGAGGTAAGTCATTGGCCTACCTTGCTTCACCATCGTCTTTTACGTCTCGATATAAACTTTCCCTCCTGATGAATCAACCCTTACTCTCTCCTGACGTCATTTACACAGAGAACCGTGACCCGTTCAGCCAACGCTTTCCACGCTGCTACAGCCTCCTCTCGTCGATCCCTCATAGCCAACAAGGAGAACGCATCGACCTCGACATCATCTACCGCACCCTCAGGCAAAGAACCACAAGGAAGAAGGCTTAAAGCCAGTCAGGTCTCCTCGGTGCCGGTCGAAGAAGAGAGAGAGGAGGAGCAGGAAGACGGAGATGAGAGCATGGCGTTCTCTCAACAGGATGAATACTCTCAATTCTCACAGCCATTATCGACAGCTTCTAAGTCTAGTATCAACACTCGGATTAGAAAACCGCTGGTTGGCAGGTAAAGGGATCTTAACCCCCTTCTCCGTGCGATTATGCCGACAGTCTTTTTGTCTTGTGTTTGTCTGTCATTTTGTTTGATTTCTGTCTTTTTTTTTCTTTCGTTTTGGTCCTTCGTCTCTTTGACTTCCCTCTCTGACCTTTTCACCCTCATCCCTAACCCTCTTCCTCCTCCATCATGTCTGCTTGTTTCGATTCTCCCTCTCTTTCACTTCTCCGGCGTCCCGTATATCATCTTTCTTCTCTTTTTTCTTTTTTTTTCTTCGCTACTCTTGGTCAAACAGCTCGATCCCCTCTTTTGGTTTCCTTCCTGCTATCGTCATGTAATCCCGACTTCATATTCAGATATTCGAGCGAAAGAAAGCAGAATATCAGATAGTTTGTTTCATGCGATCCCCTCTTTCTCTCTTCTCGTCTCAAACAGACACGTGCACACCCCCTGCGTGTTATGCCCCCCCTTCCTTCAGTACTTCAACAAATTTTTTAACCTGGGTACTCTCTCCTCTCCTTCACTCGGGTGAGCTGCTTTCCAAGCTCTGATCCAATCCTGGTTGTTTTCCATCCACTCTTCCACACCAACATTATCCCTCTCCTCTCTCTCTTCCAACCTCTTTTCTTTTAATTGCTCCCTCTTGACCTTGCCCTCTTCGTACTTGACCTTTTTTTCTTCCCTCTTGATCATCAAATCCTCCTCAGTCAGAGATTGGATCTTCTGTTTCTTCTCCTTCTTCTCTCGCTCCCTCTGTTCCTGAAGTCTCTTGGTTTCCAATCTCTGTTGATCCTTCCTCTTCAGTTCTTCCTTTTCGATCGGAGTTTGAGCTCTCTTTTCTTCTCCAACTCTATCGGCCAACCTCCTTCTCTCTTTCTCGTTCTCCCTAAACTCCCTCTCTTTCTCTTCCCTCAATTTCCTGTGAACTTGAGGTGATCTCTCCTTCATCAACCTCCTAGATTGAGCTCCTTGAAACTCACTATGACTCTCGGCGAAGAGGGCGTCTAGTTGAGAGATTTCGAGGTTTCGTTGAGCGTTTTGATCTGGGTTAGATTCGAGCCATGAGATGAGATCTTCATCTGAGATGGCTCGACGTTGAAGATCGGTTCGAGATTTGGTGATGACGAGGTTGGTGAGATGTCTGGTGACGGTCTTTCGATAAGCTGGATCGATGGAATCCAGAGTCGATTGAGATTTCATGGTTCGGAAATTGGCGAGTTGAGAGAATTCAGCGTCGGTGAAGGCTTTGAGTTTGAGTGCTGAGTGTGAAAGGGAGAGAGAGAGATCGAGAGAGGGGCGAGAGCAGAGAGGTCACGTAAGCTAAAAATTCGAGACTTGTCGGTCCAAAGATGAAGGTACATAAGGTCGAGAGAGCAGACTTTGGACATTCATATCAGAAGGAAATGTGAGAGAGAAGAGACATACAGATGGCTTCTGGTGAGTTGAGCAACGTAGTCTCCTTGACTAACTTTTTAGCAAAAGCTTTAGGGGTGACTTTGGTCGTCGATTTGCGTACGAAAGCTTCGTCGAGGATGAATCGAATGGCGAGCGCCAATGCAATCTTCCTATCGGAACTAGCGGCGTCGATCAGCGCGACTCTGTCATGAGCGATCAGGAGAAAAAGTCATCAGCTTGGTCCGCTCGACAACTTGGATCGGATGATACGCACTTGGCCTGGTTGATAGAATAATCGCGCTTGTTGGCATCGGGACTTTAGGAAAGAGGAAGGAAGGGCCTGTTCATCAGCTTGTTGCCTTACGCGCCTCGTATCGAGGATCGCCGTCGACTCTACTACCCATAGTAACTCAGTCTGCTATCC
This sequence comes from Udeniomyces megalosporus, assembly GCA_039545415.1. Lineage (NCBI taxonomy): Eukaryota > Fungi > Basidiomycota > Tremellomycetes > Cystofilobasidiales > Mrakiaceae > Udeniomyces > Udeniomyces megalosporus. The sequence continues at coordinate 489,672 of BCKM01000014.1, read as the reverse complement.
GTTTCCAAAGAGTGCCACTGAGGAGCTCCACAACCGAGAATTAATCAGGTCAAGGAAAAGAAGAACTCACCCAGCTTGTTCCCTGAGTTCACCCAAAACTTCTCCAGGTGTCCTTCCAGCGAACACGACCTCTTCCACGATTCTAACATCTCTGGCTTGTCTGGCATCAATCTCGACCGGATTCTCGGACATGCCGACGAGTTCCTCCAAGACCTCGTCGGTGAAAGGATCATTCGACTCTGGGTCCGGGTTCTTCTCTCCAAACGTAGCTGCTAGGAGTTTTTCCTTTGGTGAGATTCTAGCGGGTTGAATGGGAGCTTTGAGGAATCGGTTGTTTCCGGCGACATGTGGACGACGAGGGATGAAGAGGGTTCGAAGGGAAGTGGTTGAGGGGAAAGTCGAAGAGAGAGAGGGTGGGCTTCGACGGGGGAGAAGAGAACGAAGCATGACGATAATTTTTGGTTGGTTGGTGAGCGAGGTAAGGTCTCACTCTGATGGTCTAGGTACCAACGTGATAGGTAGGGGAACGGGGACGGTGGTGGTCTAGTAGAGTGTGAGAACAGTCGGATTTCGGTGCCTCTTCCTGACATCCATCGGATATCCTCTCCCATATCACTCCTCATGTCTACCGTACCACCAGAGCCATCGACCGCTCAATCTCCGGCCGAGACACCACCCGAAAAGCTGGCCAACAAGCTCAAATTTGAACTCGAGTTGGAGGTAAGCGATCCCATCTTTTGGTTCAGCGACTATCTGTCCTCCCAGCAAATGTTCCTACGCAGCTTGAAACATCCTCCCACGGGACCCATCAGCTCATAGAAAAGAATTTTCCCATCACCCCTACCCATTCCTCAATCGAATCAGACAATTCAATCTCTCGCCAACCCTCATTACCTCCTCGAACTGTCCGGGACCGGTTACCTCGATTCGGAAGCCTTTCTCAATTTCGTCGAGTATCTCAAGTATTGGGAGGAACCTGAATTCGCTCAATTCATCATGTCCGTCAGATTATATTTCGACATGCAGTTGTGGACCAAGACGTTTTGACTTCGCTCGAAGCTGATCTCCCCATCGTTGTTTTGTTTTGCTTCATTGTTCCCAACCCCTGTTGCTCAAAAAATAAAAAGCTATCCACAATGCCTACATCATCGTAGACTTCTTCTTCAGCCGCAGTTTCGAATGGCCCTTAGGACGAACGGACCAGAATTGGTCGCGAAGCTTGCTGACGCTCAGTTCGAGCATTGGAGGACCTGGTACGTTGATGGATGCGTTCGAGTCTCTTTGACATTCCTTTGCCATCTGACGACGAGTGATGCCTTTTTTCTCCTGCTTTCTCTTGGTGGGTCTGTTAGGAGAAACGTCGCTATCACCGTTCCAAAAGCGGAGAGCGTCTGATGAAGCCGATCCATGGCCGACGCAACAGACGTCTCTCGCATCGCATCATCCCCCTGATCACATCAACGCGTAGTAAGATGTCCTAACATCGTTCACAAGCATGGATCATCTGCGTGTAAGTAGCTGTGAGAATTACTCGTCCTGTACATGTCCATGGTTCTGACCGAGGGACCTATTCCCCTTCGTCAGTTTATTGCACTTTGCCCTCAATGACTCGCGACGGCGAGCGTGCCAGCTATGAATAATTCTCAAACTGTGCGGGTGGGTCGGTCTGATTTAGCGCACAAACTACTGATAGAGGACGGACGGTCTGTGACTCTGACAGGTTGAGAGCGCGCCCATCACTGTAGGAGGGAAGATCATCAAAGCTCATTTATACCGTACGATTATATGCTGTGCTCTGGATCATGTCACATCAAAATCTGCTTTTGCCAGGACCGAGTACCGCTTTGGTCGTGACTTGGGGTCCAAGCTTGAATGACGTTGATCGACGGCTGTTGACGACCAGTGCGTATCAGCCAACTCTCTTTGCCTTGAAGCTCTGACCCTTTCAAAGGACAAAGGAGACGCGACACCGCCAGTGACAAAGAAAGAAAAGGAGAAAAAGAGAAGAGAGCGCCAATTTCGAACGTCTTCAGGTATAAAACGATCGCCGGCATCAGCACCGCCTTGTCATCCGCGGTCGTGAGCATGTCGTTGATTCGTAGTCCACCGATTAAGCTGGATGGATAGCCGAGGTAGAATGAAAAGAGAGAGAGAGAGAGAGAGATATCTGAGCAGGTGGTCGGAGGGGACTCTCAGGTCCAGGGTGAGATTGACAGGAAGATGGAGAGGACCGATGTCATTATTAGGAGCCCCAGAATATGAGGGCTCAAAAGGCCGAGATCGACTTGTCGGGTTCTTTGGGTTGGTGTCCCTCTGGCGACGCCTTCCCTCTGGGGTGAGATATTGGGATGATGAGATCGGAGAGAGGACACGTAATGAGATAACGACCCGCCTCGCTCGTGAATGGTGAAGGAAAGGAGGAGGGGAGGTGGGGGAACTGAGCCGGCCCCCCTTATTTTTTCCTTGGAGCGCGTCGCTCGATGGTTTTTGGTTTCGCGGATTTCAAGTTCTCTCTTCACCTCTCCTCCCAACTACAACTCCTCCTCCTCCTCCCTCACCTTCACCTTCCCTCCCCCCCCCCCTTCACTTCATCAACCCTCACTCAGCATGTTCGCTACCACCGCCGCCGCTCTCCTTGCCGTTGCCGCTACCGCCCAGGCCGTTATCAACTCGCCTTCCTCCCTCGTTACCTGCCAGGTTCGTTTTGCCTTTCCCACCCTCCCTTATCCTCAATCCCCTCCCCTCCCCCAACCCTTTCGACCGACGTCTCCGTCGCGTCTCGACTGCTTAATCTTGACCTCTATGCTCACATCATTCCATTCACTCCCTTGGCCATCTACAGCCCACTCTCATCCAGTGGACCGCCACCACCGGACCTTGTGAGTGTTTTGATTCGATTGTTTTGGTCCTCGCTCGTTCCTCCTCTGCTCTGGCCTCGACTAATCTTTCGGCTCTCTTGCCTCCCTGCTCTAGACTACCTCACCGTCATCAACGCCGGTCAGCCCGGAAGCGTCCTTGAGAACCTCGGTACTTTCGACACCAACACCCTGTGAGTTCTCATCCTCTTCGAGTCCCATCTCTCGATGTTTGTGCTCAGGACCGAGCTCAAGCTGACCTGACTTTTGTCTTCTCCATCAGCTCCTACACCTGGAACGTCAACTTGGCCGCCGGAACTGCCGTCAACCTCGCCCTTAAGGGTAAGTCGTTGCCTCGTCGAGGTACTTGACAGCGCTGCCGAGAATGCTTCGACTCACACCCCTCTCCGCTTTCACTTCGCTACACTAGATTCCACTGGAGAGGAGCTCTACACTGGATCCGTCACCGTCACCGCTGGACCCGACACCTCGTGTGTCGGAAAGGACCTCGCCTCCTCCGGGTGAGCACGCGCATCCCTTTTCTGGCTCTTGCCAATAAAACCCGACGCTTTTAAGCTGGGTCCGCAAATCCCCTCCACCTTACTTACCTTCCGACTTGATCCCATCCCTTTCTAGAACCGCCTCTGCCTCCAGCTTGACCACCTCGCTCACTGCCTCGTCGGTCGCCTCCACTGGTGCCTCCGCCTCGTCTTCCGCCTCCATGACCGGCTCCATGACCGGCTCCATGTCCTCGGCCGCTGCCTCTTCCATGACCTCGTCGACTGGTGCCCTTGCCTCTGCCACCAACAAGGCCTCTGCTATCGCCTCTTCTGTCACTGGCGGATCTTCCAAGGTTTCCTCCGCCGTTGCCGCTGCCTCGTGAGTCGATCGATCCACCTCGATCACCTATCTGCACCGGTCGCTCAACCTTGCATCTTTGCGTCGTTTGTAGTTCCCTCGTCTCTGGAGCTGGTATCACCTCGCACGCCTCGACCGGTTTGGTCCTTGCCGCCTTCGGTGTCGCTGGTCTTTACCTCGCCTAAACAGCGCGTCGATCGTCGCTCTCCCTTTCCATTCTCTACATTACACTTTGTCCGTTTTGTGTCACCTCAAAGAGAACACCCATCAGTCTTTTCTCACTCCCTTCCTCTCCCATGTGTCAATTCCCCACGTCTCCCTGTTTGCTTATATACATTACCACTCGTGATTCCCATCATCCGTTCGTCTAGAAGATCCTTGGAAGAAGCCGGGATGGGGGTACCTCATTCCTCGGTCTCGGTCTCTTCATTGCGAACGCTTTCCTTATTCTCATGATGGAGAAGTAAACATTCCAACTCAGACCGGCTAATCGCCACGAGATTGAGCCCGGAAAACCCGTAGTGGCGACAGCGAGAGCGAGGATCCTCGACTGCAAGGTGGATTGGTATCCTGAGGTCGCTGACGAGAGAGAGAATGATGTAACAACGACCGACATCATGCGTTTATTGAAAGAGAGAGAGGGAGGGAGAGAAAAGACGAAAAGAAGAGGGAGGGAGTCGCTGACGAGGTGCTCAGCCATGATGCACATCGGTATGAATGGATGTATCCCTAGACTACGGAGCCGAGGGGTGGGGGGCCTTCATCCATTCGTTGAGGCACAAAAAAAAAGAAAGAAAGAAAAAAAAACCGAAAACAGAAAAGGAGTGAATAACCCTTGAACAACTACACAGCAGATTTCGAGCGTCTATTTCTTTTCTTCTTTTTCCCCTTTCTATCCCCCCTTTGTTTCCTTTTCCGTTTCCGTTTCCTTTTTCTTCTTCTTCTTCTTCTTCTTCTTCTTCTTCTTCTTCTTCTTCTTCTTCTTCTTCTTCTTCTTCTTCTTCTTCTTCTTCAACCAGGACTCCCCCTCTCCCTCCCCTCCTCCAAAGACTAGATGGACATCCGAATCAACTCGAACGTTTCATCTGACCGCAACCCAAACAAATCCACCGATCCCAATCGATCCCCCTCTCACCACACGTTTGACAAGACCAACCCAACTGTTGAACGATCTCTCGGGGTGGATCGGATTGACAAATTTCGCATCTTGGTAGAAGGGATGAATTGAGAAAGGTACAGATGGAACAAGACCATTGATCGTTGATGTTGGTGGTAATGTTGGTGGAGGAGGAGGAGGAGGAGGAGGAGGAGGAGGAGGAAGATGTAGATTTTCTGGTTTGGGTTGTCGAGAGTGTGAGTGGACGTTTCAAAGGAACGACTTTGTTGAGTGTGGGATCAGACGCAAATGAAGAGGTGATTTTGTTCATGGAACGATCCATTTCAGGTGTTGTGGAGGGAACTGTAGTGTTGAGTTGATGATGAGAAGAAGAATTGTCGGGTTTGGAATCAACTGGGCTGAAAGTTGATGATGATGATGATAATTGCGTAGGACGAGGGATTGAAGTTGATGAGATGATCTCTATCGAGGAAGAAGAAGAGGAATCTGAAGAAATCGAGTTAATTCGTTCAAGTGTCGATCCAACTTGATTTTTTTCATCTCTTCCTCCTTCTTCCTCTTGATCTAAAGAAATCGACAAGATTCCATCCTTCTCTGCTTTCTCCATCTCCCTCTCTTCCAATTCCTTTCTATCCTGCCCACAAGACCTATCATCCCTAGCTCTCCTCTCTGCAGCTTCCAAAGCCAATTCTCTAGCACTCTTCCCGATGATTGATCGAGAACCACCAAGACGACCGTTCCCCCCAGCTGGACCACCCAATCTCTGTTTCCGAGCTCTTTCTTCAGCAGCAGCGAGAGCTTTAGCTTTGGCTAGGTGAGGTGGAAGATCATGTGAGTGACCTTGACCGATGCGACTGCCGATCGAATGGAATCCATCGCCTAAGGGGTTGGGGGGAGGGCAGGGAGGGATGGGGAGATTATCAAGCAGAAGAAGAGGTTAACGATTTATATTCCTTAATACCATTTCTCATTGGAAAAAAAAAAGAAGGAAGAAGGAAGGAACCTTACCTGTATACCCTTTCGCCTGTAACTCATCGTACTCGACGTTCAACTTGGCGAGAAAAGCGTAGAATTTTTCATCGTGTGGACCATGAACGTTGTGTGTGAGCTTTTAGAGGAGAAGAAGAAGGAAAGAAGAAGAAGAAAGGTTCAACGAGAGAAAAAGAGAGGGAACCTCATCATATCAATATCGACAAGGAAGAAGAGTAAATGCAGAAGAAATCACTCGGGGTTCCTCCTGCATCCCTTTTTTTTTTTTCTCCTATCTTCCGATCGACTCACCTCATGCAACATCGTCCCAATCAAATCTTCAAACTCATAAAAACTATCTTCCCTTCCAGCTGGACGAAGTCGAATGCAGATCTTGAGACCGCCACCGTAATTCAAACCGAGGAGGTTCGGTGAGGAAGGTAAGAATTCAGCTAAGAGGGGAAGGGTCCATGAGTGTTTTTTCATGATTGGTTTGACCTAGGAATGATCATAGAGGACTGGAATGAGTAGAAAGGAAGCAGAAAAAAAAAAAAGATCGAAACAGTTCTGGGGGGTTTGAAGAAGACGTACGAGTGAAGCGATGCGCTCAAGGATAGCGAGAGCTTTCTCTGGGTGAGGCTGGTTGGGTAAATGAGAGAACTTGAGGACTTGTGTGGTCATGGTTGTTGCTGAGGGATGGAGTTTCGTTAGAACACGAGGGATGAGGTCCGACGAAGCGTCACGGTGGAAGTCCGTGATGACGCGTTGACGAACCTCGCGATCTCCCTTTCAACGCGTCCCTACAGAAGTTAGGTACTCTCGACTCTTCTTATCCCTTCAACGAAGAGTCAACTTGAAGCTAAGCTACATCGAATATACTACACGAATTCAACCACCTGTCCTTACTCCTGCTTGAGTTCATAGACCAGCTTCTCGGCAGCATAATCTCCTTTTTGCATGATTCTCAAGCCCTCTTCGATCCCAGCCAGATCCCCTCCACCTTCCGCTGAGAAAACTCGCAATTTCTGACCCTTGATCCTGGGTAAGATCGATGGGAGCTCGTCTCGACAGTAGCCGAGCATGAAAGCCGTGTCCTCTGGTTTGGCCGGCAAGTCCATGGCGTTGGCAAATCTCATGGCTTTACCGTGCACGGTGTAGAGGAGGGTCTTTGGGAAAACAAATCAACGTGATGAGCGTCCAGTCAAATCTTCGGGGGGCTTCATCCTGTCTGAAAGACTTACGAATTCCATCTCGACTTCCTTCCTCTTGTTCTTGACTTCGTCCGAGAAAGGAAGAGTTGTGACAATGCGACCGCCTTGCTCTCTCATCGAGTCGACAACCATCTCAGTCGATCCCTTCTCGCACGCAGCGTCGAGGGCAAACTCGATCCCACCAGTCGAGGCGGCAGCCTTCCTGATCTTATCGACGACATCCGAATCGCGATAATCGAAGCACTGAGTCGCACCCAGAGAAAGTAGATGCTCGTGGTTCTTGGCTGAAGCGGTGGTGTAGACAGTCAGACCGGAAAGAGTGGCGAGTTGAATGGCGTGATGGCCAACAGCGGTTGAACCTCCCTAGGAATCGCGAGGAACAAAGTTGGGTTAGTGTATGGAGTTGTGTCGCGGTGGAAAGCGACGAGACCCACCCAGATCAAGATCGACTTGTTGGATCCAGAGGGGAAAGGTTTAGACGGCTGGGGCAGTTGGAGTCGTTGGTACAAGCACTGGGCTGCAGTGAGGTGAGGGATCTACCAACAAGACTGGAGTCAGTCGCCAGTTGAGATCTCTTCAAAATCCAAGGGACATGAGATCTCACAGGCAAAGCCGATCCTTCGAGCGCACCCATGCCGTGAGAAAGAACGATCGTCGCGGCCTGATGAGCCCTCACGTATGCAGCGTAAGCTCCGTTATCAGGGAAAGCCGTCCCATGAACGAATGACGCGACGAGGGATCCGACGGGGATGTGTTTGACGTCTTGACCGACGGCCACGACTTCACCAGCAGAATCGCATCCAGCGATAAACTCGGCGTCTTTGGGTAGCCAATCTCCAAAGGCGTGCTTCCAGTCGGTAGGGTTCAATCCAACAGCAAGTGTCTTGGTCTGTTTGATTGAGAATTGAGAGCGAGAATTTGGTGGTATCAGTTGGGAGTGCTCGCAAAGGCGAGGATGATGACTAATACAGCTGTGCTTACAATGACATCGTCTTTTCCTAAGTTTTTGAGATCAGCAGGGAAGGGGACGTTGTTATCGACGTGGAGGGATTGGCCGTCCAAAGAAGTCTTAAGGGCGCTGATGGTGTTGGGAAGGGAGGTAGACATGTTCGCTAGCGATGATGGAAGGGTGTCGAAGAAGAAAAGTGGCTTCGTCGTAATCGATATTTCGATGAAGTGGAGGTCTCTGACACGTGACTGTTGCGAATATCCTTTTCCCTCGAGGCAAGGAAGCATAGAGGAAAGTATGAGTTTGATTATAGGTGGATGTTGAAGACAGAAAGTAGAGTAATGATAGGTTATCAATCTGAAGCGAAAAAAAAAAAAAAAAAAACATCTCCCAGCTAAGATAAGAGGATACCAGAGGAAACACCAAGTAGCCAAACACGATCAGATCACGGCACGATGTCACAAAGGGAGAAGATTCGAAAGGAAGAAGATCTGAAAGGAAGGAGATGGGAAGATGGAAGGCTATGAACCTGGACATCAAAAGCACCGAACTAGATGGAGCTTGCCCTTTACCGACTTGGATCACCTTCCAATCTTCCTCCTCCCCAATCCAAGTCCTCTCGCCCCTCCCAACCCTCCACCAAGAACCAATCCATCCCCACCACCTTTGATAGGTGAAATGACCGTTGGAATCAATCCACCTCCATCGACGTTTTCTCCCCAACTTCGATTACTCGGACCCCCTCCTCCACCGAGTCTCAACTTTTTCTTCTTCTTTGGAGGAACGGTAGACAATGGTTCATCTTCGTCTTTGGAGGCTTCTGCATCGATTTGAGCGTCGTCGTCGTCGTTCGTCGGGTTGCGGAAGATTGATGATGGTTTGGGTTTCTTTGTTGTCGAAATTGACGTCGAGGTCGTTGCTAGTTTGGTTCCGAGTTTTCGCTTCCTAGGTTCAGGACGAGGTGGTGAGGGCGATGGTGAAGCTACCAAAGTAGCTGCTACCGATGGTTTGACTATTCGAGCTTTGGGTTTTGGTTTTGGTTTTGGGCGAGGCTCGACCTCATCCTCCGATTTGTTCTTCACATCTTCATCGTCAACCGCTCCAGCATCTTGTTCAACCTCCATCATAGCTTCCTCGAAGTTTTCGTTTTCCTCTTCCTCGTCTCCGGATTCGATGACTGAAGAAGCGACCCTGTTGCTCTTCTTCTCCTTAGTTTTATCAAACGTAGAGATGGCCTTTGGTTTGGCAGTAGGCTGGGACACAGATCTTGGGAGGGCGAGTGATGGCGGTGGCGGTGGTGGTGGTGGTGGCGGTGGAATGTAGGAGGCTTGAGAAGCTTCAACGACAGAGGCTTCGAGCGCGGCTACTTGTTTCTGTGGAATCGAGGTTGTCCAACAGGTAAAGTTTGGTCAGCTATCGAATGTCAGAATTGTTCATCCATCTCCCTCTCGTCGGCCTGACCGAAGACTTACTTTCAAATTGTGAATTTCCTTCTCCTTTGCCCTTAGCGCGGTTTCGATCCGTTTCGTCTCTCCGACTTGCTTGATGATCTCTGCTTCGCGCTCCTCGAGGTCTTCACGAAGTTGGTTTTCGATCGAGTGAAGAGATGATTTATCCTGGGCGAGCTAAGGCGCGTACAACCATGATTGTAAGTACATGACAGGTAAGGATGGGTCAAATTCTCAGGTCCGACTCACCCTTTCTTTGATCTTCTTCCTTCCTCTGTCGAGCTCTACTTCCAACGCTTTACATCTTTCCTTCAATTCCTCTACTTCTTCTTCTAATCTGTCCTCTCTCTCCCTCGCCTCCTTGTCCTCTGCCTCCTTTGTCTTTTCTGCTCGAAGCCATTGGGAAGCATCTTCCTTTGCGGCGACAAGTTTCGACTCAAGTGACCGAACTTGGGATTCGAGATTAGATCGAATCGTCTGAGCACTGGTCAGATCAGATTGCAGCGTGTTGACGTGGGTAGAGAGGTTTCTGATCTCGGACTGATTCGAAGTAAGGACAGGGATAAACATGAGCGGATGTTCTTGGTCCTCCTCGTCCTGCATTTACCGACGCAGTACTTACCTCCAGCTCTTTCTTTTCTCTTTCCCACTTCTTTCCTTCCCCGGTTCCAGCCTTGCCAAGTCTCCTAATCTCCGCTTCAACCTCTACACGCTTCTTTCTCTCGAAGTCATGAGCCTGCTGCGCTTCCACCCCTTCTCTTTGAGCTTCTTCGAGACGTTCGAAAGTATCTTTGTTATCTTGACGAGCGGCAACAAGTTCGGCTTTAGTCTGCTCGAATGAATTCTGAAGTCGACCAGTCGAGTCAGCACGAATCTTGACGTCTGAGCAACAGGATCAAAAGATTCACAGTGAGGTCTGAATGATCCGTCGATAGTTTCAGGTAGGCCCTATCTCCATCAATTTCTGCTGCCTGAAATCGAGCGAGCTTATGATCTCGTTTGACTGCGCAATCCGATACAGGATAGAGAAGGGATTGATACAACAGAGACCCACATGGAATCCAGTTAATCGAGAGCCAGGGGGTATGTCAGTTGAGTTGATTTGATTTTGCGTAAGGGCGAGTAAAGGAAGGGAGGGGGGGGGGAGGGGGGGGGGAATGTGAACGAGGGAAGGGACGAACGTCGTTCAATTTCTGTGAGTCTGAGGTCATCTCTCAGACGTTCGAGCTTCAGGTGCTCTTTAATAATGGCTAAATTGGCTTGCTGAGCGTATATCTCTTGGTCTCGCATTAGCTTCAAGACCGAGAGGAGAAGAAGAAAGGGTCAGAGAGTTCTGCCTAAAGATGTCAAGATGTCGCTCGATCTGAGTCTTGATCCGAGATCAGCCGTTCTTTGGATCCAGTGCTACACTGGGGGGGATCGTTGATTCTGAATCGTCGATCATACCACCCGACACGTCCGATCAGCGGCCATATGACGCGTAGCATATAAGCCCCTCCGAGAGCGACGATAACGGATTCTCCCTTGGCTCAGCACAGTATAGTCCTCATACGAGACTAGTGCCCTTGTTTCATCCAGCTTCCAAGATACGTTGACTGGATGCTGCCATGCACTCACCTCTTGCCTCCTCATTTCCTCCTGTTTCTCCAATTTCCTCAATGCCTCTTCACCCTTTCTCTTTTCAACTTCCTCCATCTTCAACCTGTTCTCAACTTCGCCCAATTTCTGGATCTCCGTTCTTAAAGCCGCTAGTTCTCCCTTGTGCTTTCGTTCCATCATGGACCTTGAAGTGATGAGTGAGGCGATTTGAGTTTCTAAATTGTTGATGCGAGCGTGTTGATGTTTGGGAGTTGGGGGTGCCATGGGGATTGAGTTTGGATTCCTCATGGGAGAGGATGGAAGAGGGAGAGGAGGGAGGGCGACAGGTAGAGGAGGAGGTGGCGCGTCCGACATGATGGGGGAGGATGGGAGAAGGATCGGCTTGGGATGAGATTGGAATTTGTGGGGATCGAGTGATGGCCCACGCTTTCGAGAGTACGTCCCTCAAGATGGAATGGATGTGGCAGGAGGGGGATGAGGAGAGAGCAGGCGTAGTTGGTGGTTGAGAGAAGCGACACTTTCTCCAGATGTTGACGATCAAGGCAGTCGCGTCCCATCCCGAAACCACCTCTCGACCATTCCTCTCTCAGAGATACAACGTCGAGAAAGTGAAACATGTGTATCTATGCGTTGGAAAACTTTGGGAACCTGATGCGAAACACGGCTAAGTAGAATGGCAAAAAGATGTGAAGAAAACAACAACCTTTCTCACACTGCCGACCTCGTTCTCTCCTAATGGATCGATCCTCTCAAGGACATTGACTGAGCCATCCTCTCCTGCTGAAACCTGAATCCCTGTGACCAGGAACCAGATCAAACTCATCCCATTCCTGCTTCTGCTCCTTAACATTCTCCCATCCTCTCGCTTCCTCTACCAAAGACTCCATCCCTTCTTCTTGACCTCCAAAGCCTTGATCTCGGCCTCCTTCTTGAGCTGCTCAGCCTTGATCTCGGCCTGGCCCTCCTTTCCTCTCGCCCAGTTCTCACCTTCCCGGATCAGCCTTTCGCCCTCCTTCTCCAGCTCCATCAACTTGGCCCTGGCGTCCTTTCCAGCCTCACCGACCATGTCCTTTCCTTGAGCAAGCTCCCTCTTGGCCTCCTCGACGATAGCTCGACCTCGCTCGAGAGCGTCAACACCTTCGGCAGCAGCGACCTTTCGAACGGCATCCAACTTGGCTTGAGCGGAGTGGAGAGCGGCTGTCGAGGCAGAGACGATATCGGCAGGGGTAGTGTGGGCGAGCTTGTTGGCGGCAGACTTGGCGGAATCGATGGCGGATTGGGTAGTGGAAGCGATGTCGTGGGCAGCCTCCTTGGTGGCGTCCTTGGTCTCCTGAGCAGCATTCTCAGCAATGGCTAGCGGCTTCTTCTCCTTGCCTGTGGTGGGGAGCACCGAGAGGAGAGGCGCGTCATAGGGAATTGTCTAAGCGATAGCAGGCCAAGTAAAAGTCGGAAGAAACCGAGCTTGGATAGCAAAGTGCGAACTTACCGCCCATGTGCCAGTAGTTAATGAACCGACCAGTCTGGACGAGCTGAGCAGCAGCGTTGGTGGCATGGCAGGCGAAAAGGAGGTAGTTTCTAGGTTGGACTTGCCAGGCGAATGCCATGAAGATGCTCCTGCGATAGGAAAATCACGGGGTCGTTTTTCAGTTGGGTACGGTTCTTGACGTCAGCATTGTTCCAACCGGGGCAGACATCTGGACGTAGAGGGCACTGCGATGAGATGGAAGCCACGCACGAGTAACCAGCCATGGTTGGGGACATGACACCGGAGATCATGGTCTCATCCTTCTGGATGTCGGCCAGGGCAGCAAGAGGAAGACCCCAGTTGGCGACCTGACGAGGGGAACAAGCAGAGCGGAGGACGTTCAGGAGGTGATTAGCAGGCGGACCTCGCTCATACGGTCGCAGAGATGATCACGTGGTCGTCGAGTGAGGGAAGCAGAGAAGGGAAAGGGAGATGATGAGCGAGAGTTGAAGGAACGAAGAACATACAGGTCCCCCTGCAAGGCACGCGTCGAACGAGGAGCAAGAGTCAGGATAAGGACAGCAGGTGGGATTTGTAAGGATGCCAAGCGGGGAAGACAACGAGAAGAATACTGACAAAAGTGGGTGGAGAAGAAGTAGGCTCGGCCTTGGGGCGATTTGATCCTTTGGGGTTCAAGGGGTCGCAGGGGGGTTGAGATACGGAGAGAAGGAAGGATGATTAGATTAGCATGTGGTGACTAAGGAGAGGAGAACAAGGGGATGGACAATGTACCAGTTGACGAATTGAGAAGCCATGAGTGAGAAGAGTCCGACGGTTGATGGTTAGGTCGAATCGATTCTCAAACGTCCTTCTTCTCCCCTTCCCTCTAGTCTCCTCCCTCTCTCCCCTCAGTCCCCGGTCCGAGTCCTCGACTGTACGACCCCATACTCACCTCCCCACACAACATAGACCCACTCATCCCATCTCAGCCATGACTCCCCTCTTCCGAGTCGGTCTCTCAGCCGCTCGAACCAGCCGTCCTCTCCTCGCATCAGACGTCTCTCCCTTCACCCTCAAGCTCGGACAGAGATTCGCTGGTCACGCTCACGGCCTCAATGCTCCCAGTGGGAAGCTATTCAACCAACACGTGAGCCTGCAGCTGACTTATCAAGATACGTTCTACCTTCTTCGCTCATGGCTGACGATGGGCGATGGAATTCGATGATTGTCATCTGGGCGCGTTCATTCGGTTCGATCCGGATCGTCAGCCGGGCAAGAAGAGAAAGCTTGGTCGTGAGCTCCTCATCTGCTCTATCCAGCTGGCGTCTCATGGCGTCTATTCAGTCAGAACAACAGGACTTTACTAAAGCGAACTCATGTTTCTGCTTCATCTCATTCGAACCTCAGTCGGCTTTTGGGTCGCAAGTGAGTTCCCTCCCTCGCATCTATCCTCTCCGTTTACCCTGCTCATCATGTTATCTTTCTCAGTTCTTCCCGTGTACTGCATCACTATCAACTACTTCGTTCGCATGTACTACATGGGTCTGCCGTTCGTTCTCTGTCGTCGCTGCATCTGTCCCCCACCCCTGATCTCCTCCTGATGGCTGACCACCTGCGGCCTGATTTGTCAATTTTCCAGCGAACACGAATGGTTCCAGAAGGAAGCCGAACGAAGAATGGTCGAGAGGGGAGACTACCCTTCATACGTACGATCAACTTTCCAGCTTGACCCTATAGCCCTTGCGTCGTCTCGTTCCGGCCTAGGCGTACATCTATTCAGCCGTAACCTGACGTGTTCCTTCCTTCTGAATCGATTGAGAATTTAGCAACCTACGGTTCCAGCTGGTGTCAACTTCAATCCTCCTCACCCGGACCGGCGACCCACATCTTACGATCCAACCAAAGCACTCTAGCTTCAAAATCGGATCGTTCAACGCGGAACGTCCCGCATTCGAACCGAAACGTAACTTCGTCTTGCTTTTCTTTACGCCTCTCAACGGTCATTGTATGCTGCTTTCTGAACCTTTTCGTCTGATCAGCTCCGGATGAGGTTGACACTGCCGACACTGACGGGGTCCTCCTGCACTGATAACGATTTGAAGCTGACGCGATTCGCGATAAGGTTCTCACCATTCTCGGCTCAGATGATTACCGATGGACATGTCCGCCTATTGCGAGTATCCGGATACATATGCTGCGAGAGCCTGATACCCAGCACGATTTATTCAGCGTGTGACCGCCGGAGCTAGAAACGCACAAGATCTGGGGGCCTGCCATTCCTTTCGGAAGATATTTACACTACCTGACCTGTTGAACGTCAATATACACATGGCATGCACATCTTGATACAAAATCCCCACGAGAGCTACCTTGAGCAGAAGTCGCAAGAAAAATGACGAGGGGCTCGCTGGACTTTTTCGACGGCCAAATGATTTCCTTGTTCGCCCCTCTGTCCCTCTCCACTCCCCGTCTCCTGGGCCCCTGAAGCTGGTGAAAAGCTACAATTAGCATCCGACCCGAGAAGGAGTATCTGCTTTCAAATTCGTCAAACGCCTCAACTGCCTGATGTGAGTTTCAATCAAAGTTTTAGAGTAGACGAACTTCCCTTCTTCGCGTTTCACCGCGCGGAATGAGTTCCAGGCCGTGGAGGTCTCGACGACGCCCACATGTGGGACTGTAGAGGAATGACCCTTGGAGGTTACTCAGGGAAAGCGAAAGTCGGAAAGTGGAGCCTCGGAGAAAGGGGGTCAGAGGAAAGCCAAAAGTTGCTGCGCTGCTCGAGGGTCGACCCTCTTCTCGGCACCCGAACGTCTTCCCTTCTTGACTGTGGGGAGGACTGTACCGAGGGAATCGCAATCTTACGTCTGTCTCGATCCCGCTGAGGACTCTTGATCTGGAGTGAAAGGCAGGTCGATCGATCGGGGAGAGAACTCATTCGCTTCGCGGGGGGACAAAGTTGAGTGTCCGACGTCCTCCCGGACCCAGCGATGGGTTCCGCATTCCGGCCAGAAAGCTTCTTCACACTTCCCCTCTCTCGAGTTTCTGCTGATGTTTGGTTGGGTTCGTACGATGGCGTAATGGTCTACGGACGAGAATTCGCGGAAAGATCGGAAATGTCCAAATGCTTCCCCCCTTCTTCTCTTCGCTTCCTTCTTTCCTTCACTCTCGATTTTGTCTGCTGCCTTGATCGCAAGCACTCCTCGCTCAACATTTTCTCTCTTCTCTTGCCTCGTCCATGGATTCCTTATCCCATTCAATATCCTCGTCATCCTCATCATCGTCGACGACGACTAATGGCGAATCCCCTTCCTCCCCTCCGTCCTCGCCTTCGACGTCCTTCTTCTCGCTCTCGACTTCTACTCCTTTCACGTCTTGTCTCACTCCCCTCGCTGCATCCAACCCGCCCAAATCCCCCGGATCACAAACCATCGCCAATATCTCTCTTGCTTCTGCTGCACGCATCATCGCGTCACCAGCCGTCCCCCAGGAATCGCCCTCGGCAACCCCCGTCCAACCTCCTTCTTCCTCCCTTCTTCCAGATTCCTCTCATACGACAGCCCAGTTGATCCCCTCGACCTCCTCGTCATCTCCGCAAGTTCAACAAACCACTCCCCCTGCATCGTTCACAAGTTCCCGGCCTCGCAGCTCCCGCTCATCGTCCTCACTCTCCTCCTTGGCCTTCTCACCAATCGTCCCGACCGCTCAACTAACTCCTGGGACTTCGCTCACTGCTTCTTCTTCGCTCGACGCGAGCTCGACTGGAACCAATACGTACCCTCTCACGCATCCACCATCCCCTGGCACCACGCCTCAACAGCAGCAGCAGCTTCAGCGTCTCAGATCCAGACAAACATCCTCAGGTTCAGGCACTTCGACTGCCAACGCTCGAACTCGGTCAGTATACCAAGCATACGACAATCCATGGTACTGATACCGCTCATTCACGCTGATAATCCCGTACCAAACCTTGCATACAGCTCGAGATCCTCATCCAATCAGTCCATCCAGCAACAGCAAATCCTGTCACAACCACCTCAACCGCCTACGATTCAAAGCCGCAGATCATCCCTTTCGCCGTTGACCACTACGAAGAACCTTATCTTCCCGCTTTCTCCTCTGACGACTCACAGCTCATTCGCTGCCGCCCGTAGTCCGCCTGCATCCTCGTCGGCCACATTGCCAACCTGTCACGCCCACACCACTCCTTCCAGCTCAAGCGAAGTCAACATTCCTGCTCGAGCCCCTACGCGCTCTTACTCGACCCCTTCGATTCACAACAATCCAGTCTACCATCCCGCCTCTGCAACTGCCCCCTCCTCGCCTCGCTTTGCCACCAATCTTAGCACCGTTCCCCCAGAGCATTATCACCCATCCTATACACCGCAGCCACTCGGTTCACCCAGCGCCTCCTCTTGCTCGCTTTCTTCTTTGAATTCTAATTCGTCTCAGCAGACCACTACGGCATCAGGACCAGGGACGGCAGCTACAATTGCAAAAGCACGACAATCGACCCGCGTAACGACACCAAGACTTTCGCTCTCGATTATGCCCCCAATTGCAAGCAACTCGGCTTTCAGTGAATCGGATAGAGAAGACGACTGTGACTCCCCAGGCGAAGGTGCGGCCGGAGGTGGTGGCGACGACGAAGGAGCAGGATCGAGGTTGAGTCGGGGCGGTGATCTCATGTTTAGAAGCAGCGGTAGCGCCGGTAGACGTCAGGGCGGTACCGCTTCCAGAGGCAGCGCAGGTACGGTGGGAGCAACCGCTCCGACGGCAGCTGGGTTAACATGGTCTTCGGGAGCTAGTGCATTGAGAAGGCGGTCAACCAGAGACTCGGTTACCTCGACTACGTCGACCAGATCAGAGACAGCAGCAACAAGAAATCGAGAGGAGTCACCTCTGGGCCTGATGGGCCTCTCGACCGATGCCAATGCGTCCCTCGGACCTTCGATGCTGTTCTCATCGGCTACAGCTCCCTCGACAATGTCATTGTCTCCAGTCTCTCAACCTAACTCCATCAACAGTGATCCCCTGACCAACTCACCTCCTCCTTACTCGCCTCCTCAACACCCTCATCCTCAACATGCTCAATCTCTTCCTGCCCACCTCGGTAGTACGGACTCTGCCTTGCATCATCAAGTTCCGTCATTTCCCTTTCCATTCCCATTCCCGTTCCCCCCTCCTGGTGGATCTCATCTTGCTCCTGCCCAGTTTCCCTCCCATCAGCATCCTCCGCATTTTCAGCATCATTCTAATTCAGCTTCACCAATCGGTCCGACATCCCATCTCCCTTACAATCCCTACGCATACGGTTTCCCTCCTTCCCTTCCGCAATCATCACATCGACCATCTCCTTCGACAGGAAGTGAAAGCAACATGGCCTCAGGCCATCAACACCATGGATCGTCGACCTTGCCCTCGACTTCATCGTCTACTCCATGGCCCTCGCTCGACCCGAATCAACGCCATCATCAGTTCTACAGCCCTCACGTTCCGCACCAGCCGACATCGTCATTCCAGCATTCTCAATTAGATCGACAGCGACAATCGTCTATCGTTGGCGTAGGTGGTATGGGTCCTCCACTCAATCGACGTCGATCAACTGGATCAGGCTTCGGAATTACATCTGGCTGGGAATCAGCCGGATCACCAGAATTTGGAGACGCAACCAGTTCCTATCCGAGAAGAAGAAGGGGTGACGGTGGTGGAGATGGTCGAAGGAGAAGCGGGAATCGGAACAGCGACACTGATGTCGGGCCGGAAGACCATCGACCACGTCGTTCCAACGGTAGAACCAGCACTCATAGCGAAATCGATGGCGACGAAACCGAGGGTTACGATGTCGTCGACCGGCACCGTAGAAGCCAACGAGAGGTTACATCTGATACCAATCCTCTCTCCGGTACGGATCTGGATGACGATCACGCATCACATCATCAGCTCTCTCCTTCTTTATCACCCGAAGCTTCTCCCGTACTCACTTCTACCACCGGTGGCACCCTCAGCAATACCAACCGCACCTCCAAACCCACCAATCTGCCATCTTATCTTTTGTCCTTGCTCTCGGTCTTGGTTTCCCTTCTCATAAACGACCCTCCATCAACTCGTCCTAACGTGTACCGGACGCTCGAACGTCGAGCCAGAGACCGACGAACGTTGAGGATGATTCGAGCTCTGAGCACGGTGCCCAGCGTTTGG
Organism: Udeniomyces megalosporus; assembly: GCA_039545415.1. Classification (NCBI taxonomy): domain Eukaryota; kingdom Fungi; phylum Basidiomycota; class Tremellomycetes; order Cystofilobasidiales; family Mrakiaceae; genus Udeniomyces; species Udeniomyces megalosporus. The sequence goes on along the minus strand of BCKM01000014.1, from coordinate 471,003 downwards.
GGTGGATTGGGTCTGGGCTGGAAAGTGCTGATTGGGGTGGTTGAAAGAAAGGTATTTGATCAGGCATCTGCTCGAGGGGGCGGTACTAGAGTCGGGAGCGAGAGTGTCGGTGTTATCGAGAGTGGAAGCTTGGAAGAGTGTGCTGTTGCAGTTGTCTGGGTGAGCGTCTCTTCCTTTGTCGGTTTGAAATCCTGCGAAGAATCGCGGAGAGAGCTCAGACATCTGACCAATCTAATCCCTTCTTATTAAAACTCTCTCACAGACCATCCATTCTGCCCTCCTCTCTCATCGCCTTTCCTCTCACCTTTTGTCCCGCTGGTTGACACTTTATCCTCCTCTCCCAACGTTTCTCCGTCTCCTCTCACTCCAATCGATATGTTGGCTGGCAACGTCAATCACACTCAACGTCCTAGGTCAAAGTCGACCTTTGATGGGTTGGGTAGTTGTTTGTTGCGCGACGAGCTTTTGGGTCGGGGTCGGAATCTGGATGAGTGGAGGGAGTAGAGGTGAAAAGGAAAGAGAGAGAGAGAAAGCTGAAAGACTTAGAGGAGGAAGCGGAGGAGGCAGAGAAGGATCGGGATCATCACGGAACGGTGGTGCAAACTCGAACGAACAGAGTGGGAAATCAGCTTGTACCTCATCATCATCCTCATCGAACGTCCACAAAAAACCTCACCATATCAACCGCTTGCATGACCCAGGATCGAGTCATGACGAGGAAAACAGCGGAACGGACTGGTCAATGGTCGCTAGGCAAGTGGGATGGCCAAATTTCATCGTCTGGTTGATCACTGGAGTCTGGCTCGTGAGTTGATTTATCTTCCTCAACGCCGTCGCTACTCTGATTCCGGCCTTTTCCTCATCGCTCAACTTACACCACTGACCTGCTCTGCAGTTGCTCGAAAGGGACTCGGCAAGGCGAGACGTTGGACTCGCAGGTGGATTCGGAGAATGATCCCACATACCACCCGAAACTCTTTTGCGGATTGGTTTATACTCTTTTGCCTACTCACCCTATAAGCTCGGTATCACCGATTCGTCGGAAAGGCCACATGTGCATGCCTCACTACCATCTCTACCTACCCTCGCCTCGATTGTAACTTTATTCCCGGACCCTGACCTTTTCCCTTAGCTACTCTGACGATCTTCGCTTCTCCTCGTCCTCGGTTCCGCCTAGAATCCTGCCATGCTCTCACCTCTGATTTCCTATACACCCCAAAAAAAAAAAAAAAAAAAAAAACATACGGACGCTTTTCTTGTCATCTGTTACGTTCGCTCGTTCTACGCATGCTATCTCTCCGTTCTTTTGTTTAGTCGTTCTCCCTCTCTTTCTTTCTCTCTTCTCTTTGCTACCTCACTACGTCTCGCCTTGCTGCTCAGATATCTCTCCTTGGCTCAGTGTATGCGTAATTTTCTTGTTCTTTTCCTTCCTGGCCCGAGACAAACAGAAACATTAGAGTGCCGGCGGAGAGATAGCAAGAAGATCCATCCGGTCGGGTCAGAGAGCTGGAGAGGGCTGGAGAGGCAGGGGATAATAAAGTCGAGGGAGGATGTTTGGTCCAATGCACCGAGTGCGGCTAGCGTGCCTCGAATCGATC